>JACEGR010000656.1:0-234423 GCA_014170235.1 Listronotus bonariensis
TAAAATAATAATAATAATAATAAAAATAATCTTTATTGTCTAACAGTAATCCATTTATGAGACAATTTGATACACATTAATAACAACTGAAAAAAATCATTGCATGGCAAAAAATATAATAATATAAAAAAAAATATTAACTAAACTTAAGACTAATGAAGTTAATCTAAGCAGTCCATAATAACCTATGTTTTAATAATTTAGTAAACTGAATCGTAGACAGGTCGTAAGCATCAATGTCGTTACAAGTCTCATTAAAAAGGCGCGTAGCTTGAAATAGTGGTGTTTTAATCAAAACATTAGTAGAAGGTGTAGGTAAGTGAAATGTAGGAGTTAGCCTAACAGATTTAAGAGGAACATGAAAATTTATCTGGGACAATAATTCAGGACAATCAACAAGGCATCTGCAGACTTTAAACAAAAATTGAATTGATATAAATTTTCTACGATTATTCAAAAAGGGAATCTGAAACCGTTCAAGAAGCTCTCCCTGGTCTACACCCCTCGGTGGAAAATGTCCACTACCTTTAAATGCAAGAAATTTTACAAATTTTTTGTGGACATTTTCTAATTGATTTATGTACTTGTTGTAAATCGGGTGCCAAATAATAGAACAATATTCAAGAACAGAGCGGACGTAACAGAAATGTTGTTGAAGTTTCTAGAATTACGCATGATAAAACCCAACATCTTCATTGCTTTACAGCATATCCCCTCTATGTGTTTTGCAAAAGAGAACTTTGAATCAAAAGTGATACCCAGGTCCTTAAATGTTTCACAACGACCAATTGCCGCATTATCTAGTTTGTACTCAAAGTGAACTGGATTTAACTTATTTGAGTAGGTCATAACGAAACACTTTTCGGTGTTTAAGGGTAAATTGTTTTTATCACACCATGTTTGAACTGTTTTCAAGTCCTCCTGTAATGTGAGACAATCAGACTGATTCTTAACAACCCTGAACAGCTTCAGATCATCCGTGAATAGCAAAACGTTACTTGAAATATCACAACATATATCATTTATAAATAACGAGAAGATTAAAGGAGCCAGATTGCTACCCTGAGGAGCACCACTTGTAGCTTCAAAGTTGTAAGACCTATGACCACGGATCTCCACATACTGTCCACGGTTACTCAAGTATGATTTTAAGAACAATAACAAATCAGTGCTAAAGCCCATATCATCGAGTTTATGCAACAACATAGAATGGTCTACACGATCAAAGGCTTTCGAAAAATAGGGGTGTTTCCATTAAAAATGTTTAAAACATTTTAAATTTTCTTCTATCAATTACATTAAAAACTGCAATTACGAAATGTGAGTGATTTATAAAAAAGAACGAAATATATCACTACCTGTAAAAGGAAGATAGGTAATTTTTTTATTTTCACAGCCTACTTAGCAGAAACAAATATTTAAAGCAAAAAAAATGGCAGTAGTTGATTTTCTTAAAAAGTAATCTCTAGGTGCCATTTTAAAATGAAACACCCTGTGTGATATATCATAAAAAAGTTTTAAAAAATATATTATATTATATATATTATATATTTGTATTTAAAATAAGACAGTTAATGTTACTTCTGGTTAAACCGGAAGTGATAATATCAAAAAATGGTCATTTATGCTATAATAGCACTGTAAAATTTTAATTAGTTTTTATTAAAAACTTTTAAAAAATGGGGGGCGGGGGGTGTAAAAACATCCTATCTCACCCGGTATAAATAAAAAATATTATACAGCAGAATGCGCTAAATAAGATTATTCAATCTACCCACTTAGATGAACTTGAAATATCTTGTTGGACTTTTAAGTTTGTTAAATCCGATACTTCTCAAATTTAATTAAGTTGCACATTAGACTTACAAAAAAATCTTAGAGTACTAGACCCACAACCTTTATTGTCGTTTTCTTTAAGTATTTTATCAGATTTAATTAAATTTGGATAAAAGTTTTTTGTCAAAGCACATTTTGTCAGCTTTTTTTTATTTATAGCTTATTTAGTTGTCAATATTCACTATTCACTAATCAAAAAAAAAAAAATACTTACAGAGTAGCACAAAACAGCTGGGACGTTTTAAAGAAATTCAAAGTAGTGTAGGTGGCGTCCTTAAGGTAACATCGAAAATAAACATTAGATATGTTCATGTCAGAAAACCCCTAGGTACAATATTTAAAATGTAGTAAATGCAATCAATATAATTAAAAAAGATTTTTTGAACTTTAACACCCGTATCTCAGTTAATATCAACTTTTGTACTAAAGTAAGTTTAGTTAAATCGCAATATTTTAACGTAGCATATCTTCTGTTTAATTTTGGCCCATTACTTAGGCAGCACCCTGTATATTTATTATAATTTTTACTTGTCCCTATAAGCCAAATTACTTTAGATATATTCCCTCATGAGTTATTAAGGCGATGTCAGAGACAGGATTCCATGTTGCCCTCGAGGTTACATACCCAATTTCCCTCTTAGATACAAGATAATTGCTGAATGCTCTGTTTTGAACACAAAGTGCGCTATTCATATATTTTTAAATCATTAGTTAGTTTTCCTATGGTCTAGCTGAAATAAAAATGTTTTAATACCAATATTTGGGAAAATAAAATACCGAATACGGACTATTCTATATTATGTATATTTTGTACAATATTTATAATTCATGGAAAATTCTTTTATTTAGATTAATAGTGTAGAAATTGGAATATTGCTTTGATTAATTATAGCTTAATTTCATTTTTATTAACGTAAAAATTAAATTAAAAAAAAGCAAAACATTATATGCTACATGCAATTAAATAAAAACCAAGGCAATTGTAGTTTCACTACCCCCAGAACAATGTTAAATTTTTGGTCATCAGCTCGGACGCTCGCTTCGTGGAATTTATGAAGCGGGTATTCATCGAGTACACACTTAAATAGTACGTATAATTTGACGCTTTATAAATTCAGCCAAGACAGCGTCCAAAATGGTGCCAAAAATTTAGCATTGTTCTGGGAGTCTATAGTGAAACTACAATCGTCTTTGATAAAACCTAAATTAATAATTGTGTATCATACATTTTTAAATTGTGAAGAGGTAAAAATAATTTTATGTAGAATAGTAATTATTCGTAATACATATTTAGTTTTAATAATTTTTAGTAAATTGTAGTTTTAAAAGTAAGATTTTATAAATAAAATCCCATTTGCTTTATTTTAATATATTTGACTTGTATTCGTTATAAATTATTTTGGTGCAAAAATTGGTAAGAGCATTGGTACGAGATATTAATTATTGCAAGAGATCTTTTACCAAAAAAAAAATTATTATATACTGGATCAGAATTTCTTGGAAAACCTAATGGATAAACTTTGTTTAAATTTTATGATCTATACAAAAAAAATCTGGGTAACAGACAGATAAAGGTGGCTTCTAATTCGGATATTAAAATATATCATATACCTAAATATTTTTATTTTTTGTCCATAATTTATTAATCTTTGAAACACATTTTTTCTTTTAAATTTTATTGCAACCTCTCTAAAAATAAATAAATAATTTTTATAAGAAACATGTAACAGTTGGTTTTTATAAGTTACCCTATTTATGTTCACTAAGACATAAAATAAAAAAGATAAATACAATTGCATCACTAGTTAGATAGGAATAAAACAAGTTAAAAAATTAACAATTTTTCGCGTTACATTTGCTTTTAAATAGCCCTTTTTTAGACAAGCACTTAAAAAATACATATTTTTTACAAATCTTACGATACCAATTTACTTGAAGTTGAATCAAAAATAAAGACACCTAGATGCAATTTTTAAAATGGCTCTAAAAAATTATTTAAATGTAACATTTTTAATTATTTTTTTTTAGGAATCAAAATGTTAAAACATACAGGGTGTTCCACTTACAAATTCAAAATAGAAGCCATTTCCGGTTAAACCGGAAGTGAGTAAAAAGTGAAGAATATGTGAAAATTCTCTTATTTCCATGCCATTTACCTATACCAGGTTTTATTTTGATATGTCTAATGCTCTAGAAATTATGCCTTGTCTTAATTTACATGAGATTTGTTATGGCCAACCTGGCAATGCACCACCGGGTACGTCAATCACCCATGTTTTCTCATTTGGAAGAAGAGCTAATGTACCTTTGTTTTGCTCTTTTCTTTAATAATAGATTCGTTGACACCCGGATAAAAAAAACTACGATTTATTTTTTAAATTTTCAAAAAATTAAAATCAACAATATCTCTTATATACCGTTATTTTTTTAATAATATTTATAATATATCCTTCCTCCTTAAACCCAATAAAGCTAAAGAGAATTTGCTTTGTTTGGATTTGAGACGTTTCAAGATTGATCCGGGTGATCCGACTTTCCTTCCTGCAGGTCTGAAACCCCGTATCTCCATTAAAAGCAATAACATTGTGTTTGCAGAGCATCAGGCCAAGTATATTAAAATCTATTGATTTTTTTAACGCAAACAATACATCGTAAAAATCAAGTAGGTATTTTATATTTTAGTACGAATCATTTTATATGATTTACTCTTAAAAAGCAGAGTTTATTTAAATGTCAAAAATAAGAAACGAAATATAGTAGACCATTTTTTATGGTAATATGTAATATAGGATGGCAATCTATATTTTAAAGTATTTTTCTTGCGAATATCCTATAAAATATAGAAATAAAATAAAACTTTGCCGCTCGCTTGCCCAAGATGCGCTTTTCATTTCACTTTACTTGGATTTTTAAGAGACTTTTTATCATAATGTCTTCACCATTTTGTTGTGATATTTTATTAGCACAAAAACAAAATGGTCAATTTTCAATATTCCTAATTTTTTATCATTAAAAATTGTTAAATAAGCAATTTATAAAAAAAATTGTTCTCATGTTTTTTTAACTTGATCCATATTTTAACCATCAATGGACCCCAAGGTGATAAAATCCCTCTTAGGTCCTGATAGACTACAATTCAGTAAAGAAAAGGCCACGCGGTCATTAGTTCTGTCTCACTTTCTAATTGTTTCCCTTTTTATTGCTCGCACAATATTTAAACGACGCGATTAGAAAAATATGCCGTCTTTATTTGTATGATGCCTTTGGCTTGCTGAATTTAAAGTTTTGTAAGAGTTTTGATTATCATGGAGAAAACTAGCTTTATACAAAATTTTAGTTGGATTACTACTAGTACAATAAGTCTTAAAATATTAGGCTAAATTAATAATATATACCTAATATTATAAATAAATTAAATTATTTTATTTCACGACCGGTAAAAAAAAACTATTTTTTATGGTTATCATAAAGGCAAACTAAAGTTTTGTACTTTAGTAACTTCTTTAAATAGTTACAGTTTTATGCAATTTTAATGTGTATTTTGTTTTAATCTCTACTAGAATTTATTTTAATATGAATTTAGGCCATAAACCAAATGATCCCATAATTTTTACCGTTTTTACTTTAAACTCAGGTGTTTTTGGTAAATTTATAAAAAATCAATAATAATAATGAATTCAAATGATTAAGAAATCAAAATTATTAGCGTGTGTGTTGTGATTTAAATTCGGGTAAACATTACTTGCATTAATGTGCAAAAGAAACTACTGAATATTATTTTGCCGATGTAGGTATTTATGAGATGTCGGGTACGACGTTTCCAATTGTGTTGGGAATTTTTTTGTCAGTTTTTCTCCAAAAATTGTGTTTAATAAAATAAATATAATGTATTGATATATTTTACGCTATTAGGCATATGATTTTCAATAATTTAGGTGCAAAGTTAATTTATTTTATGACTAAAAAGAAATAAATTTAGCATTTTTTTCTGAATGATTTTTGAGCATAGGTTATAATGACTTTTTGCTTAGAATAATGCAAGGAATCACCTCTTCAAACTATAAACATTATTTTCAACCAACACCTTGCAACACATACATACAGTTTCGTCTGACAGCTGGTACTGCCAAACCTCCCATTCGTAAGAAAGTATCACTTATGCACTCGTTATAGTTAGACCCATATTTATTTCATTCTGAAAGCGATGCCGCCAAGTACACAAAAAGTGATAAAGCAAATAAACCCTTTTGAGAACAATGATTTATTGCAGCAAAGAATATTCAACCCGACGACTACGCCACGCATCACAGGTTTTATGGTACGCCAGAGACGAAATAAGAGGATGTTTTTTTAAGTACGTGATACGTGTTTTTGCAATTTTTTATTTATTTATCAAAAAATATATGTAATCAGGCTCTGTCAGAGGCTATGTGCTTTCAAAAAGGTTTATTTACATTATCATTTTTGTGTACTTGGCGGCATCGCTTTCAGAATGAAATAAATATGGTCTTAACTATACATAAATTACTATTTAACTAGAACCATCATTTTATCAAAGCAAATTATAAAAATCTTAACATTTTCCTTAAATTCATTTTTTTTTATCTGCTTTTATTTACACATTTAATAAAATTGAAGGTTAAAAATGATAGTCCCAACAATAATAAAACCCGGCTTAGTGGTAATTCTATTACACACGTTTCCTAATAAAACGTTTAATCCCCTAGAAAAAGGACAATAAACACTAAACAACTGCTTTGTTACTTATTACAGCGGCCATAATTAAATAAACAGCTACAATAAATAACAAAACAGTTTCGCAGCTTAGAAATATACACAATAAAAGAAATGTCGCGCCCTTGTAATCGGAATCCGAAATAACTTAACCCTTACTAGATTAAAAGAGGGGTGTATTATTGAATGTATCGCCCCTAGTTACAAAGGATTTGTATTCAGTGGTGTACGAGTAATGACAAAGAAAGAAATATGATTGTAATTCATTCACCAGCATCACTCGTAAAAAGCCTAATTATTTAAAGTTAAAAATATGCCAACGGTACTTAAAATCTAAAAATATTTTGATTTTTAGATTAATTTTTTAAACCGACTTTAGAAAAAGGAGGAGTTTATAATATGTTCGAGTGTATTATGATTTGTTTATGTACACCGATTACTTAAGCAATTGAAGACGCCGATTTAAAAAATTATTTTTCTATTCGAAACAGTTTCTTTCCACGATGGTTCCATTGGAACTATGTAAGTCAGGATCTGATGGTGAGAACCTTAGGGAATCAAAAGTAAACCTTAAATTTCAAAGGCGCGTACATGTACTTTATTAACTGACTTCAGTATACTAAACCCTAAAAAAATTAGTTTAAGGGAGAAATGAGGTTGGTTAATGACATATATGCATAAGAAATAAAAACTAAATAAACAAAAGCTTTGTATACTTTATTAACATGTTATAATCCGACCCTATTTTTTATTTTATTTTATTTGTTACAATTTTTAGCTTTAAATTGGGTTTTTTGTCTAATTTTCTTTTAATGCTTATATTTTTAATATCTTGACAAAGCACGCAAAAACATTACACATATTGTTGCTGTAGATCTAACGCAAACGTATAAGAAAACATAGGTGAACTATAGGAAAATAGCATTCAGTATGATCAGCCCTGGATCTTTTTTCTTTTTAAGGAGGGCATAAACTGTCCTCTGCCGCCCCCGCCCGCTTTTTAAGGCGTGTTACATGAAGAGCAAAAAAATGGTCCTTACCTTTCAAATCGCGTCCTTTGTTATCCCAAATAAAAACTGAATAGCAAAAAAGAGAAAAGGTCCTTACCTTCAAATCGCGTCCCCTTGCCATCACTTGGCGCCCCATAATACCCCAAATCCTAAAAAAGGTCCTTGCCTTTTTACTCGCGACCTCTTTCCATCACTGTTTACCATCCACTACACGTCGGGAATGCCTTAATTTTGCAATTATGCCGCCCCTGAAGGTCTCACCCAGGGCACACACCCCCGTTTGCCCCCACCCCCTAGATCCAGGCCTGAGTATGGTAACTCCAATATTAGAAATCAAAAACATATTACCCCTAGTGTTACATTACATTACATTAGAAAACAAAGTTATGAAAATATTAGTTACTATTATTATTTTTTAAATGCCAAAACCCGTTCATTTTAATTTTTGTATTCTTTGTATGAAAAAACAATGGAGTGTTTTAAAAATCAGAATTTACATTAAGTTTTATAATTTTGATTGACCACTTGTGTCTAAAATCCAACCTAGAATTAAAAAATTTCCAGGGTTATGGATATAAAGTAGATATTCAAACTGCGAACCTTTTTTTAGATATTTGTATTTCTTTAACTAAGGTATTTAAAATATAAACATGAACACTAAGTTTACCTTAATACAGTATTGTATTTCAACACAATAAAATAAGAACACAAACAAAAATTATAGCAGGCACTGCATACGCCACTGCTGCAATATAAATATCACCCCGCAACACTCTTTAAATACCAGAGTATCATTTAAACCATGACAAGAAAAATGGGAGGAACTAAATGGGTCTGCAATCAGAAATGGCATCAAATGTTGCTTTAAATACCAGAGTATCATTTAAACCATGACAAGAAAAATGGGAGGAACTAAATGGGTCTAATCAAAAGGCATCAAATGTTGCTTCGTCATGGATAGTCATCTTACTAGTCATTTCTTTCCTTGTTGATAATAATGTGTAAGAAGATAACCAACCGATGTATTAAATAGGGTTTGGATGGAAAAATATGGGGGAAATTTTTACGAATCGAATCTGACCCCACATCTAACAGTAACTGAATTTCGATAAAACCGACAGTTTATGACTGTCGAATTTAAATCAATTTATCTTTTTAAATGTACTTTAGTTTCGTTATGTGGTGCCAAAAACTTACATTTAAATTATTTCGTCAAACTATATGCAGACTCGTTTTAGCTTATTAGGAAACATCTTTAAACTTGTTTTTTTTAAATCGGTTTTCTGAAAAGTCGGTTTACTGACGATAGTTTAACGTGACAACGTCATAAGAAAAATACTGATGAAATAGTTGCATTTTTTAAAAGAAAATTAAACAATTGACACCACATTCACTTTTCACTGCACTTCTTAAATTTAAAATTTGGAAACATCATTGCAATTTTTGTAACTCTAGCTTTTATTTTAATAATGAAAGCACGAATATTCGACAATACATCACTAAACAATTATTTAATATCGAAAGAATCATTACCTTTATCGCCGCAATTATCGTTGCTAGGAACAATTGACACCACATTCACTTTTCACTGCACTTCATACTTGACGAAAACATGTAAATGTACACTTAAGTAGGAGAGAAACAGATGTCGAACGCTGCCGAACGCAGAGACCGATTGTGCCTCAGAGCGAGGTAACGACGGCGCATGGTAACGCCGCATGAGGCATGTTTTTATGCGTGCAGCCGGCTCCATCGAATTATAAGACGTTGTTGCGTTAAAAAAATGGCATTTAAACACTCGGTATATATTATATATTATTAAATTTAAGTGTTCAGTCAATTATAACAAAAAATAGTAGGTTCTTACCACTGCATTTAGGCGTATTTGCCTCACTTTCGAGTTAAGAATTTCTCCATAACATGCCAGGTGTCAACGACTCAAAAAACCATCTACAACTTCTAGAGTATTACTTATATCAAAATAAGACTTAAGAATTTCTCCATAACATGCCAGGTGTAAACGACTCAAAAAACCATCCACAACTTCTAGAGTATTACTTATATCAAAATAAGACTTGGTATACAGGTTGGGCCAAATTAAACCTGCACACTTTTAAACTAATAAAAACTTTTTATCTGTTGCACCTATCTTTTTATTTTTAAAGGGCTAATGGGTAGATATTTTTCTCTAGGTTTTCAATTTTGGTCAAATAGGTTTCGACAGGACTGAACTAACGGTACTTTTTCCAAAATACTGTAATTAACCTCGTTGCAAAATAAAACTGTTTTATCTACAATTAAGCTAATACGTTTTTCTTTAGGGATTTAGGTTTATAATTATTTTTGATAAATAATGCGCCCCATAAAGCATGCATTTTTCTCGATTTAAAAAAAAAAAAAGAACTTTTTTTAGTGTCCTTTAAAAATCAAAAATGTGAGGTTATCATGGTTAGTGAGTTGAATGCTGACTAAACTTAATAGTAAATTAATTAAAAATAAACGTATTAGCCTAATCGTGAATATTTTTTTGCAACGAAGTTTAATGCATCATTTTGGAAAAAGTCCCGTAAGTCCAGTCCTGCTTAAATCTATTGGACCAAAATGGGCAAACCAAAAAAAAAAACATATCTACGTATAAGCCCTCAAAAATGAAAAAGATGTGATTATATTATTAGTTAAAAAGTGTGCAAGTTTAATTTGGCCCACACTAAAGATGGTATGAAAAAGGGGGTTTTCGCATATTTTTTACTTTCCACTCACTACGCTTTAACCGTATATGGCTGCGATAAATTTTTAAATGGAATACTCTTTACATTTAAACATTTTTGGATTTCTTAGGCAATACTTAATGTGAATGTACATCTTTAAAGGTTTTACCGTCTAATTAATTTTTAAAGCCATTTTTAATATTGCATCACAAGAAAGATGAGCAAAGAGAACAATTTGACATGACATTTTTCTGTCTAACTATTATTTTTCAAATAGCAACCCTTTTTAGACAACCACTTTTTGAAAAATGTGATTTATTTTTATGTAAACTAATTAAAAACGTTTACCTAACAAAATATGTAAAATAAAAAAAATAAATAAAAAAATAATAGACATGTCCGATTATATTTTTACTAATTTTGATCGCGAATATCTTCAAACCCAAAGAAGTTATCAAAATGCGGTTTTCGCAAAAGCTATAGATTTTCTAAAGATTTTTAATATATCCTCGTCATTTGGTTGGTTGGACATTCCGATACCACAAAATCTAAACGGCTGATTTCCGATCTAGGGCAACTTTAGTGTTTTAATACAAACACCATGTATATTTTTGCAGTCTTCAAATTTTATCTTTTTTCTTTAAAATATGTAATCCAAGCTATAGATATTTTAAAAAATTATGGATTTATGGACTCTAAAGAATTTACTGCATAGCATGTATAATGTAATAGTCCCTGGGCCAGGAATAAAATTCACTTCATGATAATAACACTTTTAAAACTTTTTGGGAGGTTTCTTTTGACAAGTCAACCACAAATATTCATACCGCCATATATGGAAGCGGCGCGTTAACCCAGCCTGTAAATGTAATATATTTCGGGTGTCGAACCGGGCAAACGCGTCACTTTTTTATCGGACAAGTTTACCACAATGTTTTGCATGCAATTTTTAAACATTGTGCCAAAAATCGTTAGAGTTACGAAACCCGTCCAATTGGATACCCAACACATGTCAATGGGCCTTATGGTTTCCTGACTGTAACACTTACGATTTTTGGCACATTTTTTATCTAAATGTGCATCCTGTATATTTTGTCAGTAACCATTAAAAAGATGTTTTAAAAAGCTTTACAAAAATATAAAATTTGTTATATCCATCTTTAATAGTTTCGGAATTATGGTCATTCAAATCTACAGTCTTACCTTGGGCCGATGCTGTAGGTAGGTATAATGGAAATTATATCTACAATCTATCAAATTTATATAGTCCTATTTCGAAAACTAATAAAGATAGATATATCAAACGTGGTATTTTTGTAAAGCTTTTAAAAGACCTTTTTAATGGTTACATAATCACGTTATTTTCAACCCTTTGGTTATAGTTAAAAGTTAGGTGCAAAATATAAACAAAAAGCCTGTACAGGTGGGCCAAATTCGACGGTTTTAATAGGAAACTTATGTTTCTGTACGTTTTACAAAAAAGCTGACCCTCATTTGCGACGGTTAAATTTTAAGCCAAATTAACTAGTGAAAACCGCAATTCGCTATCTTCTGTCGTTTACTCGCTATAGCGTGTGTCTTAATTTCTTGCGTTTTCTTTTATCCTTTATACCTCTTTTAATTTTGAAATATATTTTAATTCTGTAAAACATTTTTACAGCAACTTTTTATGCAGATTGCAGATATGCCTCTTAGTTGTTCTCTAGGGTGGCACGTTTTTGACCTAGTTTTTTATTCTCTTTTGAAAATTTTAAATGGAACACCCTGTTTATTGTTGTTACTCATTGTAATGGTTTAAATACTGCCTTGCTAAAATGTGTCACACTCTCATATTTCTTCTCAGCCGTTTTCGGAGATATTGCATACTTTGTCATTTATGACTGATATTGTTAGATAGTAGTCATGGAAAGTAATTATGTTTCACTTTAAATCAATCTGTTATAGCTTCTTGTTTTTTATTGACTGCAATGACGGTGAAACCATTTTTAATAATAGTTTATTAACGCAGAGAAGGGTAAAAATAATCCTTAGTTTATGGTATTTTAAATATATTTTGTTAATATTTTGCTCTGTGAAATATTTTAATCAGGTGTTATTAATACGTTAATATTTTATGTAACAGAAAAACCATTATTTTTTATATTCTAGTAAATTAAAGATAAACCATGGAAACAAATGCCAGTTTTTAGCTAAAAGGGTTAAATTTAGCTTGTGTTTGTTTTTCTATGGCCATCTCTTTACTTACCTGTATACAAAAAATAATGGTTGTTTTTTACATAAAATATTACGTATCAAGAAAACCTGATCAAAATGTCTTTAGGGCAAAATATTAACAAAATAATTTAAAATAGGATTATTTTTATGCGTTATTAAATTATTAATAAAAATGGTTTGCCTGTCATTGCAGTCCATAAAAACAAAAGTTATAACAAGATTGTTTAAAGTGAAACATAATTGCTTTTTCATGGCCTACTATCTAGCCATAAAATGACAAAATATGCAATATATCAGAAACGGCTGGAAAGAAATATAACGTGTGACACATTTTTAAAAGGTAATTTAACCATATTATTAGTGAAAAATATACAAGGTGTTATATTTAAATTTCCAAAATATATGAATACATCACAAATGCATAACCCTAGAAAAAAACTAAAACTATATTTACAATCTGCATAAAAGTTGCTGTGGAAATGTTTTAACAGAATTAAAAAAATATTTAAAAATAAAAAGTTATAAAGGATTAAAGAAAACGCAAGAAATTAGGAAACACATGCTGTAGCGAGTAAACGACGCAAGATAGCGAATTGCGGATTTCACTAGTAATTCTGGTTTGAAGTTTGAGCCTCGCAAATGGGGGTCAGCTTTTTTGTAAAACGTACAGAAACATGAGTTTCCTATCAAAATCGTCGAGTTTGGCTCCACCCTAGTATTTTTAGCACAATTAAAAAAAAAACTTTTTAAGCCATTATTCCATCAATAACCAAGTTTTTAACCTTAAAAAGATTACATTACATTCAATTTATAGGTTTCTTGTCTATTTTCTATAAAACATTATGTAACAATCTAATATTGGAGACTGAACCTTTTAAAACTACCCCTTTCTCAAATTAATATATAATTATTTTTTTTTATCTTAATAGCACACGATTTTATAGACAGGTTCGAAAAACCGAGTAGCCCTGTAAAGTATGCTACTAGATTTTATACTAGACACTTTTAAAAAACAATACGCAATTCAAATATAATAAATGTTATACCAGACTGCTCGTAAAGTGCTTTTAGATTACACTAAAGTGTTGGGTTGGCGCTTTTCGAGGCAATAAGCCATAAATCATTTTTTACTATCCCGCTTTTCAATTTGACTTTCAAAGGCTCTTTTTAAATATTTATAGACACCGACCGTAAAATTTATTAATATTATGTATTTATTGTCTGGCAACAAATTACTAACTTAAGTTAATGTATATATTTTGCAGATATTACGACTTATTGTAAGTCTGCCAAGTAATAACTATAATAATTGGTATTTACGCAGGAAGGCTGAGCTTTCATTGAAGGATGAAATACGAAAATATATAATTTTGTTTTGTCTGTAAACAATATTTAAAAAAATATATACTAACTAAGAAAATATTATACAGGGTAATTCAAAAATCGATCACGAAACATAAGAGGGTAATTTTACTTGACAAGATAAGGGTAGATCTTCATATACATTTTTTTTAAATGTCATTCGTTTCGAGTTACACATCCGTTAAAGTTCAATTTTTATTTTAGTTTTTTGCCATATTGCATTTATTTTTTAACTAATCCAGTTGATATTTGGCACACAAATCGAGCTTTGCAGATTCTAAAATTTTAAGACAAAAGTACTTTTTTAAATATCGCCAGAGGGCACTTTACCTAAAACTTAAAAATTATTTACATCATAAATTTTTTGTTTTGATAGATATCGCAAAGCTGGGGTCGCCATTTTATATCTTATTGGTAACCGTGTAAGTACGGTATAAAAAATATTATATAAATTAGGCTACAGTTATCGATTATCACCCATATTAGAAAACTTTTTTTAAATAATTAGGTTTTCTATATTGACAAAATATTTTTTTTTTTTTGTAATTATTCTTGTCTACCTAAAATTAAATTTTAAACACCTTTTTCAAATAACTTTTTTAAATATCATGACAACTACCGTCACTTTTTAAATTTTTAATTTACTTTTTAATAATTATACCCCCAACCAACGCCCATGAGCTGGATGTCATAAATGGTTTTTAGGTTACTGGATTAGCAAAGCTTATAGCCAAAAATTTTTTTTTAATTTCAAAACTTAATTTTTTTCCATACGTATGCAACTCTTTGATTATCACTGTATATCTTGGAAACAAATTATAGGATCACGTTGGGCAATAATAACTTTTGATCAGAAAGTCGAGAACTACAACATACTAAATTTTAGCCAATTTGACCGGGACCCAAAATCCATAAGGTTAGTGCGGGATCCTGGAGGGGGATTTGTTTTCCTCCGGGGGTATTATCACCAGTCTACTACCGTTCTTGGGGTGACATTAAATTAAAAAACCAAACATTAAATATTATTTTAAATTAATTTTCTTACAATTTTGTCTTAAGAATTCTCGGTTATAGAGCAAGATTATGGGAGTTTTATTTTTATATATTATTTAAAAATATTTTTAAAAACGTAGAAGGCCTCTAAAACGTAGGTACTAGATATACCGGATGTCAACGAATCTATTAAACAAGCCCTAACTTCTAGATTGTTAGACATATCAAAATAAGACTTTATATAAGTATATTCCATAGAAAGAGGACAATTTTCGCATGTTCTCACTTTTTGTTACTTTCGGTTTAACCGAAAATGACGTCAATTTAAAATTTTTAAATGAAACATCCTGTATATTTTAGCATTTTTGGATTCCTAAGATAGTTCTAAATGGTATTTTAACTTTTTTAAACTTTTACGCCTACTTGATTTTTTGGGAGCCATATGTAGAATTGCATTCAGAAGGCTATGATCAGTTATTTATTTTTAATCCGATTGCAAATAAATGGGTACCGTTAGATTCGTCAAAAAAATATTTATTTTAAAAGTGCTTGTCTAAAAAGGGTTGACATTTGAAAAATATTAGTTAGATACAAAAATGTCAATTTGCCAAATTGTTTCCTATTTTTCTTACTAATCACCAGAACTTTGCGATTGTATTTTTCTAACACCACCTATGGTCACTAGATTAATTTGCATATAATCATGGCCACATAGATGCAATATTAAAAATGGCTCTCGAAAAATCAAGTAGGCTTAATAGCGTTTTGTCTTAAGAATTCAAAAATGATAAAATTTACAGGGTGTTTTATTTTAAAATTTAAATTTGAAGTCAGTTCCGGTTAAATGGAAAGTGACTAGAAAGTAGAATATATGCAAAAACTCTATTTTGCTTTTACCATTGACCTATACTTAGTCTCATTTTATTATCTTAATTTTCTAGGAGTTATAACTTGTCTAATAAATTTATTGACACCGGGTATATTTTAATTTTTTTTTCACGTGTAATTTTTATATTTTAATTATTTTGTTTCCGGCGATCTGCTAGTTCGGAGGGGTCAATTCCCATATAATTTTCTTCGGTTACGTGGCGTGTACCTAACTAGAACTTTTTAGCCATGATTTACAGGTTCTTTCCGTATTGCCGTAAAACAAATTAAAGGTCTATTTATACGCTATTTTTATAAATAAAAAGTTAATATAAACATGTCCGGATTATCTTTTTTAATTTATAACCCCAATCCAATGTTAATCAAATTTGTTAATCTTATTTCCAGCATTAAGTGACTAATTAAGCTTTAGCTTGATTACATTTTTAAGACCACCGGCGTCCAGAGGCCTTAACGAACATTTTTTCATATATACAAATACAAAACTCATAGACTTTAATTCAGCTTTTATATTTTACTAGGATTAAGCAATGAAAATAAAGTTCTTTTGTTTTTCTATTTGTTTTTAGTGGGCAAAAAAACTAAAATTTATAACCTTTAACCGCCTAGGAGATCTAGAACAGATGTTAATCTTATTTAGTTTATTTTTGTTTTTTTTGCCCTTTCGGGGTCATCCTACCTAGGTCCGGCGACCGCCCCCTAAGTGGTGCACTGCAGCCTGAAGGCTAGTCATGACTAGGATGGTTGCTGCCCGGTCCGTTCGTTTACCCCCGAGCAGAACACCGTGTGCCGTTGCTCAAAACCGACAACTGCCCGGTCACCCATCCAAGTTATGGCCGCGCTTCTCACTGCACAAGCGCGACTTTTGTTTTTGTTACTAATATTAAAAGGTTTTTTATGTCTTTTTTCACTGAGCACGAAATAAATATATATTACAACAAAAGAACTGTCCTAATAATTGCTTACTAAAAAAATTGTACAATAGTCGGTTTAGTGCCTTTATGCGAGAAATATACACATTAAAAAAAACTACACCGACCTTAAAAAAATAACAAAAAACTCACCAAATAGCTAAAAGTTATAAATAATAAAAAATTTAAAATAAAATTAGTTAATAATATGCACGTACTAAATAAAAACTAAATAAAGTAAAGATTTTTATGCTTTTATAAGATATGTTGGAAATGAAGATTTTATTTTACAACTTTTTTTTATTTATTATTTTTAGCTTTTAATTAGGATTGTTTTTTTTTAAAGCTGGTTTAAATTTTGTTTGTCCTATTTCATTTATTGAAAACCGGTAAGTTTTTCCCACAAAAGAAATAAACTCGCAATACCTTAATTTGCATAGAATTTCTATTGCCAGTCCAAAATACATCACCCATTAAGATAATTTTACCTAAAATATTAACCAGAAATTGCTATTTGCGTCTTTTATTTATTGCTCTCACTATTTCACCCACACATTCTTACTCCGTCCACATAAAAAATGCTTATAGCGCTTTAATTATTTTAATCTTGCATAAAGCCATGTAAAACTCGACTTCATTAGCACAAATCCCCCGAGTGTATGCAGTTATTTAATGCGTTCTGTCATTAATCTTTTCGTAAATGTAGTTTTTTGTATTTAATGGTATGTTCTATGTTATTAGCGCTACGAAATGTGTCATAGTACACAAAGCTACTGGACAGTTATAATTACTATTTGCCAAATATGGTATAAAATTTTATTCGCCCATACTGGTAATAAGCGTAAAGTGTTAATGCACTTTAAAATAAGTATATTAGTTTACAGTTAGTCGTGTTTAGTTTTTATATGAGTTTTCTAATTTGTTTCAATTTTCACCTACAATGTGTCCACGGATTGACTCCCAAAGAGAAAAACTTTTTATTTGGAAGTTTTTCGAAAAATTTTATTCCTCATAAAAACTCCTGCTTGTGCTCAAACCTCCTGGGGACATGTTATTTTGAAAGATTTATATACCGGGTGTTCACAATTTGGGAAAATATGAAAAAAATTAAGAATAAAGCAACTTTAGGCGGGAAGATACTATAAAAAGTAATAAGTAAAAGTTGTTGGGTTTGAAAAGTTATGCTTCGATGCAAAATTTTGACGTAAGGCCTAAATGTACAGGGTCGGGCAAAAAATTGTACGCTTTATGAAATAGCATTCCCTGTAATTAACTTATTTTTTCTAATAAATAAAAAATTCTATTTGTGAACAAAATTGCTTTGTAGAATTTATGTAATATACGAGGAATTTTCAAGAACTGAAAAGAATTATTATAAGAAAATATTCTGGTGAATTGATATTATCACTTTTTTAAAAATGCATTAAGATGTATACAAGAAAATCAATGCCTTATATTAAATTTATTAGGAAACGAATACGGAATAAAAATTATGTTAACCTTAATATAAATAAAAAAAAGAAAGTTATCAACAAAAAAAAACTATTCAAAGGTTTCTCCACCAACTTCTTCGCATAGTTGAGCTTTTTCAATGAAAGCTCTATAAGCTGCTTCGTATCTCTCGCAATGGGATACCTTGAATTGCTTCTCTAATTTTGTTTTTTCAAAAATAGTGAGATCTGGTTCCAAATGACTAGCATACACTTTTTGGGTAAGGTAGCCCCATAGGTAAAAGTCCATTATTGTGAGGTCGGGACTCCTTGACGGCCAAGGTATTGATCCGTATCGTCCAATCCAGCGCTCGGGAAAATGCCGGTATCAACCATTCCCTTACAATTGCCGTAGAATGTGCGGGATGACCATCTTGTTGAAAATATGCAGTTTGCCTATGAACAACGGTTTAAAACGATCCAAGAAAAATGTGTCTAGCATTTCCAAATAATTATGTTGGTTCATGTTTCCTTCAAAAAAGTACGGGCCCAATTATTCCGTTGTACGTAATCGCACACCAAACAGTTGACCTTCTTGGAATACTGTCTTCTGCAGTGAATTCGAAAATGGGGATTGTCCGTGGACCAGTAACGTACGTTCTGAGAACTAGCCACTCCGTTAGTTGAGAAGGTAGCTTCATCAGAAAAAATAATATTATGAAAAAGCTTCTATTCTTCCAAGTATTTTCTCACCAATCCATAAACAAAAAATCAAAGCCTTTTGCATCATCATTTGAGTTCTAATGTATGAACAAATTTTGGCTTATAAGCCCTAACCTTATTACCTTTAAAAATTACTTGCAAACAGGATTTACTAACATTCCCAATCTGTGTAGCTCGGTCCTTAGCGATGTTTTTGGGAAATCGTCTGACTGAATCCAGTGCACATAGCTGCCTATGGCATTTTTCGTCTTCAGTAACAGCAGATCTTCTTTTAATATTTAAAACGCTTCCAGTCCTTCTAAATTTGAAACAACGGATTTAACTGTTTTATGGTCTATGGTAAGATTTGGCCATTTCCTCGTTAAATTTCTCTTTTTACGTACGAGTAAGAAGTGTTTTCTCCTAAACCATAACATTGACAATAAACACTTTTGTTCTAATGTTAGCATTTTGTTGTTCTTCTATCGATGTCCTACAAACTTAATAATATGACATTGACAATAATATAATTTCATTTGCGAGGAAACCATAGCTACTCTTTCCAGTTTCTATCGTAATAATAAAAGGCAATTATCGGTTTTCAACCATCCCTCTTATAATAAAAACTTAATAAATTAATTAAATCCATAAACTAACTTTGCTCACAAACAAGAATTCATTTGTGCAAAAAAAAATTATTTACGGAAAAATCCTGTTTCACAAAGCGTACAATTTTTTGCACCTGACCCTTGTACATTTAGGGCCTTACGTCAAAATTTTGCATCGATGCATAACCTTTCAAACCCAACAACTTTTACTTATTACTTTTTTATAGTATCTCTCCCGCCTAAAGTTGCTTTATTCTTAATTTTTTTCATATTTTCCCCAAATTGTGAACACCCGGTATATAAATCTTTCAAAATAACATGTCCCCGGGAGGTTTGAGCACAAGCAGGAGTTTTTATGAAGAATAAAATTTTTCGAAAAACTTCCAAATAAAAAGTTTTTTTCTCTTTGGGAGTCAATCCGTGGACATACTGTATGTATTGCTTGCTAATTAGCCTGCATATATTTAAAAAATATGTATAAAAATGATTAAAATTAGTTTATTTTTTAAGGTAACATGTTATTTTCATTATGACACATATAACCAGCCATAGTTCGAGATCCGAATAGAAAGCGAACTTCATCCATCTATTTACTAAATGAAAACTATTTTTATGACCTATGGTCCTGTAAATAAACCTATTGCTGAATAGGTTGACTAAAAATTTATGGTCAGGGCCATAGGGTAGTATCTGAATACTCGGTATTCTGAATCCTATTTAAAATACATTTGGTTGGCATTCGAATATTATTGGAATACATCTGGCCAGTGCTTTGTATTCGGTATTCCCTTAAATGCTCCTTTGGTCGGCATTCGGACTCTAGATTGTAAATATCGTGTTTAAACAATAGTATTTGAAATACTTGCATTGTATTTATATTTCGTTACTTAGCTCACTGTGTTCAAATCCTAGTATTAAAATCCCGGAATTTAAATCCGATTTTTTATCACAAAACACACACAAACAACAACAAAAGGCATAACTAAAAAGTAACCATGTAGCCACGTGAATCCTAATATTTAAAATACAGCGAGCGGTATTCAAATGCTTTTTCCGCTTTGGTATTTTTGTCAGTTTCATGACTCGTATGCGACAGGGTTTTTAGTATTTGACCCCAGGGCCAGAGCTATACCCTATTTGCTTAAAAAAACACGAATCTCAAATATTTTAAAACATCAGTCATCTTCTATTTTTTTTATTTATTTATTTTTTTGAAATATATGTTTTTTGAGTTAGGGTAAAAAAACTAAAAATTAAAGTTTCGAACCCTGTAGTAAAAAGTTTAACAAAATAAAATCGATTTCTCGTATTTTTTTCTGAAAGTAAAGTATAGCATAAGGGAGTGATTTTTTAGAAACGCTATCTTGAGCACTCTAGATGTAAAACACAAATTTAGAACTTTCAAAAAAAAATAAAATGCCTGACTCTACAAAATTTGTTTTAAAGATGGCTTGTATTCCGACTAAAAAATGATCTAAAGAGAATCCAAAATACGAAAAATATGCAGGGTGTCCCTGTTTAAAAATCCAAAGTTCCCGTCATTTCCGGTAGAAACGAAAGTCGTAAAAGCCCATCATATACACTTTAAAGGAAATGACTTTTCGTTAGTCTTAACAACCCTGACCACCTCTGGCAGTTGGAAAGTGATCTCGTGGGTATACTACTTTACACCTATGTAGACCTACCATTCTCTCTGAATAGTTTCTTGATTTTAACAATTCTTCTTTCTGTGGCTTAACACGTTTTTTCTCTAGCGGCTTGGAACAAATTTGATCCTCTTGTCTTTTTTATTTGATATTAACGAAGGTTTTTCCGGCAAAATAATATATAAAACCATTGCTCGGCACTGGTCAAGAGCCCTATCTAATTAGAGAATAAAATATCGAAGGTAATTTTTCACTGTAGAATTTGATTATCTATACGAAACGTCCATGTCGAGAGTATTGGTTTTTATTTTATTTACACGAAAAAACCCCTGCATCAAATACAAAAATGGTTGTATAGGTATCAAATTTGTTCAAACTTGGTGGAATTTTAGAAAATAATTTCTTTTTATTTAAAAAAAAATGCGGTGGCGCACCATTTTTTCTTAAGAAGTGTTTTGCTTAAACCTCTTATGGACGACCCTGGTAATTTTTTTTTCCTTTATATGCCAAAAAATGTATTTTTTGGTGCATAGAAGGCATCCTCTCAAATTTTTTAAACAATGCGCAATGAATTGGTATAAAAGTTATAGTGGATCATCAGTATTTTTAACAGATTTTTTAACACCCTGTACGGTTTAAAGAAACTAAAGGAGGTTTAGAACATTGATAAAGTTTTTGCCATATTTTTTTATTGTAGAATTAGCCCCATAAGGTTTGTCGGATAAGTTGTGAAACATATGGCTAAGATATAAACGAGATCTAATTTGAATAATAAGAAAATAATTAATTACAGTTATTTTACTGTTGAATAATGAGATAAGCCAAATGATCAGGCTATATATTTTAAGTTTATTCACAAAGAATAACTTAAAAGCAACACAGACAAATTGCATTCGACCATTTGGCTTAATATCACCATCCTTAAACACTACTTTAAATAAAGCATCCATGCAAAATAAACAGGCATGTTTAACTTAAAATATGAAATTGTTTTGAAAAACAAATTAATTTGTAATATCTACATGGTAATGACCTTATCCTCAGGCATTATTTGCTTTACACAGTTACAGTAAAATTATGGGACACAATATAAAATATACTAACTTAGCGTAAACGTCTGAGCAATTTTGTTTGGTGAAGAGTTCGTTATAACCAAGAAATTGTCTGTTGAGACTTGCAGAAATTATGGACTCTCTAATTTTGTATATCAAGCAAGTTTAAAATATATACTAAGTGTCTATAGCTACTTACATGGACATGAAAGTAAAAGTTTTGATTTTAAATTTAATAGCAGAATTTTCCAACACACAATTTAAAAAAGGGTAAAAATTCGGCCGTCCCAGAATATGTGGGTAATGTCCGCATCTTTATATAGGACACAAAAATAATATGACAAGTTTCTGTAATATATAATAACTCTTTGTTTTAACCTTCGAATAAATTGCGGACGTGCGTGAGGACTACAAAGTTCTCTTCCCGGGAGTGGCGGTTAGAGGGTGCCGTACGGACACTTTTACCCCTTCGGGGATCAAGAAAAGATTCACACTAAATTGACGGCATATTTCTTCTGAAGCTAAGCACTGTTGCTTGAAGATTCCTATAAGCTATGGTAAATATATGATAGTATCTTTGTTTGGTCGTGAATACGGTATTACTCAAATGGCGGGAAATAGAGATGCGGGCGTTCATGGGAACTGTAAGAGTGAAGTAGAAGCTATTGGTTTGACAGCCGATCTATTTTGTGTTGCATCGATTGTAGTGTTAATTTGTTTTCTTTTGAGATTCTGGAGACTACGAGCTCGATTATCCCGAATTTTCCGCCGACGAAGCCCTTGAAAGCATAGTCGGAAGGGGAAACTGGTGGATTGGACCTGAAGGGACCAAAACCAAGAAAAAACAATAGAATAGAAGTTTCTGTAATTTTTATTTTACAAAGATTTGTGCCCTTAAAGAATGTCGCTAGAAAATCAGTTTTTAGTAAATAACTTGAATAGTAAGTGGTATAATGTCTGGTAGATGTACCCTTTGTGGCCTTTGAGATTAATATGTAAATATTTAATATTTTACTTTTACCACAGTGTTATAAAGTATGTTTATGAAATTTTTAATTTGTTGGCACATTGTTAACTCTTTCCTAAACTTGTTTAAAGTATGGTTAAAGAAATAATCAAAAACATATTTGGAAGTGTGTTGTACCTTGGCAATTTTTATTATTTCTTATAACAATCTGCAGAAGTCGCTGATAAGTACATTATTAATATTTGTTGTAAATCATAATATTCTTTAAATGTCTTTATTATATACTACGTAAAATGCTAAACAGTAAGTAAAAAATAATAAATTAACTGGTAATAAACTAAAATATAAATAAAATAAGCCATGACCACAACTGGTACGGCAAAAACATACAAGGGCCACTGCTATGGCCACAAATGGTGCATATGTTATCCAGTTTTGGCCATAGTTACTTTTAATATAGTAGATTATTTACACGTTTATTATTCAGTTACTATTGTACAGGGTGGTGCCTTTTCGCCGTCCTAGCAGGGTAATGAAAATCCAAAAAAGAAAAAAAAATCTAATTGCACATTATCTGTTTCAATTTTTGACACAAATTCAAGTCAGGGCCAACTGTAATTCATTTTAAAGATACAAAGTATTCTTAAGATTACGTCAGACTAGTTTGCTTCCAATGACCCGCCGAGTCCAATACCCAAAACATGTGTCTGAGCCTTAAGGTTTCATAACTGTAACCCTTATCATTTTTAGCACAAAGTTTAAAAATTGCATATAAAACATGTAAACTTGTCCGACAAAAATATTGACATATTTCGACACCCGAAACATTTGACATTGACAGGCTGGGTTAAAGCGTTATTTTTCTATATGGCGGTATATTCGTGGTCAACTCGTCAAAAAGAAGGATTTAAAAGTGTTCTTATCATGAAGTCCATTTAATTACTGGCCCAGAAACTAATACTCTTTTGCCAAGAAAAACTAAAGATCTTAAATAACAAAAAAAAAATCATATAAATTAAAAAAAAAAAAATACAAAAAAATTATTTAAAAAATGAATTTCAAGTGTGGTAAATTTTTATACAGTGTGTCTACGTAAGTTGGCGTCATATGGAAAACTGTTTTAATATTTATTTTACAAAAGAAGATTTGCTTTCTAAAAAGTTTTGCATGGCTCGTAGCCCAAAAGGCAACCATTAGATATCAAATTTTATTAGTCTTTAACGAGGTTTGGCCAAAAATGTAATTTTTGTTCTAGAGTATAACCTATATTTTAAATTAGATCAAAAATAGTTATAAATAAAAAAATGTCCGTTTCATAACCAAAAAATAGCTATACTGGTTTCCTCTTTTCTAAAGTTTCATAAGTAAAATAATGTTTTTATTCGCCAAGACCTAAATATTTTCTTTAGCTACTTATAATATAAAGAAACAGAAAAAGTAAACAATAAAATTTTAATTGCAAAAATACCGTCAGCTACTTTTAAGAAATATTAAAATAAATATACAGGAAAGTCAAATTTACCAATGCGAAACGAAATTATGATTGTATTTAAATATATTAAATTAACTTATAAATAAAGATCAACACTTACGAAGAATTCCAAAAATGCTCCAGTTATCTTTTAGAACTTTTTTTTACATCTTGTATCAAAAAAATAATAATAAAAATAATAATAATAATAAAACTGACTATTCTGTAGTATTCTGGACTTTTCTACCTTACTATAAAGAGGGCGACGTCGTCCGTCAGTATTATTTTGTCCTTTGTACTTTTATTTCGAGACATTGAATTAAAATTTGTCGTAGTTGTAACCATAGTTACTTTTTATTGGTAATAAGTCTAAAAATATACCTAATTATATTTTTGCTACTTGCTAATATGAAGAAACAAAAAATAGTAAATGCTAAAATATCAATTGCAGAAATACCGTCGGCGTCGGTTAGTTTTAGTGATAGTAAAAATAAAGAAGTTATAGATATAAATTTACCAGAGCAGAACGGATTTGTGATTGTATTTTAATTTATCAAATTGACTGAGAAATGACGTCTTTATCAGAATAAACCGCAACTGCATGATTGAAAAAGCAGAAATAACTTATCCAGGTGAAACTAACATAACTGTTGCCAGTTCAACGGTTTTTAATTTGAGTAAGACCGATAATCTAAATTATAAGTTTAAATAAATTGAAATGTAAAAGACATTGGATGCCGGAACCTTAAGACCATTAATTGCAGATAAAATGTTTATAATATTGTTTTTTTTAGTGTGAATTATAAATTTGGTTGTCACAAGTAGGACTTTTTCAAAGGCAAACAAACATTATTAATGAGTTTTTAAAAAAATATACAACTTGTCCAAGGTAAGGAGCGCCCGTATGGGCCTTTTGGAAATAGTAAGAGATACGAAGTTGGTTAAATAAGAACAAAGTTAAAGTTAAGGTTTTATGTGTATTTTTGAACAGTTTTAAAATTCCGAGTCTTTTCGACGATATTCGGAAAAATCCGAAAAATTAAATATTTGTTTAACTATTTTTCCTAGTCTTATCTAAAATTGGATTAAAAAATTATTTGCGTTTTTGCAATGCCACTTTTTTACTCTATCTTATAACGGTATTTTTTTTTTAAATGCAATGTTTTGTTTGCCTGGGACTATCATCCACTTTTTTTATACGAACCTGGTATTTCAATATTAAATTTTAAAAGCTGATTATAATACAAATTTACTTACACATTACTTAAACACATTTAAGTTTAATCTTAATGCGAAAGAGTGTAAAGAAATTAAATAAAAATTTTAAATGCTTAATTTTACGTTTTTTTTTTTAAATAAAACAACCAAACCTTAACAAAAACCCCTAGTATGACTTACTTTCACTTAGACTACTACTACTACTACATATGGTCGTAATATTTTAGTATTGAAATTTTAAAACAAATTTTATTTTGAATTTAAATTATGGTTTTACCATACCTCGGAATTCGATAAAATAGTAAGCTCTACACTTTTAACCAATACATAAGTGCAATAAAAATACTAACCCTAAAATGCACAATAAATAATTAAATGATTTTCATACATAATCTTTTTATACGGAACTTGTTTTAGCTTTTTGCTAATCAGCCAAATCTAACTACCAGGCAAAACGTTTTTAATAATTTTTACCTGTAATTTATTTAAAATATCAGAAAAGCCTTAAAAACACATAGTAAAGTTGCTGTTGGATTATTTTTTTTACCTAATATTAATGGTATGATGGTAAGATCCTTAGTCTGCGCAAATATAAAACAACTTAGAAAGCTTTTGTTTGCGAGATTATGCGCAAATTAGGGATCATACCGACATCGACACACCGTCAATGTTAAGTAAAACAATTTATCTACCACCAAGTTAATAATTGGTTTTTATTTAAGGCTTTTTCGATATTTTAAACAAACACTAGTTAGAAATTAATAAATATGCTTTACTTACAGTTGCTTTTGTATCAGTGATTTTGTTTATTTATTATTAATTTGTGCACTTTTAAGAAGTGTTTTTTACTATTGGTTTAAAATGTAGATCTTACTATTTTTACCGAATATTGAGAAATAAATGTCTGTATAACGGCCAAACCATAATGTGCATTCTTAGTAAAATTGGCTTTGAAATTTCGAAACTAGAATATCAGGTTCATATTAAGGACGGTAGTGCTGCTAGGGCAAAAATTCTGCACTGTTTATTAAAATATTTTTTAACATAAAATGTAGAATTTATTATCTTTTATAATATTTCTAAAAATAGAAGTCCGTATTAAAATTAAACCTAAATATATAATACATTATTAAATTTATATTCAAATGTGCTTTTAAATTTTGATATTAAAGAAGAAAGCGATAGTGTACTAACAAGAAGTATTTTTTATATAATTTAGTTATTTTTTGTAAATTTAACAACTATGCATTTTATAAGCCATATGGCATCCTTGTAACCGTCATGATCGCCCTTCTTCTTAGGCTTTTAATAAAGTGTGAAAAGTAGCAAAAATAGGTCGAGTTTAAATATACAATTATGGGTGTAAAAATAGCATCTATTTCGCTAAAAGTAAATAAAAATTAACTTAAAATTAACAATAATTTATACCTATACCTATTTTTATTAAAATATTAAGTTAAAATTTAATTTAACGGCTCTGGAAGAAAAGATAAAGAATTGTGAACAATAAAATCTCTTATAGTTTAGAATGGCTATCTACAAAATTTTAATTAAATATTTATAGTGGTATCACAGATATTTTATAAAAATATAAATTATTGATTTAATAGAAATTGCTTTTTTATTATTTTTTTAATTTAATTTTCCAAATAAATACTATCACGTTACATCAATGATCCTCATAAACGTTTCATTTAAATTTTTTAACTTGCTCAGAACCTAAAAGCATTTATCCCACAACTTATGTTCTTTAGTGATTTCGCCCATCATAACTTTATAACTAATGCACTAATCCTTTTAAAATTTAAACAACTATTTTTTACAGTTATGCAAGGTAACATTATTATTTATTTTTTTTAATTTGTCAATCCAATTTAAATAAAAACAAACCAGCCAATTTTTTCCGTAAAAATTAAGTTTTTACTTCTAGTATCAGTATTTCCAAAAGGTGAAAAATCGTAAACTTTAATAATTTTTGAAAACCCTTCCAGCGATACTTTGGGAAAACGGTTATCTATTACATAAACCTAATTTTTTCGATTCACATGATCCAAGCCCCAAGATATGACGAAAAGCTCAAGATTTATCAAATATTTATTAAAATTTTATATTTTTTAACAGTTATTAAAATTTGTAAATTGAAAATGTTTCTGGGACATTCTATATTTTATATCTCTTTACCTATCAAGACTAAGCAATCTTATTCGGATATTAATGCAGAAGGCAAAGGTCTGATTTATGATTAAGAAAACTCTGCCGTTATTTCCGATTTTTGATGAAGTTCACCCCCAAAGGGTTAAATTGTGATGCATGACTAAACAATAATTTCATATCTCTAAAATGATTTTCAACATACATTTATGTCTTCACTTTTTGGCAAAGTATGTAATAAATGTATGGAAGAAGTTAAACTTTATCAAGCATTACAAAAACATTGACTATTTTTAAGAGTGTTGATACCAAATATTTGATACTTACTAGCTTAAGTATTTTTTGACCCCTTACAGTAAGAATTTTCAAAGTTCACCCCACCATTAATCATGTGAATGGGACGAAAAATAGAAATCAAAAATTAATGTAAAGGGGTATAACTGGAACTACTTTTTAACAAAAAAATGTTGTGATCATGTACCCCAGTGCCAAAGGTCACTAGCCCTTTTCCTCAAATGAAAAGAGGGTGATCCCTCTTTGTGTGGCATCTCATTAAAGTTCTACTTAACGTCATTTTGTCTTTTGAAAGTTAGGCCAGAAATTTCAGACTTACAAGCCAATGTCATTAAAACTTCACAATTTGAAGCCAAATTTCAAACGGTTCTAAGTCTGGAGCTAGTAAGTAACTGTCTAGTAAGTGGTTGAAGGGTGACAGAGCTAAGTTACAAAAATATTTTGTTATGTTTTGTCCATAAATTCTTTGTGGCAGCGCTAATATTTCACAATAAAATCCTAGTACTAATTTTACCCAATGGGTAACATAAAAATTCAATTTTTAGAAATTTTTATTTCGGCACTTTGATCACTTAACTCTGCTACTCTACAATTATCATCAAGACTTTGTAAAATTATTGGTAAAAAAATATAGATAAATAAAATTAAAAATATAAGCCAATTTTCGCAGTTATTGCTGCAGAAATAAAAGTAATTAAAAATATTAAAATTTAACAATTTTTCATATATTTTCCGCCTATAACACAAATTTTATGCTACAACGCACATCGTTTCATAATATGATTTGCCTAATAGTTCGTTAAAATCAAAATGGACAGTAATCCCATTAATTCGTTATACATTTTTAATTACGTGAACGGACAATGCGCATATGGAATATTAAATTTTAAATGTTAAACCCGAATAGTTTAGTGCATTTGCAGTAGTATCAATGATTTGATTATAAGATTCAGTACCAAATTAAACCAACTATAACCGAAAATTTCCTTAATTTTAAATGATCTATTATTTAGAGAGTAAAATTGAAAATTGAATCTTTATAGAAGGTGTTTCTAACGGTAAAAAAATTAAGGGCATAATCCGTAAGGTAATTCTAGAAAAAATGTAATTATTATTGGTTAAATATAAAAAATATATAAATAAACGTCCCCGCAATATCTTAATGGAATGTGAGTCCCAGTTGAAATGACTGAATGTTTAGTATGCTGTAGTTCTCGACTTTCTAATCAAAAGTTATCATGTGGCCAACGTGATCCTATTAATATTTCCCAGGATATATAGTGACGACCAAAGGGTGAGACACTTAATGATTATTGATATCCAACTTATCGGCGTCGGTTGGGAAAATATTCTTTGAAAATTGCAAGGTGAAGTTAGTTGGCATGATATCCAAAATTTAGATTCGGGGCCGTTCAAGTATTACGTAAGCAGATTTCTCACAATTACCCACCCCCCCCTCCCCCATGTCATCAAAAGTAAGCAAGTTTTACCCCCTTCCCATGCTTACGTAAATATTTTTATATCATTTTCTTTTAATCTATTTTTTTTAATTGTTTTATAAGCAGCAATAATTATAATTCTAGAAATAAGAAATGGGCTTAGAAAGAGGACTTTAACGCACAAAAATATTCATTTAAACAAACTTTACTGACCGTAGCCTAGAGCAAGGTACAAATATTAAATATTAATTAATATTATAAACAAAACAAACGTTCCTAAAATTTCTGGTTGGTATATTAATGTTTATATTTTTAATTATTTAATTATAGAAATAAAAAAAAATAGCAGTAGAATATTATTGTGACCAGTCGACAGTCCATCACAAGAAATTAATATGTCTATGAAGTCCAGTGTTTTCATCTTACAGAGTAAAATCCCTAAGGATGCCTTAAGCAATCGCGGGCCAAACGTTGGTAAACGATTCCAACTTGACGCAGTCCAAACTCAAGAACCAAGATTTCGCAGTTCTAGTAATTATTTCCTGAAATGGTTTTAATATTCAACTTATGAAAAAAAAATCATAGTAGAATAAATTTATTTTTAGTCATTAATTGCAATTATTTTTCAATTTTCTTGGAAACAATATCAAATTTCTTGTAGGACTTTGCTTGTAATTTAAATTTACGCCACGTTCACTAAACTATATTTTAAACTTTTGTATTTTGCATGAGATTTTTTTTTAACTTTTAAAAAATGTTTTGGTTTAACTTGGATTTATCTCTGTTTAAAACTAGATTTCCAACATTTTTGCGCCGTACTTCCCATACTCGATTCTAAGCAAGTTACCTAATATGTATTTATTATTTGTGGAAATCACCGAAAATGTGTATTGTTTTAAAGTATGGGCTGCAGTCGCGGGAGTTGTCCGGCCAGCTTAACCGCTAGGAGTGTTAAAACTAGTAAAAACAAAGCCACCCTATTGGTTTAATTTAGAAAATTTTGACACTCTGCGCTTTATGGTTTCCCTAGTGGCGGAGTACGCTTAAATCGCAACAGCCAATGTGTGGAGTCGGGTCGTCATATGTGTAAATCAGTAAAGAAACCTGCTGCTGGGCGTAATCCCCAATCTAGACCCCCCGCATGGTATCAAAAATGAGCAAAGAGCCCAGAGACCTCACGCCCCCTATGGTGCTTTCAAGCAATACTTCCAGGCATAGTACTCTAGGTGTGTTTAATACTTTTTTTCTAAGAGCTATATTGGTACAGGCGAGTATTTTACCACAATCAAAGGAATTTAGTAAGTCATGGCAGAGAAAAGAAGTATTTTAATTAAATAATAGTAATTATAACCAGTTTTCTAAAACAGTTTTTCCTACCGGAATTTTGCACAGGAAGCTTTGCAGTAATTACATTGCGGGAACATACTACTGAAACAATAATATAATTAAATAAGTTACGTAAACCTAAAAAAATTAAATTAAAACGAGAAACTTATTGCGTTTAGCTCCAAAATTTTGCCGGTGCCAAGTTACAAATTAGGACTTTTTTATCGTATTTAAAAAATTGGTGGGTTCTTGCTTTCACCGTGTTTTTAAATATCTTTTTATTATTTTTTAACTTGCCCCTTTATGGTATGGGTATAAATAAAGATTTAAAGAGAAAAAATGAACACCGCTAAAAGATCTTAAAAGTTTTAGGAGACCACCATTTTTAATTTATTTTCCTTAAAGATTTTTAGAAATTTAGTTATTACTTTTGTAAATTTAAATAAAATTTAAAAAAAAAAACAATTTGGCAAAGGCATATATTTTCCGAGACCAACAAAGACATATTTTTTTAGCGCTGCTTATTACGAGGGCATGATGTGTTCTTTTCTTACAATATTTTTATTATTAAAAATGTTGTTAACAATATTTTATGAACAAACTTAAACACTAAAGAAATAACTTGCTTTTTATCCCTAGCTCTCTTTGCGGAGCAGTAGCTGGGATGGAGCTAGAAGTAGTGGTTGTCTGTGTTTTTTTTTAAGATGTTTTGGCTGATACTACATATGACACATTTTAATATTTAATAGAATTTTTGGTATATTCATTGTTTTTAATATTAGTCACTGTCATTATAACAACTACATGTTCACCAATGCAATTTATTCCCTATATTTTATAATGACTCATACTAAATACACTCCCTCTTATATATTAAAATTTATACAACAGTCAAACTTACGATTTCTATCTTTAACAACAAAACAAATAAATAAACAATATGATATCATAGCTAGCAGCCGGTATGTACAGAAGAAATGTTCAAATCGTGGTTTGTAAAAGCTCACGATTAACATCCGAGAGCACGTTCCGATTTTTTTTTAATTTACAGTAGCGCATACCTATAATGCAATTGGTTAGCAGATGTGTTTTTCTAGCGGTACTCTCATTTTAAACTTATATATTACATGATATTTCATTTTATCCTATTTTTTTGCTTTTTAATATCCTTCAGTGACGTCACTTGGGGCAGCCGATGACCTCCCCTGAGTGTGGGTTGCTTATTTCTTTAATTCAAAATGTAATTTTACCTTCCCTTTGGTATAATATTAATTATATCATTTTTGAGCTATTTGCATTAAAAGTTTTGAGTTACCACCCTATAAAATATAACCTTAAAATTATATATTTTTCGTTGTTTTATTGTGTTTAGTGTATGTACAGATATACAGTTTTATTTTTAAGTTTATATTTTTCTTTCAACACTGTAAGACAAGAAAATAAGAAACTTTTTAGGTAAAATTATGTCCGAAAATGCTGCTTTCCAAGATACAGGTGTTGTGCAAATTTTAAAAAAAATGCCTTCTTTGTCATAAGTTTCCTACCACTCCAGATATTATTACAAAATTTGATACACTTCTTTGGACCATATCATCATATTTTTTTGCAAAAAAGCTTTTATTTTTTTCTACAAGTAAAAAATAGTGCGCCAATCATTTACTTTGAAATTAATTTGGTCCCTCGTTATTTTTAGTACGGCTAACGGTTTTCGTTTAAGGAAATAAAGGCACGGCACGGCACAATCGCTAAAATTTGATATCGTATTTTGTATGTAACATTCGTTTTTGTTTAATTTGTATTAAAAAAGGGTAAAAACTTCGTTTTAATTTTAACAGAAGTCAAAAAAGAATTAAAGACTTTGGGGCAAAAACCGGACAAGTCTATATTTCAATGTTGTTGGAAATTTAAAGAAAACTGTACAGCATATAAAAATAATTAATATAAACAAAGTAATGTTTTTCTTGTATTTACAGTTCTTATAGACTCGACAATGTTTGATTTATTAGGAGTCTTTAAAAAAAAGGTGGAAGAAATTTTAAAAAATTCGGAGTTGTCCCAGTTTTGCCCTAAATGAGCCACAAAAAGTTAACCCAAAACATTTTTATTAAAAATAAACACACATTTAAATGGTTATCGCAAAAAAAAAATCTGAGTCATAAGCGGGTTCTGCTGAATTTCCGATATTTTTAAGATTTCAGTATATTCGTCTAAAATATTATCAACTTTTGGAACACATTTCTGTACTAAATCTTTATTTTGTTGAATTAAAAAAAATAGGAATATTTTTATTTGGTAATGACAAAATTCTTTTAGTTTTTTTAGAAGAAAATTTGCTATATGCTGAAAGAACCGTCGACTCACAGAATTCAATTTGAAATAGCAAACTTAAATTTTGTTTATATAAGAAAGCTATAAATAGGAGCTTAAAATGTTAGGTAAAGCCCTGATAATATTCTAAGTAATATCAAAGAAAATTGTAGTTTTACTATAGACTCCCAGAAAAATGCTAAATTTTTGGTCATCAGTTTTGACGCTGGCTTGGCTGAATTTATGAAGCAGCAAATTATACGTACTGTTTACGTGCGTGTACTCGATGGATACCCGCTTTATAAATTCCACGAAGCGAGCGTTCAAGCTGATGACCAAAAATTTAGCATTGTTCTGGGTGTCTATAGTGAAACTACAATTGTCTTTGGTAATATCAACAACGCAATTTTTTTTTGTTTAAACAAATAAATCTATTAACCAACACACTCAACTGTTAGTTTTCAGAAGATGTTTTCCGCGTGGTATATCCACGCCATAGATAATTTAAACGTTTAGTGCAAAAATCACACTATTCCTAACTTGTCCGCTTTTGCTCCAAAATATGTCTGGTTAAAATTCTCATAGCGGCGTTAATATCTTCTGGACTTGTCCAGATTTTTGCTCCCAAAATATACTTTTCGACAATGTTCCAAGTTCTGATAGTGACGTTAATATGCCTAGGACTTGTTTATATATATCATATCATATCAACTTAAAAATAACCCTGTAGAAGTATTACATAAAACAAAAAAACCCAAGGTTGATTTAACGATGTTAGTTAATTAGTTTGTCGATAGGTTATTAAACTATAAAATTGTTTATCCTAGTTGAAATGTAATTTAAACTTTATATAAATTCCAGTCTTAATCACCCCGCCAGATTATCCAGTAAAGTTATACTACTTCAACATTAAGCAGGATAGTTATAAAATTATTTTAAGATTCCGAAATGGTTGTATTTGATTAAGAAAACTCATTAATTGGATAATCTGCAGGAAAATTCTTAGTTATAAATATGGCATGTTTAACGTCTTCTTTTATTTATAAGCTAAATATTGGAGTTGGTTATTAGCGATCTAATAACATCGTAAAATCTACTTTTGGATATTTTATGATAATTTTTTTTTCAAAGTTGTAACTTCTAAAACAAAAACAGTGTGTCTAGGTAAGTTGGCGTCGGTGACAACTTTGTTGTTAATAACTTAACTAAAAACAGTTTTTTTTCGTGGTCCAAAGCCTAAAAACCAAACATCAGATATCAAATTATGTTAGGGATCTACGAAGTTCGTGCAAAAATATTATTTTTAACCTAAGATTATATCCAAAATTGTTATACAGAAAAGATGTTTAGAAATAAAAATGACTTTTAATAATGCAATTTTGTTTATTGACAAACAAAGTTGATTATTTTTTCTGCGATGCTAGCGAAAATTAAAGTTTTTACAGGGTTTTTATTTAAATTTTGCCACTCACTTTTAACAAAAACCAAGAGGGATAAAAAAAACGCCCCGTATAAAAGTTTTATACGTGGCGAGGTAAACTTTTTTAATGGCACCCGCTGTGTATTATATTGGGATTAAAAAGATATTTTATAAAGATTCACAAAAATACTAGATTTGATATATCTATTTGTAATAGTTTTCGAAATATGACCACCTAAATTTGTAAAAACTGCAGATTTTCTCTATACCTACCTACGGCATTAAGCTGAGACTGTAGATATAATAATATGGAAATTATATTCCACTCTGAATGGTCATATTTTCAAAAGTAATAAAGGTAGATATATCAAATGTGATGTTTTTGTAAAGCTTTTTGAAGTAGGGTAGTGAATGTTAAAAGAACAGCTTTTTGCTTTGTTTGCTTTACCAATTATTAAATAAAATAAATGTTGTAATACTGGTGTATTAATAAATTTTTCTTTTCTGTAGAATTAGATAGCTGACCGTGCCAAGAAATTCTTAGTATTTATTTACGAGAAACCATTTTCTGAATAAAAAAGGCAAAAAATAAATTTTCTTTAAAAGTAAATGACAATTTAAGAAAATAGATTTATTTAAAAAAAACAGCATTATTTAGCCTAAGTCCTTATGGACAACATTAGTTTATTTTTTCGTACGTCAAAAATATCTTCGCGACAAGCTCTGAATCACCGCGGAATCATTTGCCAAGCCCTTGAAATAACGCAAATTCCGTCCACGTCCACGTCCGCGCTATGTACGGCTATGTGGCGCGCTATTTGGCGCGGCGAATTGATAAAAGTCTAAACGCAGCATAATAAATAGATCTTTAATTTTGATATCTAAATTGATATAGAAGTTATCATAAAAATTGTTTTAAAATGAAGTTAACACCCCGTAGTTCAAAAACTAAGACCGTTAGGACAAACATATGTTTATAGGGAGGTTTTTTTTATTATTATTCCTTAAAGTTTGACGGTAGAGTATATGGACCCCTGTATACAAATGTACGGGTGAAAATGCAAAAATTAATTTAGATGAAAAACAATTTAAAAACTGTTTATTTTGTATATACAGTAAAAAGTATTAAAATTAGGTAATTTTTTTAAAATGAAATTTTATGCTCCAACTTTTTAAATCATCGAAAGTCATCATTTATAACTTTATTAATCGCTGCACGATGTTCTGTCTTCTGTGTTGCACACTGGTATATTTGGTAAATCTGGATGGTCAAAATTCTTTACTTTTAAATGATATTAACAAAACTTGGTAGGGTTGTTATTCCAATAAAAAGTTAATTTTATGCGTATATCGACTTCCGGTTTTACCGGAAATGACTGGAAATCGTGATTTTTAAATGAAAATCCCTGTATGTTTCTTGTTTTACGGATTCTTTAGATCAGTTTATGCTCGAATACGTCGATGTGAAATACTATTGCACTTTATTTATTTTTGTTTAAAATTTTTTATTGTAGGTACTTTTTTTACCTATCAGTCAATTAAACAGTAGTAGGCCGCAAAAGGTTTGAAAAATAAATTTAAAAAAATGCCAAATTTAGTTATGTTATAAAAATGGTATGTATATTTTAGTTTTGAGCTATGGCAAAAATTCAAAAATAAGGTTTAAACTTCTTCAATTAAAGAGTTTAAAAACAAAAAACAAAAACAAATATATATTAAGGTAAAAGAGGTATTCCGGTGAAGCCCCAAGTTAAAAATATTTGTCATGTTAAATTTCGTTATTACCGATAAAGAAAAAAAATGTTAGGCGGAAAGTAAACCCATGAACCCGGAGGGATATTTAAAAACTTTACCACAAAAGGTATTACCTATACAGTTCCGGATTAAACTATAAGCAAATTAGGCAACTGCTTAAGGCAATCACGTCGTGTGAGGCCACCAAAAAAGAGCAATTTTTTGTGTTTTTAAAAAACGATTGGTTAATGAAAAAGGAAATGTTGTATGATTGAAAAAGGTGGCGACTTTTTTTGCTTTTTAAAAAGTTTAGGGTTAGTGAGAAAAAATCTATGATTTTTTTAAAAGTTGGGTTTTTTGGCCTCAAAAAACTCATGTCTAGGGGGCACCACATGGATGAACTGCTTAGGGCATCAGGAAGTGTTCATTCGGCACTGTACCTATAATTAGGGAAATACTAAGATTATGTTGTATGTATATTTTTTGCAATCTATGTGTGTATAAGTGAGATTTATTAAGTATACTAGATGCTAATCCGTGGGCTACTAAAATATTTTAGTTTCAGTTGGCTGTTTCGTACGGTACCACCTAAAAGTATTTGTAGTTATTGGAATAACAAAAAGAAAGATTTTTAAATAAATTAGTTAGCATAGGATTACGATCATATTGGTAGATAAATATTTTTACGCTTGCCATAATAAAAATATTGCTTATTTATTATTTCCAAAAATCGCTGCCACTGACTTTTTACAATTAAAAAAATACTTTGTTTCATATACATTGTATACATTGAAAAATGTGCTAAAAATTTGACTTATGGCCTCACATATTCATAAAATACACCAGTGTATTGTCGATGGGCCGTTAAAAACTCAAGATCCGTACGTGCCTCGCCTGCCAATCAAACGGAGTTAAAGAGAGCTGAATAGTTTAATATATTGATAAACGATGCTCAAAGTTACGATGAAAAGCGCACTTGGTTCTGCTAGACTTGACTTACCGTGTACTTTAATAGCTATCGGCGTTCTGGTGTTTGAGATGCTTTTAAGGACTTGATTGCGACGAGATACAAGGAATATTTTATATAACGGAGCACCAATAAAATTTTTAAAACTTTACCTACATCTTTATTGCAAAATATTTAAAATTTCGTGACAAAATCAAAAATATGTAAGGGCAATCCACAGAAAATATATCTTATATATGGGGTGATTTAAAAATCGATCACGAAATTTTAGGGGGTGATTCTACTTAACAAAATAAGGGTAGAGCTTCATATATTTTTTTTCAAAATGTCATTCGCTTTCGAGTAACAAGCCGTCAAAGTTCAATTTTTTTTGTTTTTTCGCCATATTGCATTTATTTTTTAACCAATCCAGTTGATATTTGGCAAACAAATCGAGCTTTGCAGATTCTAAAATTAAGAAAAAAAGTACTTTTTAAATACCGCCAGAGGGCACTTTACCCAAAACTTAAAATTTATTTACATAATAACTTTTTATTTTGACAGATATCGCAAAGCTGGGAGCGTCATTTTATAGATAATTAAAAACTTAAAAAATAAGTAACTCTTTATTAAAGTCGATAAACCTCACTGATTAGGCACCAATAGACATCAAATTTTTCATCAATTTTAACCAAATTACCTACATACATACTGGGTGTCCAGTAACTCAACCGACAAACTTAACCAAACGATATTACAACAAAAATAAGAAAAAAATGGCACCCCAGCTTTGCGATACCTGACAAAATAAAAAAAGTTATGATGTAAATAAATTTTAAGTTTTAGGTAAAGTGCCCTCTGGCGGTATTTAAAAAAGTTCTTTTGTCTTAAAATTTTAGAATCTGCAAAGCTTGATTTGTGTGCCAAATATGAACTGGATTGGGTAAAAAATTAATGCAATATGGCGAAAAAACCAAAATAAAATTGAATTTTGGACGGCTTGTAACTCGAAAACGAATGACATTTTGAAAAAAAATTTATATGAAGCTCTACCCTTATTTTGTCAAGTAGAATCACACCCTTAAGTTTCGTGATAGATTTTTGAATCATCCTGTATGTATAGTTATTTTGTGTGTGTTGCGTGTTTAGGGTTGCCATCCGTCCCGATCACCACCTTTTAGATGTTTTGAATAATTGTACTATTTTATCCGTTAGTACAATTCTAAAATCTAGAAGGTGATGGTTCCGATATATCGGTTGTCGTTATTAGGCCCTATGTCCCGACGGGACGTCCCGATTTCATAGCGAAAAGTCCCGAATTATGATCGAACAAAATATTTAATTTTTGTATGATCCACTTTACTAAAATTTATTAAAATATGTAAATACCTATGTTTAATTCCTTTACATACTACACAGGCACACAAAAAAAATATTCTGAACTGGAACCGGGACATACTGTTTTTCGTCTATTTCGAAGCGCTGAATCCGAATCTAAATCCCGTTTTGGTCCAGCACGTTCCAGTTTTTGTAAATTGCAAATATAACCTTCCACATGACCAAATTTTGAGGTTATATTTGCAATTTACAAAAACTGGGACGTGCTGGACCAAAACGGGCTTTAGATTCGATTCAACGCATCAAAATATACAAGAAACACTATGTCCCGGTTTCAGTTTAGAATATTTTTTTGGGTGCGTGTGTTATCAATAATTTAGAAAGATTTTTTTATTAATGACAAGTTAGTGGACCGACGATAAATTAACTTTTGGCAGAATCTGTTGCAGCACTCAAATCATTATAACTTTAAAATTTTGCTAAATTTTATAAATAGTAACATTAAAACGCAACCAAAAATAATGCACCTCCCCTCCATAACGCTAAAGTTAAACCAGAAATCAAGGTGGCATGGCAACCCAATGCATGTTGATATAAAATTATTATTTTTAAATTACCAAAGTACATCTTTAATTATTTTTAATAAATAATAAGTGGGTATTTATGTAAATTGTCTAAAGGATTATGTAATTGTGTTATAAGCGTACTAATGGATTTAGAAAGCCGCATCCAGAAAAATGTAATTTGCTCTAACAAAAACATGTTTAGTGTACTGTAGAGTGTGTCACAGGATTGGTGTTACAAGTAGACAAATGGATCAAAATTTTTGAATTTTTAATTGGCATGTTGGAAAACCGGTCGCATGGTCAAAAACTTAGAAATATAAAATTTTACTCCGACTGGTATTATAAAAGCGCGAGTTTAATAAATTACGTTATGCGTTTTTACATTTTTGGACCCACCCTCTCCCCTGGTGTTATTTGGTAAGATTTTATTCAACCCCCACCCCATCCCCTAATCTAACATGAGATTTATGGGGATGCAATAAGATACCATTTCTCAAACCGAAATTGACTTTTTAGCTAAAATAATTTTGAAGAGCAAAAAAATGGTCCTCCACCCAAAAAGTAACACTGCATCACATTTTGGGTGGAAGCCTGCCTCAAAATTCGTTACCTTTTTCCTGTTTCTAGCTGCAGAAAAATAACGTGACATTTGCACAGACCCCTCCCCCCATGGTGAAATTTGGTCAGATTCACCTCGATTTTCTCTTCCTCGTTAAATGTCATACATAACACATAATCAACATCAACATTATTTATGGACTTAGCAAAAATATAAAAATGCCAAGAGTAAAGTAGTTTTATTTAAAAAAAAAAGAACACAATCTTTTGAGTAAATGTTGTAGTTCTGGCGATTGCCTTGCAGCAAAGCCATAAACCCAGTCAAGCAAATGTTGTAGACACTTAAATTGTATTTCAGAATTAAAATTTAAACCATTGAGGGAAAAAAATATCATGTTAATGTTTTTACAAGTTTTGCATTAACACTTAAATATTCGACACGACAAAGCGAATTTTACAAACATCTTTTAATAAGTATACTTAAATTTTCTTTTTATTTTGCTCCTTCTTGTCCAATTAAGGTTTAATACGTTATGTAGAAAAATGACAAAAACTTTAATGCATCCCCAGATAATTTAATATTACACATTGGGAAAATAAAATTTAAAATTTTCAGACTTTAAACTTGTCCAATAATTAAGTTTTAATGCGTTATGTAGAAAAATAAAAATAAAATTTATGCAAAGTTGCGCAGTTGTAATTAGGGTCCTTTAGACACCTTTAAAATAAGGTCACTCAACCTCCTAATCTATTTAAGATATTGGGGGTAAGTCTCATTCCTGCTATTAAAAATTGACTTGTCCGAAAGATTCTTCTTAAATGACCTGGAGTGCTTAAAATTAGCTATGTTTCGTTTTTAAATGGCCACTGCCTATATATCTATACACATATTTTTAACCGACTTCCTATTTTTTTTTATTATATCTTATGTTTATTATTTATAGCTTTTGGTGACTTTATTATTATTTTGTTATTATAGACGTGCAAGTATATTTTATCTATACTGATTAAGCAAACAGGTGTTGGAATATCGGCCAGCAACAAAGAAGGATGTATGTACATTATCTAATCAGAAATGTTTACATGCAGGTATTCACGTTAGATTTTCTCTCTTTCCTCACATTACCTTTGTGTTATGTTATTTATTTTATTATTTTATATTTTGTTTAAAAAAATAGTTGTTATTTTGCAACAAGATGCCTCTATAATTTAACCTATTGCAAATATTTATAATAAATTAGCTCTGAATACCGTTTTACATTATTTCTATTTACCCTATAGAAGCTATATATACTTCTGTCTGGGCTTACGTAATTTTAACGGTGTAAAAATACAAAGGAAATTTACTTTAATCCTGTTGGATCATTTTGACAGTTAGTAGAGCGTTGCTTCAATAAGCAATTTCTCTCTAGACTGAACACAAACCTTATAGGAAGGGTCGCCCTACTACGTTGAGAAATTTGCTTTGTTTTGTACAGGGGCTCCAAAAACTACAAAAATATGAAAATATACTAAAATTAATAAAAGCGTGTTAAAAAGTTGTCTTTATTTTTATTAATTTACCCAAAGATCAAATAAAAAGGTTTTTAAAATTGAATAAGGATCCAGTATCTCAAAACATAATATATATATATATATATATATATATATATATATATATATATATATATATATATATATATATAGCAGCAGGTTGTTTATTGGGGAAACAGTCAGGTGTATTAGGGCTTAGAAAAACTCTTTTGAATCACCAAGCTTTCGAAATAATTTATTTCTTTTTCAAGGGCTACAATATGGAGACAAAGTTATTGATATTAATAATTTATAATGTAAAAATGATTATAAACTTACGTGTACAAGTGAGTTAGGAATATAAAAGCTTCAAAATAGTTTCCATGTGGACTTTTCCTTTCTATAGTAAATTATTTAAAGTTTTATAACCAACATTTCAAATTAATTAACATGTGAACGGGTTGTAGCCATTTTGTTAACTACTTTCTCGAAAATGGTAATGTCCCTGAAGCGATGTATCTCACTCCCTCCCATTTACAACAATGACGAAGAGAAAGAGAGTCGATAAAATTGATTGACATTTATCGGTTTCATTGACCATGCGTCGTCCTTCTCGTACTTTGACGAGATTCCAGTGGCGTAGTATTCGAGAAAATTATATTAGTTTATTATATTTAATTATTTATTACAACTGTGGATACTACACCACCTCGCCCCAGTCGTCTGTCACCCAACCGGTAGGTACGGAGCGGCGGAGCATCGGCAAACAGATCAACCCTCAGCGCCTGACTGTCACTCAGGCGACGAGGAGTAGTCCGCAGCCAGCAGTCGTGCTTTAATTATAGCCTTAAGATTTTTGTGCAACATGATGGGGCTGCGTCTGTCACCCGAATCCCCAAACATGCTGTAAAAGAAAGATGTATTGACACAAATTAATAATTTTAAAATTTTTTAAAGGACTTGTATAGGTGGTTACTACCCATGTCTTTGCTAGCCACTGTATATTGTATAGACATAAAGTGAGAAAAACGCTTCATAACAGTATCCAATTAGGTGTTACATATATAAATATTATGCATAATATATAATGTTTTTAAATTATGTAAACTAGTGAAAATTAATTTAGTTATGTCAATAAAGATAAAGTTAAAAAAGATTGCAGGTTAGACTTTCTAATGTTAAAAGGGATTGTTTTTATTAAAGTTTTCTAAACATTATTTTAAAATAAATATTTAATTTAGTTAATTATATAGTGTCGTCACTGTGTTCCAACTCAGACAAGAAACCTCCTTTGTTGTTATCAATTAGTAGGATATTAGAATAAATAGAACTAAGATCATTAATATCCTTTCTTTTATTTAACGCATTATTGGTTAAGGTGTATTTCCACCATCTCCAAGAAAAGTCTTTTATGCGTATTTTCTCTGTATTTAAAATTTTTGTTTCATTAAAGTTAAAAACATGATCCGTTTCAGCGGTATGTTGAGCTAAGGCACAAGTTAATTTATTGTTTCTACAATCACTTTTATGTGACGTAATTCTATCTTTAAGTACCCTCGATGTTTGGCCAATGTAAGATTTGTCACATTCAGAGAAAGGGATGCTATACACCACCCTCTGATTTTTTTAATATTGGATCTTTGCTTTTAAGTTTAGTGTATGTAAGTCCAATAGTTTTTGAGTATTTTGGAACTACCCTGATGCTGTTCTCATTTTTAGAAACCGATATAATCTTAGTGGTTACATCTTTAATATAGGGTATGGAGAAATAATAAAAAGGCTGATTTTGTGTAAGAAAACAACTGATTTCTGGAGAAACATTGCCCCGCTCACTACTCACCACATCATGACGTAGACCTGTGGTAAAGATTAATTTTTTTAACATTTTTTGTGGGTATGAGTTATCTAGGAGAGTGTTGTATAGTTTTTTTAAGTTTTTTTCCCTGAAGGATGGATGGGAAATTGTTTCTACACGTTTTTTTAATGCTAGAACCAGGTTAATTTTGATTTTTCTGTGTGATAGAGTGATAGTTTATATATCTCCCAGAGTTGGTAGGTTTTACATACCAATCTAGAATGATTTGTTTTCATCCGTCCTGATCACCTTGTGTCAAGAAAAGGGACACTGTTGTCTGTTTCCTTTCTATAGTAAATTGTATGTATTGGTTGTAGCTATTGAATATGTGTAGAATTGTGTTATGTTGACCTTAGGTATGGCACAAATTAGATCGTCAACATATTTTTTATAAAAGGAAGTTGGAAAGGAAGTTTTGGTATACACTCTTCAAGAAGGTCATCCATGATGTACTGAGCAGCAATAGGAAACTGTTAGCCCTCATAGGGGTACCTAAGATTTGTTTATAATATCTGTCCTGAAAAACACAATAAGTTGCGTCAAATATGAATTTAACGATTTTTAAGAATTTTTGTTGTGTTAATGATGTAATAGAGCTAATTGTTGTCCACCTCTTTATATGCTTTTTTCTAGTAATGAGTATGGTATATTGGAAAATAACGAAACAACATCAAGGCTTATTATTTTCATAGTCAGCCAGGTAGTTGTTTATCATTTATGAACTCAGCAAACTGAAAAGAGTCTAGTGTATAGTACTCATTGCTCCTACTGTAAGAATCTGTTAATATTTGTGTTATAAAAAATGCTAATTTGCTGTTAGGTGCATTGATTGATGAAATAATAGGTCTTACGGATAATGTAGGTTTATGTATTTTGGAAGGCCATAGAATTTTGGGGCTGTTTGGTTATAAATAGTGCTCGCTTGCTGCTCGCTCAACCCACCACTGTGTTTCATTTCAGAAACCAATTTATTAGCTTTTGTTGATATGTAGAGGTTGGATCTTGGTTAAGTGTTTTGTAATAAGTTTGATTTAGTAAAATATCATTGGACTTTTCCACGTAAACCGCTCGAGGCATGATAACTGTTACATTACCTTTATCAGATTTAGTCACAATGAGTTCATTGTGTTCTTTCAGAAATTGTTTGGTTTTTTTAAACAAATGATTTAGATAGTTATTAGTTATTGGTTTGTGTAAAAAATTCGTTAAGATATTAGTTACTTTAGCTCTAAAAATATTCTTTTGTTTTCATTGAAACCAAACATCATATTTTCTATATCAGCCAAGAGTCGTTTTATGGAAACATCCATGACGTCAGGTGGAAGGCTAAATTTGAAACCAGTGCGAGAAAATATTTAATGTCATGTGGTATATCAACTCAGAAAGATCCCTCAACCAACTTTCCTTAGTTTTTATAAGGTTAGTTTCTTTTTGTTTAAGTGTATTTATTTTATTTATGTTTGTTTTTTAACACTTTTAAATGTTTTTTCATATTGTATTGTTTGTCTCCTTTTATATTCCAGTAAAGATGTGTTTGTGGGAGAATATTCATTAATTTTTGAGAAAGTTGTGTGAGGTCACTCTCAAGAGATTTTAATAAATTATGTGTGACTGTTATCTCAATATTCAAGATTCTACTGTCTAACCTGTTGCAAAATTTTAATTTTCTGTCCCATTCTGCCATCCCTGAAATTCAAAAGTGTCGCAACGTTTTTGTGTTCGTGATGTGGTTCGGTATAATGCCTTGTGTTCTGCATGTTAAAAGAAAAATCCTCCGGTTCCTATAAACTAGTTTTTGGTTGGTATTTGCCCATTTGTTTTAGAAGCTTCACTGTATTTGCTCCATATTGTGATTTGATGTTTGGAAAAACCCCATTCCTGTTACCAAAATTTTAATTTTCTGTCCCATTCTGCCATCCTGAGAATTCAACGTTTTTGTGTTGTTCGTGATGTGGTTCGGTATAATGCCTTGTGTTCTGCATGTTAAAGAAAAATCCTCCGGTTCCTATAAGAAGCTAGTTTTTATTGGTATTTGCCCATTGTTTTAGAAGCTTCACTGTATTTATACATATTGTGATTTGATGTTTTGGAAAAAACCCCATTCTATAAAACGGTAGAGGGTAGTCTCGACTGACTAGTTAAACAGCAGGTTGTTTATTGGGAAACAGTCAGGTGTATTAGGGCTTGAAAACTCTTTTGAATCACCAAGCTTTCGAAATAATTTATTTCTTTTCAAGGCTACAATATGGAGACAAAGTTATTGATATTAATAATTTATAATGTAAAAATGATTATAAACTTACGTGTACAAGTGAGTTAGGAATATAAAGAAGCTTCAAAATAGTTTCCATGTGGACTTTTCTTTCTATAGTAAATTATTTAAAGTTTTTATAACCCATTTCAAGTTAATCAACATGTGAACGGGTTGTAGCCATTTGTTAACTACTTTCTCGAAAATGGTAATGTCCTGAAGCGTGTATCTCACTCCCTCCCATTTACAACAATGACGAAGTTGTAATAAATAATTAAACACAATAAACTAATTTAATTTTCTCGAATACTACGCCACTGGAATCTCGTCAAAGTACGAGAAAGGACGACGCATGGTCAATGAAACCGATAAATGTCAATCAATTTTATCGACTCTCTTTCTCTTCGTCATTGTTGTAAATGGGAGGGAGTGAGATACACGCTTCAGGGACATTACCATTTTCGAGAAAGTAGTTAACAAAATGGCACAACCCGTTCACATGTTGATTAACCGGAAATGTGGTTATAAAACTTTAAATAATTTACTATAGAAAGAAAAGTCCACATGGAAACTATTTTGAAGCTTTTATATTCCTAACTCACTTGTACACGTAAGTTTATAATCATTTTTACATTATAAATTAATAATATTAATAACTTTGTCTCCATATTGTAGCCTTGAAAAAGAAATAAATTATTTCGAAAGCTTGGTGATTCAAAAAGAGTTTTTCTAAGCCCTAATACACCTGACTGTTTCCCCAATAAACAACCTGCTGTTTAACTAGTCAGTCGAGACTACCCTCTACCGTTTTATAGGAATGGGGTTTTTCCAAAACATCAAATCACAATATGGAGCAAATACAGTGAAGCTTCTAAAACAATGGGCAAATACCAACCAAAAACTAGCTTCTTATAGAAACCGGAGGATTTTTCTTTTAACATGCAGAACACAAGGCATTATACCGAACCACATCACGAACAACACAAAAAACGTTGCGACACTTTTTGAATTTCAGGATGGCAGAATGGGACAGAAAATTAAAAATTTTGGTAACAGGTTAGACAGTAGAATCTTGAATATTGAGATAACAGTCACACATAATTTGTTAAAATCTCTTGAGAGTGACCTCACACAACTTTCTCAAAAATTAATAATATTCTCCCACAACACATCTTTACAGAATATAAAAGGAGACAAACAATACAATATGAAAAAACATTTAAAAGTGTTAAAAAACAAACATAAATAAAATAAATACACTTAAACAAAAAGAAACTAACCTTATAAAAACTAAGGAAAGTTGGTTGAGGGATCTTTCTGGAGTTGATATACCACATGACATTAAATATTTTCTCGCACTGGGTTTCAAATTTAGCCTTCCACCTGACGTCATGGATGTTTCCATAAAACGACTCTTGGCTGATATAGAAAATATGATGTTTGGTTTCAATGAAAACAAAAAGAATATTTTTAGAGCTAAAGTAACTAATATCTTAACGAATTTTTTACACAAACCAATAACTAATAACTATCTAAATCATTTGTTTAAAAAACCAAACAATTTCTGAAAGAACACAATGAACTCATTGTGACTAAATCTGATAAAGGTAATGTAACAGTTATCATGCCTCGAGCGGTTTACGTGGAAAAGTCCAATGATATTTTACTAAATCAAACTTATTACAAAGCACTTAACCAAGATCCAACCTCTACATATCAACAAAAAGCTAATAAATTAGTTTCTGAAATGAAACACAGTGGTGGGTTGAGCGAGGAACAAGCGAAACAGCTTACTATTTATAACCAAACAGCCCCAAAATTCTATGGCCTTCCAAAAATACATAAACCTACATTATCCGTAAGACCTATTATTTCATCAATCAATGCACCTAACAGCAAATTAGCATTTTTTATAACACAAATATTAACAGATTCTTACAGTAGGAGCAATGAGTACTATACACTAGACTCTTTTCAGTTTGCTGAGTTCATAAATGATAAACAACTACCTGCTGACTATGAAATAATAAGCCTTGATGTTGTTTCGTTATTTTCCAATATACCATACTCATTACTAGAAAAAGCATAATAAAAAGGTGGACAACAATTAGCTCTATTACATCATTAACACAACAAAAATTCTTAAAAATCGTTAAATTCATATTTGACACAACTTATTGTGTTTTTCAGGACAGATATTATAAACAGATCTTAGGTACCCCTATGGGGGCTACAGTTTCCCTATTGCTGCTCAGTACATCATGGATGACCTTCTTGAAGAGTGTATACCAAAACTTCCTTTCCAACTTCCTTTTATAAAAAAATATGTTGACGATCTAATTTGTGCCATACCTAAAGGTCAACATAACACAATTCTACACATATTCAATAGCTACAACCAATACATACAATTTACTATAGAAAAGGAAACAGACAACAGTGTCCCTTTTCTTGACACAAAGGTGATCAGGACGGATGAAAACAAAATCATTCTAGATTGGTATGTAAAACCTACCAACTCTGGGAGATATATAAACTATCACTCCTATCACACAGAAAAATCAAAATTAACCTGGTTCTAGCATTAAAAAACGTGTAGAAACAATTTCCCATCCATCCTTCAGGGAAAAAAACTTAAAAAAACTATACAACACTCTCCTAGATAACTCATACCCACAAAAAATGTTAAAAAATTAATCTTTACCACAGGTCTACGTCATGATGTGGTGAGTAGTGAGCGGGGCAATGTTTCTCCAGAAATCAGTTGTTTTCTTACACAAAATCAGCCTTTTTATTATTTCTCCATACCCTATATTAAAGATGTAACCACTAAGATTATATCGGTTTTTAAAAATGAAAACAGCATCAGGGTAGTTCCAAAATACTCAAAAACTATTGGACTTACATACACTAAACTTAAAAGCAAAGATCCAATATTAAAAAAATCAGAGGTGGTGTATAGCATCCCTTGCTCTGAATGTGACAAATCTTACATTGGCCAAACATCGAGGGTACTTAAAGATAGAATTACGTCACATAAAAGTGATTGTAGAAACAATAAATTAACTTGTGCCTTAGCTCAACATACCGCTGAAACGGATCATGTTTTTAACTTTAATGAAACAAAAATTTTAAATACAGAGAAAAATACGCATAAAAGACTTTTCTTGGAGATGGTGGAAATACACCTTAACCAATATGCGTTAAATAAAAGAAAGGATATTAATGATCTTAGTTCTATTTATTCTAATATCCTACTAATTGATAACAACAAAAGAGGTTTCTTGTCTGAGTTGGAACACAGTGACGACACTATATAATTAACCAATCTATAGAGGATACAGGAATGATGGGAGTACAGCGGATTAATGAAACATAATCTCTATATCCTGCTGGGCTGGCTCGTTGATATTTGCATGTTTCGCACCTGATACAATGTATTTTAAATTTTCCTCAAAATGTGCAGGGAAAGACCCAGTGAAATAATACGTTTCATAAATAATCAATAATAATAATAAATATTTTTATATAATCCATACTACTGTATAAAAAGCTAATTAATATCCCCTAAATATCATTATTAATGTTTTAAAAGAAACGAGAAAATCATTAAAGAAATTAGCATATTTTTTTCCTAAATCGTAAGAACATAAAAAAAAATAAGAAAAAATTGAGAAATGTTGCATTATTAAGCACCTTGTTTGTTTCGTTTTTCAGTGATAATTCAGTTCCTCATTTATAGAGCCACCAAAATTAATTTTATTATAATTATATAAATTGATTATTAAACCATAAATAAAAAATACACCCACACTTTTCTAATATTGAGCATATCTGCAAGTTGTATTTAATGAAATCAGAGCACAAACTATACCTATCGTGAAGGTGACGATACATTTCAAAGAGTGATTAATAAACTTCAATTACTATTTTGATACAGGTTCTATAGTACAGAAATTGAGCATAACTTCTGGCTTACATATTAGTTAAAGAATTGGCTCAAGAATTTCAGGTCAAGAACTTATTATTAATTGATTAAGGTGTCAGAAAGAAGAAGTGCAGCTTATATTGAGATGTTTTGCTGAAATATTGATTATAAAGAAGGAAACTTCTAGCTCAATTACAACATAAGAAGGAAAAGTCACATGGAAACTATTTTAAGCTTTTTATTCCTAACTCACTTGGTATACGTAAAGTTTATAATCATTACATTATAAATTATTAATATCAATAACTTTGTCTCCATATATTGTAGCCTTGAAAAAGAAATAAATTATTTCAGCTTGGTGATTCAAAAGAGTTTTTGCAAGCCCTAATACACCTGACTGTTTCCCAATAAACAACCTGCTGTTTAACTAGTCAGTCGAGACTCACCCTCTACCGTTATATATATATATATATATATAATATATATATATATATATATATATATATATATATATATATATATATATATATATATATATATATATATATATATATATATACTATATATATGCTATATATATATATATATATATATATATGTAAAGAGGAAGGAGATGAGTCGTCTGACTAGTTAAGAGAAATCGACCCAGAGTAGTGGAGGTGTCTACTGACTGCACCTCCACTACTCTGGGTTTCAAATATTTTCTATATATATAGAACGATGGTCTATAGGGAAATTTTAATAACAAGGCTAAAATTGGCTATTAAAGATTTTGCTTTAGTAATTTTTTGTAAGTCTTTATCTAACTCTTCAATTATAAATTTCTATAAAAATTCTTCTTTATTGTTTTTTTAAATTTATTAATTTTTAGTTCGTGATTCAATTTAACCAGTATTACCTAAATTATGTTATGATATCTTATATGGCGACACATTTCAAGCAGTTCTTTTATTTACTATCATGTTTGCGAAGAAAACTAATTTGTAAAACCCACAATTACATTAAGAAAATTGCCTTTTATGAATAATTCATTCCAAAATCGCACCAATGTTTTCAGAACTGCCACCGTAGTCAGCGACTGGTTTCTGTTTTATTAAATTCAACGGTCTCCATTAACTCATTACCTTAAATCTCATTTAATAACCTTTGAAGTGTTATCCTTATATGTTGTTGTCACATTCGTGGTTTTCTGATATAAATTTTATGGTTGGTATTATACAAACTAGTTTCTTATAAATAAAGTTGGCATATTTGAAATAACGCGACAGGTATGTGGACTTTCATATGGTTGCATTATTTATCTTGAAAACCAATTGCTTTTGTGTAGCTTAACACATTAAAATTGTTCGAATGGCGGAAAGGGTACCGATAAAGGTAGTGACCACCTGTTTATTTAGATCAAAATTTTAAAAGTAGAAAGCAACACTGATTTTATATTACTGGTATTTTCTTTACAGGTATTTGAAAAAATGCAGATATCCGCATGTTTTACCGATTTGTTTAATTTCACTAATTAAGTTTGAGTATTGTAAAATTCTTTTTTAATTAAACTACAGTGCAGTGGTGATAAGGTTTTTAGATCATTAAAAGTTATGTTCCCCAATTCCATCAATGTTTTCCAAGTATCAAAACATGCACAGTAGTACGCAAGTAGTCTACCAGGAACCTTCTAAGGATGCCAACCACTCGCGCTGAAGAAACGTCAAGGAAACAAAATCTTCGACGACGGCCGAATAGCCCAAAAACATATAAGTTCAGCAGAAGATGGCCGCGAAAGCTTTACCCAGTATACATGCAGATATTGTTTTTTGAAGGTGGTATAGACAATGTTATGATTTAAATAATACTACTTTCTTGGACTTTCATTCTCTTTATTTTTAACTGATACACGACATTTCGGATGGAAACTATCTCAACCGTTTTCAAGTGATAACTAAAATTACTCTTAAGAACCTTATAGGTTCCTCACCGAAGCTTGACCGATTTTTCATGTTTCAGCAACGGCTGCCAGATATTTAGTATGTTGATACTAGGGTTGCTAAATACATTTTTGTTGTTTAAAATCACAGCCGCTTCTTGAAATTTCCTCTTTATGAATAATTTTGGCTTCCGACAACTAATGTGGTATCGTTTTGACCATGCATGTCCAGTATTCAGCCACTCCCGATCTTGACGTTTACCTCGTTCCGTATGTTTTTTGTGTTCATTTATTCTAATTTTTAGTGGTCTTCTTGTTTCATTAACGTATACTTCACCACATTAACAAGGAATCTGATGATACACTTGTTATTTGATGTGTTCATTGGATGTCATACAGCCATCGCTAATTAGTAACCAGGCTTGGCTTCACTGAATTTCGCGAATCTTACGGGATAAGGTTGCTTGAATGAAATTTGAAATCCTATGAGAAATGTAATCAGAGTCCACATTTAAAGGTAAGTTCTTCTGCTCCTCCGATAATTTTTAAATTTGTCCAGGCAAGACTGTAGCAGACTATTAAACAGTTGGCAAGGTTTCAAGTATACTTTCAATCAATTTAATTGTCATCTCCGTTGTTTTAAGAAAGTTACTAACTGTCTTCTGCTTACTTACGTCATGTCTTTATTTAACATTAAGTAATTCTGTTAATTTATAATTCTTAACTATTTTTTGGGGTCCGACCCTTTAATTTTAGCTTAAGATAATTTAGAATAAAATTCTTTTAAATATCTAAAACCTAGAGAGCTGTAATTCAGATATATTACAAATTGCTTTATTAGGCCCAATTTTATAAACATTTCCTTTTAAAATATGAGTCGACCGGGCTCATATAAACAGTATATTTCAAAAAATCTATAAAACTTACTTAAAACAGACAAGTTAACCTTAAAAGGCAAAGGAAAGAGTATTTTGGTAGGTGTAGAAAAAAGTTGTTGTACGTAATGAAAAAATATCGAACATCATTTTTTTGTAATTTTTATAATTAATGTATTTTTATACGAACAAATACATAAAAACCATGCCCTATTTTATAATGTGTTTACCTTAAATATCTCGTCAGGTTTTTATACCCAACGCCCTAACGAATTATTATTTAACATTAATCAATGAATTTATCTTTTCGTGATGCGATAAAATTGACCAAGTCAACTTTTTATTATCATTTCTTCTGGTTTAATCAATTAGCTGTTCGAAAAATTAAAAAGTGATATTGCATATTTAATTCATCATTGTCATTTCGACAAAGATCGAGCGTTACACAGGAAAATTTTGGTAATTACTTTTAGGCCGCATGTTTAAATTTGATATGTTTCCAACCCTCGATTATTAAAATGAATAAAATACGAGATAAATAAATTAACAATGTAATACTTTATTATTACGTTTCCTAGGGATACTGAATTTTGAATTGACACTGGTAATTATTATTTCAAATAAAAATTGTTATCCAAACTTATTTAAAACTGGTACCTAAGACTTTAACATGCCTTCGAAGGTTGTCCTAAAATAAAAATATTTTTGATGAAGAAAATTATAAGCATTGCTCATTAGACCAGGTCATATGGGCGCCCATGTACTAAAAATTTTCTCATTGACTTTTTTGCAGAATCATGTTCAGAATAAAATGCTGATTGCGACGATTCATGACGTCAGCTCGAATTTTGGTCAGAATTTTTTAAACCACAATTGTTTGGACAAGTAAGAAGAAACGTTTTTTGCATTATATAAAGTATTATTTAATTTTATGACTAATTTTCCACCGAAAACGACTCTTAACATTTTGTCAAAGAATTTATGTTTATCAAGTTATACTCATTTAAACAAATAAAAATGAGCAATTAGGACCCAACTCTACCATTTAAATAATGTATGAAAGTATGGAAAATTTAACAAAATGTATTTTTATGAAATCCTCGAACTTTTGTAGCAACTGTAGAGTAAGCGATTTGACAATTTTGTTGAATTCCCAGATCTTGTTTTTGATTTTTTAATAGAGTGTATTTTCTTCTTTTTTAATCCCCAAGAATCTTTGCACTTATCCTGTATGTTATGGTCTTAATATAAACAGCACCCAGATTGGCCTGGTGTATTCCAAGGTTACCACGACAACTACCTTATCCGTGAGATCTTAAGGTAGTTGTCGCACTACCTAAGGTCCCGCGGATAAGGTAGTTGTCGTGGTTACTTCAACATACACCAGGTCGTTCTGGAGTGCTGTTTATATTGAGACCATAAGATATAGGAAAGTCCAAGATTTTTGAGGATTTAAAACAGAAAAATACACTTTTTAAGAAATAAAAAATATATATCTAGGAATTTTGACGACAATTCAAGCTGGCATCATGGATCGTCATAATCAGCATTTTATTCTGACCATGATTCTGCAAAAAATCATTTTTAATACATTGTCGTTCATACGACCTAGTCTACAAAACTTGTTTTATGTTTTGTTTTTTAAATGTAATAAAATATTTAAGCCTATTTAATTGACAAACTTTAGTTAAAACCTTGTTTGAAATAATTATTTAAAACCAACAATAAATCAGTTAAATAAATTAAAACATCTTATTACTTTTGCAATACTAAAGTGCAATTGTTTTAATAAATTATTTTAACATTTTAAGTAATGGTAGGGGAGCCCAGGAGGGAATTTCAGGATTTACTACAGCGCGGTAGATTAATATACTGGAGGATACCTTGTACCCGGGTAAGTACCTTTACCAAATATAAGCCCCGTATACAGGGCCGATCAAAAAAACAAAAATATATCCATCAGAAATTGTCGGCTGCGTCAAATTAGGATAGAGTAAGTTAATTACATCCTAAACAGTGTATATTCCAATAATCTGACAATTTGAGAGTGACGTAAAGGAAACAGACGGCTACAAAGAAAAACGTTAGTTTAACATTCTCGAGCGTGGCTATTTTTCCGGAAATTCAGGAATAACGAAAAATATATAATCCAATACGACTCGAACGATTTTTACAACCCGAAATAATAATAGTATTTTTTGACATATTTAAAAGTCTATAGCCACTTCCTCCACCGATAAAAAGTATACATTATATATATATTTTTCCTTTTCATCATCTAAGCTTTTCAACCCAATAGGTCTCTATGACGCTCGAGTAAATCTCCATTCAGCATCGTGGGCTCCCCTACTATAAAAAATGCCTTTTACAGTAACCCATTACACTATATTTATTTTTAAAAGTTTACCCAATAAAAATAAGAACAAAAAATAAACTGAAGAAATATTATTTTACAAAAAATAAATTTATTTCTCCATTTTCCAGGCATCAAAAATCTTGTTAAAAATAATGAAAAAATTTGTGACAGCCCTAGCCCTTAATATTTATGTTAAGAGGTGCATCGTGATACATTTTAATTTCCCATATGACGAACATGAGAAAGCTTGTTTTTTTAAGGTTAAAATTTTTACTCTTTAATGGTTTATCAAAAGGCTAGACCAAATCATTTTCTGGTATAAAATTGAACGCTTTACAAAAAGCTCTTTTATAATTTTTCGATAAACCGACGCGTTTTTTTATTTCTAATTTTTTTACGAAACTATAAAGTTTATCAAAACATATTGTAATATAAATTGTTTTGGTTTCACAGATCCTTTAATTTAACTTTTAAAAATTCAGGGTACCAAAAAAATCTAAAAAATTTGACATTTTTGATTAATTGGAAAAATATAAGAAAATATTATAATTTATATTTTAAAAATAAATAACTTCGAACCGTGTCGATTTTTTTTTATAGAGAGTTATAAAATTATATTGTCAAATTAACAGGCTTTTTATGTTAATCATATGGGAAATAAAAATGTATCTCTTATTCGGATATCGTACTACATCTAACATGTGTTTAAGACAAACTGTGTCTTTTAGGATTAAAAACATTAATACTTTCATCCCAAATAAATTTTACAAATACTTATTCTGGGGCATCACATATTGGTTGAGGAGAAAACAAAAAATATAAAAAGCAGTAAAAAGAAATAAAAAGTCATACAAAGAAAAGTAATAAGAAGTTATGAGACAAAAAATTTAAATAATACAAAAAAAAGCTAATAATTTTTTTAACTTTAAAAAAGCTAAATAAAATAAAACAGGAGCTGGAAGATGACAAAAAGTCAAGGATACTTATAATAAAAAGTTTGTTAAAACAAAAATAACATAAGAAATTTGTTTGCTGCCAGATTCAAAAAATAAATTAATAAACCACAAATATTTAGCTGCGCTAACAAAAAGCTTAGAAAACTAAACCTTAACTAAATGCCACTAACGGCATGTAAAATTAAAAATTGTGAATGGCCACTCTTAAATTCACCAAGTAAATGCTAGAGTCCCTCAGGGCTCAGTACTGGCACCAACATTGTTTCTTCTTTACATCAACAACCTTTTCTTGCTCACAACTAATTTTATTCGTAGTTTTTCCAATAATAATACTTTTCACTCCAGTTTTCAGGTTCCTAAACCAATCTCTAAACCTGATTTGGACAGCAAATGCAAAGCGATGCAGATATCTCCATCACATGACCCTAATTAAATATTGGATTGGGGCGTCAAAAATCTTGTTCAATTTAATGCATCCAATACACAATCATGTTCCTTATCGCAAAAAGAGTCATCAAATACTTAACCTTTACTTTTAAGCGGCCAAGTTTTGCAGAACTAAGACACCTTCAATCTTGTGGAAGTCACATTTGAGAGTAACCTTAACTGACACAAAAATATTGTATCTATAGCCACGGCACCTTTAAAACAGCTTGAATTTCTGTCCCGAGTCAAAAAGTATTCTTCCCCTCTAATTTATACACTTTATGGGTCCCAAATCCGACCTTCCTTAAAACATTGTTGTCATATCTGTGGCTTGGCGTCCCCCACAACCCTTAGTTCCATTCAAAGAAGAGCTGTTCGCCTTATTATTGATCTTTTACTTTTTCACTTTTTTGTAGGTACTTTTATGCTCTAAAGAATTGTCTAGTATAATTCCTCCACTCACGGTTCCCAAGAGAGAAACTCGTGGTGCTACACGTATGCATGCCTATACGGTCTAACTGGGCAGGCCCCGAACTTCCCACTTTGTTCGTTCTTTTATCCCTAGAGTTTCAGGAATGTGAAACCTGCGGCCCGCAGAGGTCTTTCCTTTCCCCCAAATCTTTAAGTATTTAAGTACCGTGTCAATAAACTCCCTCTTACCTCACTTAAGACAACCATGGTACGTTAGTATTTAGGCTGTTAGCCTTCGTGGATTGTTCAAAGATTAAAAAAAAATATAAAAAACTTAGGTCTTATTACCTGTAAAAAAAAAAGTGAAAATTGATTAACATCAATTTGTCCCTTTCACTGTAATACGTCTTCGGTGCGTTTGATAAAAGGCTTTTCTCAAGTTTCGCATCCCGACAAATTGTTTTATTAGACCTACGTCTCGCCATGCGTTTACAAACGATTACTATAAGGGACAAAAGCAGTAAAAAGACATAATAAAGTCATATAAAAAAAAAGAATATCAAGAACTAAAAACATGAAATATTAAAAAATTAACAAGAGAAAAAAATAGAGCCAATATTTTTTTTAAATAACTTTTAAAAAAGCTAAATGAAATAAAACAGGAGCTAGCAGGGGAAAAAAATTCAAAGATACCTAGGTCTTATTACCTGTAAAAAAGGAGTTAAGATTGAATCATATCAATTTGTCCCTTTCACGTAATATGTCTTCGGTGCGTTTGATAAAAGGCTTTTCTCGAGTTCCGCATCCCGACAAATTGTTTTATCAGACCTATACGTCTCGCCATGCGTTATACAAGCGATATACTATAAGGGTTTTTTCCTAATAGAAATAATTCTTCCACTTCACATCTCTTGTTGATCCTATAATAAAGTAGCGGATTTAATAAAGTTATAACAATGTAGGGAAGACTTACTGATACAGTTTTGGAAAGAATTTATATGAAATTACCGGCAAGATTTTTAGATGTAACTAAGAACAAATAAAAGATTATTTTAAATTTATAAAAAATACATTTAAGTAAAATATTTAAATTGGTTAGGTGCTAGCAGAATGACTATTCATAATGCGAAGGTCAATACTTTAACAGATATTAGGTCATTAAGTCAATCATTTTCCCAAGTCCTATTGGATGCTAGTCAAATTATTCGTTTAATAGTAATTATTTTTAGTTTATTTTTTTAAACACAAATTTTTGCCTCTTTCTCTCTTATACAGTGCGTGTCTAAATTTATTACCCCCTCCTAATTTTTAAGTTGTTCGGCACTTTTTATTAAATTTTGAGGACTTAGTAGGACAACATAAATTAAATTTTAGACAAAAAATATTAGATATAAATGTCAAGCTAAGAATTCAAATCATTAAAAAAAAGTGGCCGCAAACTGAAAAAAAAATAATGACAAGGATAATATAATATATACTTTTGTCCTACCCTGGCCTTCGTTAATATTATCATAAAAAAATCTTAAAAGACTCAAAAAAATTTATTACATTAATTAAATACATCCAACTTTATATTAAAGTAATTATTAAAATATCATCATTTTGTAGTGGGTATTTTTCAATTTTAATCAAATTGATGTAAGGGTATTTAAAATATTTCTTAGGTATCAGATTTTTTAAACCCACGTTATATTTTTTATTCGCTTTAACTTGCGGTAACGTATGTCCATGACTTGCAACATTTTTGTATCCTTTATTTAGCTAAGTACACTTTTTAATTTGAGTTAAATTACGTAATTTATTCTCGTATTAATAATTTTTTAAACTTATTTTTAAATTAACATGTTGCAACTTCTTCTCCTATTAAATTTTTAATTTAATTAATAATAAGTTCTTTTAATCCTAATTTGTTTTCAATTTTAACCTAATTATGTTGCATATTAATTGTAACAGAACCTATCAAAATTAAAATCTATTATTAACTAATTTAAATAACTACAACAATATATTGTTCATTTCCATTAAAGCATATCTCTTGATATACCAATATTATAAAAAGTAATAATTTTATTTATTTAAGCTAATAATCACACTTAATAATATAATAAAATTAATTTAAGGGTTTATAAATAGTGAATCTGAATATCATTTTAAAATGAAAATGAAATTAAAGTTAATAACAACATACTCACGATGATTAGGAAAATTTTATAAGTAATTTTTAATGATTTTCTTGCTTTTTAAAATATTAATAATATTAAGTGGGATAATTAGTTTTTACACAGGTGCAAAAGCGCGACTATATAAAAAATACCATTTTATTATTGATTAATTAAATGTATTATTTCGCCTGGTTTTTCTGCAAATGTTTTATAAAAATAAATATGACAAATGCTAAAACAAAATAAGTCAACTATTTTTCCAGCAGATATATTATGTCAATAACTGCCAAAATTTAATTTTGGTGTATCCTTTCAAAGTAGATTTACTCCTTAAAACAAACAGTAGGCTTTATTAAAAAATAGAAAAATAAAAATATTGCTAGAAAAGATAATGACCTTTGAAAATAGTATATCTGGTTAAATTAAATGAATACTAAAATTTGTTTAGTTAGTATTTTCCTCTTCCGTCATCGTCGTCCAAGCATTTAAACATGCAGTTTTTGCATTTTACAGCAGTTTTTAGGCAACCCGCCACCGCACGGGCGGACAGATACTAATTTTAATATGGGACATAAATATGATTTTTTAAAGATATCTGTATTCTTAGCAAAAATGTACTTAAAATTGGGTATTTTAAATAACAACGACTAAAATCCTTTTGTCAAGCTTATGTTGGTCGCCTTAAAAAACTGTTTAAAAATGTTGCGAACAGAACAAATCTAGAAGACACATTACCAAAACGGTGACACATGACATTATAAAAAAATGTTAACGGTTTAAGCAAAACAACCAAAACATAAAAAGTAATGTCCTCAGGTGTTCCACTTCAACACCAATCTGACATTCATAAATTTAAAGCCGCTGACTTGTCGATGTCATCAAAAGTTAATATTCAGAATTAATGGGTGAATTTATCTTTTGGTTATGCGCTAAAACGTCGACCTTGCTTTTTACCATACATCCTGTTTAATTATTAATTAACTTTTCTTAACCCCAAAATGTCATTATATATTGAAAATTTGGTAAGTAAAATAACACTGGTCTGCAATTTTTTTTGCTCCTTTAAATTATTACACACAATTTTTATAGATTTAATACTAATCAAAAAATATGTATAAAATTTAATTTTTGTGTTGTATTTTTTTTCAAAATCTTTTTTTTTGCTTTAAAATTAAATCTTAAATTAAAGAACTAAGAATTTAAAAAATAGTTTGTCCCAAGACCTAAAAATAAATAATAAGTCTATGTTATTAGTTGCATTTTATATTCCTTGATTCCTTTCATATTTTTTTAAATATTTTACGTCAAATCGACCATAAAAATCGGCAAGCATTGCTTCTTAACATTTCTTGTTTTATCGCTTCTCTATTATGCAATATGTATTGATTAAACCTTTAAGCATATTTATCTAATACTGCATGCATATTAGCGAAAGAAATCCGCCCAATCCGATACCCAAATCATGTCAATGGGCCTTATGGTTTCGTGACTGTAACACTTACGATTTTTGGCACAAAGTTTAAAAATTGCATGTAAAACATCGTGATAACCTTGTTCGACAAAAAAGTGACGCGTTTGCCCTGTCCGACACCCGAAACATTTGACACTGACAGGCTGGGTTAAGGCGCCGCTTTTATATATGGCGGTATGAATATTTGTGGTAGGCTCGTCAATAAGAACCCCTAAAAAGGTTTTAAAAGTCTTATTATCATCAGGTAAATTTCATTACTGCCCAGAAACTATTATGAGTAACACAAATTATATTTGTATTTTTTTAATTTATTTTGTCAATAGAATAATTATAATAATAATTTCAAGTTGATGGGTGGAGGCTCAAGGCTCTATAAATTTCATATAGGGCTGTTATTTATTGTAACAATAATAATAATAATCATAATATGATACAAAAAGTTGTTTAACAAAAAAAAGTTTAAATTTTGTTGTCAGTGTAATTGTTAAATAAAAATTACCGTTACCAAAAAAAAAACGGTTTTAGCAATATACCATTTGAACTTGTTTGTGTTTCTGTTAACATATTATTTTTCTGTAATAAACCTATTTTTGTTAATCATCTTGGTATTTTTGAATTAAGCATTTTTTTTTGTTAACTTGATTTAATTGCCAATAAAAAGGTAGGTAACACCTTTACAAAATTGTGTAACTGAACTCAACATTATTCTAGTTTGCATTTTAATGTTGGTAATATTTAAGGACTCTTTAATAAATTAAGCGCTATATGTCAACAAATTATGTTTCAATAACAAACTTTGTAATATTTCTTTGGGGTTTGTTAATAGCAATAATTACTGTAAGCTGGTTTACTGTATTTAAATGAATTTTTAACTATTTTAAAAAATAAACTTGCAATATAAAAAAACATATAAAATCGCAATAAATAATATAAGCAGATCGGCCCGAATTAACTTGTAAAATTTGCACATCAAAGAGAATCTTTTAACAAAGATTAAAAAGCTGATAGTAAAGGTAATGTAGCGTTACGACCAACAGGTTTAATATGCCTTTGATAATATTAAAATTTAAGCTTACTTTAACAGGCTGAAATGGTGTTGGATCAAGCAAAAAGTAGCATTACGATTAAGTTAAAACTGTGTTAAATAACAAAAAAATATTAAAGAATATCAGTTTTTAAATTTAAAGCAAAAGGTAAATGTTACCAGTTTAAAGTAGCATTACGATAAAGTTAAAACTCTGGTAAATGGAAAAAAAGGTTATAAAAGAATATTAGTTTTTAAATTTATAGCAAAAGTCAGTTTGGAATACTATGGACAACTTAATAGCCCATCTATATTAGGCGGCCTAAAATGTTAAATTGGAGGTTTGAAAAACAGCTTTAAGGTTGTCACAAAATGGTCATAAATAGTCACTAAGTGTGACGAATTGGTCATATATACACAACTTTTACAGCGTGTTTAAAATATCAAGGTCATCAAAACATTTTTAGCGCCTCAAATTAATCATACATGGCTTAATTCACGAGGAATGTAATTGGTCATAAAATGGACAATCTTGGTGAGTATGATTAATTAGTTGGTCAGCAAGAATAAAGAGGTAAACATTTTTAAATGGGACTCCCTGTATATTATGACACCATTAAAAAGGTCTTTTAGGTTAAACAAAAACCTTATTTGAAATATCTATCTGTAATAGTTTTGGATATATGGCCATTTAAATCTGGGTATAATTTCCATTACATATACAGTCTCACCTATGTGCCGTAGGCAGGTATAATGAAAATTATATCTACTATTTTTCTGATTTAGATGGTCATACTTCGAAGAAAATTAAAGATAAGTATATCAAGGTGTTTTTGTAAAGCTTTTTAAAAGACCATTTTAATGGTAACATAATACACAGGGTGTTCTATTTAAAAACATATCTCTTTATTTTTCTTGAGTTATTTATGTTTATTTTGTTTTTTTTTTCTTTCAAAAGATAAGCAATTAAAAAGGTATGAAATTTTATACAGGGCGTTTTTATCCCTTTTGGTTATATTTTATTATAATAAATAAATTTTACATATCCACACACACATTACAAATACACATATTTATTTTATCTCATTTTGGGTATAAAATACAAAGATATTTTATTGACTAAAGTCAAATTTTCTTGTTAAACGTATTCGTCGGAGTGGTTTAAACCGTATTCGAAAATGACGGTATAAACATGAGAATCAAGAAAATGTAGGTTTTCAAACCGTAGCGTCACAGCGCAATAAGCTTTTAGGATATGATTATGATTTTAATTTTTTAGGGTTAATATTTATTTTATATTTGCACCAAATATAAAAAAATTTTACTTGCCATTTACATCCATGTTAAAAGTTTACAAAAATTACCAAAATAAAGTTTTTAATGAGTTTGGTGCCTACGCCTGGTCAACACAGATAACTATATTGTTTTTAAACCATTCCCCGCGATGTATTCAAACACGGTTAAATGACGTCGCCGTTAAGCAAGAAAATGTAATGTTTTTAAAATGTTTTAAATTGTATTAACAACAAAAATGACCTAAAAACCATTTTATATTCAAAATAGCAATAATCCTAATATTACTGAAGTCAAAATGCTCTGTTTTAAAGTCCATATCATTAAAAATACATGCTTGGGTACTGAATGTCAAATGCAATATAATCTACTAAGAGCAAACTTTTATTAAGGACATAAACATTTTCCACACCTTGCTGTTAAGCGGCTGGACTATAATCCATGTTTACCAGTTCCGAGAAGTGACAAAAATGGTGAGCATGCAATTAACAACATGGGTTTATGTAGACCACCAAGAAACATATTTGAATCTTACTATAGGTGTATTTAACAGGACCGGATTTGGTTGGTAATTTGCCAAGGATGGTTGCAGTTAAAATAATGACTTAGTCAATAGGTAAAATTAAATTTGAAAGTTTGACTAATATTCGAATAGCTTGCTTTTTTAAATAGTATATTTTTTTTTTATTTTAATGCAAGTTATAAATATAACATTAAGATATCACTTCCAGTTTAACGGACCATGATTATTTTTCAAAACTAATTGCCATCCGTCCCGATATATCGAGACTGTTATTAGACCCGATGTCCCGACATCCTGATTTCATAGCATAAAGTTCCGATTTACCGATATTAAAAAATATATTTAATTTTCTATGTCGGTCTATTATCGGTTATTACTTAAAAAAAAAAAAGATTGATCATTAATAAAAAAATCAAAATTTATTAAATTATGTAAATACTTTTAATTAATTTAAATTCCTTTACATCATATCAATTCAGAAAAAAATTTAATCAATTAAATGGCAAGTCCGCGGATCGACCGATGAAAGGAATTGACTACTGGCGGAATCAGTCATAGCAATTTTGCAATATCAGTATAACTTTAAAATGTTGCAAAATTTTATAAATATATTAAAACATATAAAGATATAGTAAACCCTCCCCTTCCACCCCCCTCTCCGCTAAACTTAAACATACCTGAAGCGAGGTGTCCGGACATTGGCTATAGAATTTATGGCAACCCTATTCAAGATTCATTCCTGCTGGTTTTCTTAAAAAGAGCGTTAAAAATATCTAAACAACCACGCAATATGCAGCTACATGGAAAAATATCTTTTTTATACCTATTAAATTTTATTAAAAAGTCTAAACAAAGATATGCATTAAAAGTTAAATCCCATGTTCACAAAGTATCATTATGAGGAAAGTCTAAGCAAATAAAGTTTCCGAGACAATTTAAATTAAATATATATTTTTAATTTTTGCATTATTATTTTTTGCACAAAAAGCAACAATAAATACATTATTTATTGTTATTTTGTGTTGTGAAAAAACCGACTTGGTCATCATCAATAAAATTTAATTTGAAACTTCAACGTATATTTTTAAACAATATAATTTATTATTTTGTAGTCTAAAGCAAGTTACAAATATACCATCCATATATCACCTTCGGTTTAACTGACCATAAATATTTTTTAAGACTCTTCTTTGCTGGTTTCTGGTAAAAGGCATTAAAAATGTCTAAACCACCACACAATGTGCAGTTGCATTTAGATACCTATTAGATTTTATTAAATGTCTAAACAAAGATTTGTATAAAGACGCGTCCAGACATGCAAAAATTCACCTAACATCCGTCCAAACTAACCAACCTGTTTGCGCGCTCCTTGACGCAAAAAAACAACATGCTCTGAATTACCAGCGAATCATTCGCCAAGCTCCTTAAAAGACGCGACCAGAATTTCGTCCACGTCTACGTCCGCGCTATGTGGCGGCGTATGCGGCGCGGCGTGGAGGGAACAGGAAATTGTTGCAAGTCTGGACGCGGTTAATATTGAAACTACAGAGTAATAAAGTTAAAATAAAACAATAGTTTTTTTGTAATAATTTCTATACCATTTAAGATATATAATAACAAATACAAAAACGCCTTTGCATTTTTCCAAAATAAATATATCTTTTTTTTATTTTTCATTGTTTTTAAACCAATTTATTCTCTTGACTTTAACAATTTTCAAAAAATAAACCACTGAAATTTAATAGTAATTTCTAATAACTCTTGCATGTTGATATGAGACATGGTACACAAAAAATAGGTAGACATTTTTTAAAAAATTAAGAAGTAATAAAAATAGATGTTTCTAGTTTAAAAATGAAGTTGATGGTCATCGATTATCTTTAAGAATTTACTATGAAAGAAAAAAAAAACAAGTATTAGGTATTTATATTAGGTTTTCCTTTTTTTTTAACATGACTTCATTAATTATTATTTTACTATTATGGCTTGGTATGAAGTAGCAAAGCAATCTAATCAGGAATTTTTCTCAGAGCTTAATTAGTTTTTGCCTTTTAAAGTATCTATTTATTATGCGAAATACTTAAATTCATTCATTAGTATCAAGCCAATGTAAAGTTATTACAAAATGATGTTAGAAGGCACCTATTTTCATTTGATTTCAAAATTTGTATTTAGAGCATAGAGGTAATAATAAACATAATATTTAGAAAAAGAAACACTTTTAAAAGTGTTTATTCGCCTTATAAGTATAAATGTACCAAAAAGTAATATTGGAAATGTTATGGATTTCGCGATAATGACCATGAATTAACCCCAAAGTGCTTAGAGTACATATAAGTAAATTAAATTTATACTATTGCCTTATTTTAATGAATCTCTAAACAATAATTTAATGTTTAAATAATATTTGTTATAAGTGCTATAAATTTTAAAAAGTAAATCACAGTTTCCATAATCTATTTATCAAATATTTATCATTTTAATTTTAAAGTGTATTTTATTTTTAAAATTAATTTTACTTAATTTATTTTTTGAACAGTTAATATTTATTTTGAGTTTTCTAGCCTTTTTCTTAATTTTTTTTTAAAAGGTTCTGCTAATTAAGAGGGGTTTATATACCTAAATAGTCTGAGTTTACTTTTGATGTGTTCCCAACTGTGACTTATTGATAAATTAATATAAACTTATCTAAAATTATTCCTAGTTATAATTTATTTAAGACTCAATATTAAATCTAGACTCAATATCGTGATTAGCTTTAAATGAGTAATACTACTACTACTTTACTATACTATACCAATAGGTTTGTTCCAGCAGAATGTTGAGAACATGTTAGCAATATAGCAACAATTGTAAAAACGAAGGAATTGTTAAAAATATTAGGTAGATATGTTAGCAACAGTTTGCTGCTGGAACGAAAAATAAACAAGGCAGCATACTGCTTATACGTCAATACAAGGAAGGGTATTTTAAAAATTTGTTATTAATGTTTAAAGAACACTTGCAAACTTTTCAAACAGTTTGCAACATGTTTCCAACATCTTAAAACTACTGCTGGAACAACAAACAATTGTATAATGTTTCAAACATGGCACTGCTAAAACGAAAAATTTGACGTGCGCATGATCCGTACGGTTGCAAACATTTCTGACAGCCTGCTAGAACAAACCTAATATTATAAAGAGGTAAAGTTTGCAACTTCGTTTCTTTGTTTGTAGAGGGTAATCTGATCAGGGAAGTACTGACCCGATTATAAAAATTCTTGCAGTCAGAAAGCCACACAATTTAGGTGTGCTATAGGCTATATTTTATTATGATTAAACAAAAACTTCAGAGAAAAATAATGGTATATGTATATTAAGTCAGCGAAAAATATAGGTAACGCCCAACAGAAGTGGGCACGGGTCAGCTAGTTTTATTTATAAATTAAAAACATAGGTGAGAAACTTTGAATTAACGCAAATTTATTAGAAGAAAGTGACCAAATATGGAATAGTATTCCTAATATGGAATACCGAAATTTTTCCTAAACAAAAACTCACACACGCAATAAGAAGGGTTTGTCTCTATTTTTTTAACGCCCATTTGCGAGTTAAAGTGGTAACATGCCAGTAAAGCAAGCTTTTCGTCGCTGTATATAGCAACGTTTTTCTTATCGCTTCTCATAACTTTTTAAGGTATTTAAAAAATACGTACTTTTAATACAAAGTGCACGAAATACTGTTTTTATAACGTTTAAATATAGTTCAGATGTTCTGTTGTAAGTTTTAAAAGTATTTAATTATATTACTCTCTTAAATTTAAAATATAAATAGTAAAAAGGGCTGTTCGCCTCATAAATAATCCTTTCCTTACAGAGAGGCTTCTTTTTCGCTTTTTATAGGTACTTTCATGGCTTCTGCTCTGAAAATTGTTCAGTATAGTTCCTCCACTCACGGTTTCCTATATGGTCCGACTAGAGAGGCCCAAAACTTTCCACTTGGTGATTGTGGAACCTGCTGCCTGAGGTCTTTTCGTCCCCCAAACCTTTAAGTATTTTCTTCAAAACATGGATCCAGTGCCTTATGTGTGGGTTCTGGGCACATAATAATTGCGCTGGACCAGAGTCTGGCGGCTGGTTTTGTGATTTATTCAAATTATTTTTTTGCTTTCTATGTTTACAAAGAGTTTCTCGTTAGTTAAGTTTAACTTTTAATGGTGTTCATAATATTTAATATTTGTGGTATCTATTCCAGATTTAGCTACCCTAATTATCTTTTAGATTTTTTTTATCTTAATTAAAATTGATCATTATAATTTAAAAAATTACAAAATTAGGGACAAATATATGATTGTTATTAATAAGTACAAAAGTTTTTTTTATTTATAATATTTATGCAAATTATGTGTAAAAAACAAACTGGTATTTCATATTTGGTCACTTTCCTCTACAAATCAACTACTTTATTGGCCACTGTAGGTATGAAAGTAACTTCTAGAACAAAATGCAACTTTTTAATTTGGTTTCTTAGTATTTACCCAATCAGTTTCTATTGATTACAATTGTGTTTAAAATGATATCTGTCAGGCAGCAAGGCTTTTTGCCAAAGCTTTTTTGTAATATTAATTACCTTTCCTTATATAGCAAGCAAAGTTATTATTTATAATAAAAATTAAATAATCATTCAGTAGAATAATATTGTTAAGGTATTTTAATAAAATATAATCAAGCTGTAGTTATTTAGTTTATGTAGATTACATAGAAGTAAACAGAAAAATAAAAAACTACTGCGAAAACTGTTGTTTTAATTGTATTTAAAAATTATCCTTATAAATCCAGTGTAGTTCATATAGAATTTTTTTGATAAACTTGATATCAAGGATTGAGAAAATAATAATAAAATTAAAATTTAAATTATATTTTAAAATTAAAATTTAATTAAAAATAAATTTAAATGCATTGATTTACAAAAAAATTAAAAATAGCATTTTTGTTGAGCGTTTAATTCTATACAAGTTTTAGCATTTTTAATGGACCATTATACCAGAGTTATAATATACAGGGTGATTCAAAATCGATCACAGAAACTTATGGGGGTGATCCTGCTTGACAAAATAAGGGTAGAGCTTCATATATATATATTTTTTAAATGTCATTTGTTTTCGAGTTACAAGCCGTCAAAGTTCAATTTTTATTTTGGTTTTTGAATTGCCTGCTTACAGAAAAACCGATTTGACCAATATTTTAAAGATAGGCTAAGTCGTCTGCGCTTCATTATTTAGTAACAATTCACATTGATTGTGTGCCGCTAGAGGGCACTTTACCTAGTTCAAAAACTAAGACGTTTAAAACATATGTTTATTTGAAGTTTTTTCTTATTTTTGTTGTAGAATCGCCCCGTACAGTTTATCGGTTGAGTTACTGGACACCCTGTATGTAGGTAATTTGATTAAAATTGATGAAAACTTTGATGTCTATTTGGTGCCTAAACGATGAGGTTTCTCGACTTTAATAAAAAGTACCGTATTTTTTAAGTTTTTGATTGTCTATAAAATGGCGCCCCAGCTTTGCGATATCTGTCAAAATAAAAAAGTTATGATGTAAATAAATTTTAAGTTTTAGGTAAAGTGCCCTCTGGCAGTATTTAAAAAAGTACTTTTGTCTTAAAATTTTAGAATTTGCAAAGCTCGATTTGTGTGCCAAATATCAACTGTATTGGTTAAAAAATGCATGCAATATGGCGAAAAAACCAAAATAAAAATTGAACTTGACGGCTTGTAACTCGAAAACAAATGACAGTTTGATAGATAAAAATTTATATGAAGCTGTACTCTTATTTTGTCAATTAGAATCACCCCTTAGGTTTTCGTGATCGATGTTTGAATCACCCTGTATATTATTATATTATTGCTGACTGTCACAATATTCAGCAGGCGCTGATTAATCGGTTATAGTAGGGGAGCCCACGATCCTAAATGTGGATTTACTCAAGCGTCATAGGGAGAATATCAAAATGACGTTTTTTTACAATTTAGTAGCCTCCGCTTTTCTTACTCTTAAACTGTCAGATTAGTGGAATATACACTGGTTATCATATAATAAACTCACCGTCGCGTCGTATCTTAATTGAAGAAATGTTCTGTAGTTCGGCGGATTCATTTAATGGATGGTAATAGTTAGGTACTCGCCAAAAATAAAATTAAAAGTACTAAAAAACCAAAAAATTTAAACAGAGTAAAAGATATTTTAAAATCGACGTTTCGGTGGCAAATCTGCCACCGTTGTCAAGATAAATTGAATACAAATAATAAGAATAAAATTAACTATTATTAAGTTTTAAATTTTAAAATTATTATTTTTTTAGGAGATTCTGAAATGTCTTTGACATTAAATGTATCTTAATCTGACGCGCTTGAAAATTTCTGATAAATTTATTTTTTGTTTTTACGATCAGTCCTGTATACGGGGCTCATATTTGGTGGAGGTACCTAACCGGATACAAGGTATCCTCCGGTATATTAATTTGCCGCGCTGTCGCAAATTCCGAAATCCCCTCTTGGGCTTCCCCACCATAATAGAATGTTGTAAGACATATTTGACCTGCGAAAAATACTGTAAAATATTTTTGCAAAGTAATAAAAGCTGTGTTAAAATTTCATGTCTTTTTAAATTAACGATCCATAAAAGAGAAAAATTGGCAACATAGCACATTTTAAAAATATTTAGTAAAAACAATTTATGTGCAAAATTGCTCAAGGTATTAATTTAATAAAAATAATAAATTATGAAAACCCAAGCAAAAAAATGGTTAATATGCTGTCAAAAAAGCGAACTAAACAAATAAATTTTTACTTCTGCTGGAATAAGCAGATTTCATAAATAAAGGCCCGATTGCAAATAAGTACCAGTTCTAAATTAATACAACTTTAAGGCGTGAAACTATCTTAATTACTATTTATGTACTAGGCTAATTTTTTATCCTATCTGTAACGAATATAATATGTAAATTTAAATTTGTATTATCTGTAGAATTAAAAAAAAATCTTTAATTTAGCATGCCGATTAAGGAAATGTTAAATTAGCCTGTAATAGCAAAACTGACTTGCAGTTTTAAAGAATTTCAGTGTGTATCTATCAAATGCGATTTATATAAGACGTAAAGCAAGTTAAAAAAATCTTATATTTCCAAGTCTAAATTTTTAAAATAAAAGACAATATGAAATAAACCTAAGATTTTTTTAATATGAAATGAACAAAAAAAATAACTTCTAGTAGTTCTAATAACTTTAAAGGTTTTTTACAAGGTACGACCCTAAGAAATGAGTTTTTTAATAGAAAGTCTTTTATAGTAACACCACGCCACAATCTGCTGCTGATAGCGATAGCTACTACTGTGATATAAACGTAGTGCAAGTGCGATATGTTCAATTAAGTTTTCGTGAGTTGAACACTAGCAGGTAGAGATCAAACAAAAACACCTGCATGTAAAAATCTTCCGGATAGAATAAAGCATCGCTTCTATGCGTTGCTTTAGACCATTATCCTTTCCTTGGCAAATCTGCCATGAACGTTTTGAAGTGGTACTAAAGGGTGGTCCAACTAAAATGCATGATGTTAATTATTAAACAAAAAGTTTCCAAGATTCCTTTTAATAGTAGGTATATAATATATATATAAATATATATATATATATATATATATATATATATATATATATATATATAGAGAGTATTTTTATTTATTTATTTTTACAGTCATTGATGAGCCATATGCCCAAAGAACCTTATCTTTTTTAATATATATATATATATATATATATATATATATATATATATATATATATGCTATATCTTTTTTAATATATATATATATATATATATATATATATATATATATATATATATATATATATATATGTAAAAGATAAAGTTCTTTGGGCATATGGCTCATCAATGACTGTAAAAATAAATAAATAAAAAATACCCTGTAAGAATTCGGCTACTATGGTTGGTTGTTTAAAAATTACGGAGTCTCCAAAAGAAAATGGAATACCCTGGGCCCGACCAAGACGGTGACACGTGTTTCGTCTTCGTTAAGACTTGTCAAACCGCTTCAGGTCGCTAGACGCCTTGATGACGCCCCGACTGACTGTAAATATTCTTTCTGGATCCCAGAACTAATAAATACAGACAGCGGTGCCATCTCACCAAGAAATTCAAAACAACCAGCCATAGCATCGAGAGGTTAAAGGTGGTAGGTAAAAAGTGCGCCATCTAGTTGTATATGGCAAAAGTTAAAAATGCAACATACTGTTATGCCAACAAACTTTTGCCATATACAGCTAGATTACGCACTTTTACCTACCACCTTTAATCTCGTGCTATGTTGGTTGTTTTTGAATTTCTTGGTGAGATGGAATCGCTGTCTGTATTTGATTAGTTCTGGGATCCAGAAAGAAATGACCAGTCAGTCGGGAGCGTCATCAAGGCGGTCTAGCCACCTGAAGGGTTGCAACGTAGACGAAGCACATGTACCGTCTTGGTCGCCGAAGCATTCCATTTTCTTTGGAGACCGTAATTTCTAAACAACCAATCATAGTAGCCGAATTCTTACAGGGTATTTTTTATTTATTTATTTTTACAGTCATTGATGAGCCATATACCCAAAGAACTTTACCTTTTATTAATGTATTTATATCAAGGCTCAGGAACCATTCACTTTTATATACATATATATATATATATATATATATATATATATATATATATATATATATATATATATATATATATATATATATATATATTATTATTTGATAGTACCAATAATTACGCAGCTAACCTAATAAATGTTGTTCTAAGCCAAAAAAAATAAACTGCGTTAAAAATTTTGGAATCACACTCAAAATTGATTGAAGTTTATTGTAGCGACGAAAAAAAATTCGTAATCCCATACAAGTCAAAAAATATTTAAACATAACATAGCCATGGGAAGATAAAACAATTGTTCAACACTTATTTATCTCATTTATAACTCACAAACGCTACTAATGATTGTAGTAAAGTTTATTTTTGTGGTACCAATAATTACGCAGCTAACCTAATAAAATTTTTGTTCTAAGCCAGAAAAAAAAAATAAAACTGCGTTAAAAATTTTGGAATACACTCAAAATTGTTTGTAGTTTATTGTAGCGACGAAAAAAATTTTAATCCCATACAAGTCAAAAAATATTTAAACATAACATAGCCATGGGAAGAGAAAGCAATTGTTTAAAACTTTTTTTTATCTCATTTTTAACTACAAACGCTACTAATGATTGTAGTAAAGTTTATTTTTTGTAGTACCAATAATTACGCAGCTAACGCTACAATAAACTACAATCAATTTTGAGTGTATTCAATAGTTTCAACGCAGTTTTTTTCTGGCTTAGAACAACATTTATTAGGTTAGCTGCAATTATTGGTACTACAAAAAATAAACTTTACTACAATCATTAGTAGCGTTTTGTAGTTATAAATGGGATAAAAAGTTTTGAACAATTGTTTTGTCTTCCCATGGCTATATTATGTTTAAATATTTTTTGACTTAGTATGGGATTAAGATTTTTTTTTGTCGCTACAATAAACTACAATCAATTTTGAGTGTATTCCAAAATTTTTATGCAGTTTTATTTTTTTTCTGGTCTAGGAACAACATTTATTAGGTTAGCTGCGTAATTATTGGTACTACAAAAAAATAAACTTTACTACAATCATTAGTAGCGTTTGTAGTTAAAAATGAGATAAAAAAAAGTTTTAAACAATTGCTTTCTCTTCCCATGGCTATGTTATGTTTAAATATTTTTTGACTTGTATGGGATTAAGAATTTTTTTCGTCGCTACAATAAACTACAAACAATTTTGAGTGTATTCCAAAATTTTTAACGCAGTTTTATTTTTTTTTTCTGGCTTAGAACAAAATTTATTAGGTTAGCTGCGTAATTATTGGTACTACAAAAAATAAACTTTACTACAATCATTAGTAGCGTTTGTAGTTATAAATGAGATAAAATAAGTTTTGAACAATTGTTTTATCTTCCCATGGCTATGTTATGTTTAAATATTTTTTGACTTGTATGGGATTAAGAATTTTTTTCGTCGCTACAATAAACTACAATCAATTTTGAGTGTATTCCAAAATTTTTAACGCAGTTTAATTATTTTTTTCTTTGGCTTAGAACAACATTTATTAGGTTAGCTGCGTAATTATTGGTACTACAAAAAAATAAACTTTACTACAATCATTAGTAGCGTTTGTAGTTATAAATGAGATAAAAAAGTTTTAAACAATTGTTTTGTCTTCCCATGGCTATGTTATGTTTAAATATTTTTGACTTGTATGGGATTAAGATTTTTTTCGTCGCTACAATAAACTACAATCAATTTTGAGTGTATTCCAAAATTTTTAACGCAGTTTTATTTTTTTTTCTGGCTTAGAACAACATTTATTAGGTTAGCTGCGTAATTATTGGTACTACAAAAAAATAAACTTTACTACAATCATTAGTAGCGTTTGTAGTTATAAATGAGATAAAAAAGTTTTGAACAATTGTTTTGTCTTCCCATGGCTATGTTATGTTTAAATATTTTTTGACTTGTATGGGATTAAGAATTTTTTTCGTCGCTACAATAAACTACAATCAATTTTGAGTGTATTCCAAAATTTTTAACGCAGTTTTATTTTTTTTCTGGCTTAGAACAACATTTATTAGGTTAGCTGCGTAATTATTGGTACTACAAAAAATAAACTTTACTACAATCATTAGTAGCGTTTGTAGTTATAAATGAGATAAAAAAGTTTTGAACAATTGTTTTGTCTTCCCATGGCTATGTTATGTTTAAATATTTTTTGACTTGTATGGGATTAAGAATTTTTTTCGTCGCTACAATAAACTACAATCAATTTTGAGTGTATTCCAAAATTTTTAACGCAGTTTTATTTTTTTTCTGGCTTAGAACAACATTTATTAGGTTAGCTGCGTAATTATTGGTACTACAAAAAAATAAACTTTACTACAATCATTAGTAGCGTTTGTAGTTATAAATGAGATAAAAAAAGTTTTGAACAATTGTTTTGTCTTCCCATGGCTATGTTATGTTTAAATATTTTTTGACTTGTATGGGATTAAGAATTTTTTTTCGTCGCTACAATAAACTACAATCAATTTTGAGTGTATTCCAAAATTTTTAACGCAGTTTTATTTTTTTCTGGCTTAGAACAACATTTATTAGGTTAGCTGCGTAATTATTGGTACTACAAAAAAATAAACTTTACTACAATCATTAGTAGCGTTTGTAGTTATAAATGAGATAAAAAAGTTTTGAACAATTGTTTTGTCTTCCCATGGCTATGTTATGTTTAAATATTTTTTGACTTGTATGGGATTAAGATTTTTTTTCGTCGCTACAATAAACTACAATCAATTTTGAGTGTATTCCAAAATTTTTAACGCAGTTTTATTTTTTTTCTGGCTTAGAACAACATTTATTAGGTTAGCTGCGTAATTATTGGTACTACAAAAAAATAAACTTTACTACAATCATTAGTAGCGTTTGTAGTTATAAATGAGATAAAAAAGTTTTGAACAATTGTTTTGTCTTCCCATGGCTATGTTATGTTTAAATATTTTTTGACTTGTATGGGATTAAGAATTTTTTTCGTCGCTACAATAAACTACAATCAATTTTGAGTGTATTCCAAAATTTTTAACGCAGTTTTATTTTTTTTCTGGCTTAGAACAACATTTATTAGGTTAGCTGCGTAATTATTGGTACTACAAAAAAATAAACTTTACTACAATCATTAGTAGCGTTTGTAGTTATAAATGAGATAAAAAAGTTTTGAACAATTGTTTTGTCTTCCCATGGCTATGTTATGTTTAAATATTTTTTGACTTGTATGGGATTAAGATTTTTTTTCGTCGCTACAATAAACTACAAACAATTTTGAGTGTATTCCAAAATTTTTAACGCAGTTTTATTTTTTTTTTCTGGCTTAGAACAACATTTATTAGGTTAGCTGCGTAATTATTGGTACTACAAACAAATAAACTTTACTACAATCATTAGTAGCGTTTGTAGTTATAAATGAGCTAAAAAAATTAGGTTTTTTTCTAAAGCGGGTTCCAGCGTGATGAAGCTATAATAATGGTGGCAAATTATCATTGCCACCACATGACGTTACACGGCTATTGAATTTCTTGTGTAAAGGAGCAATTGCTTTGCCGGCTGTGTGGCAAGTGGTAGCATCCTTTTGATAACACATATCGTCTAGATCGATATTCTCAATTTCTGGCCAAAAGAATTATGGTAACTTCTAGGGTTTCCTCATTTTCGAAGATGTATGGCCCGATGACGCCGACGGCCCATAAACCGCACCAAACCGTCACTTTTTGTGTATGCATCGGCTCTTCAAGAATCACCTTGGACTTTTATTTACCTAAATGCGGCACTTCTGCTTGTTAATGAATTCACGAAAAATAAGATAATTCGGCACATAAACGACATTTATCAATTTTAGGCGTTCAACCAATTATAACCGCGGTAATAATTGGTGACAAATTTGACGTTTAATACATTGTTTAAACGTCAACATAACTCGATTGGTAAATACCATTTTAGAATTGGTTCTTCGTCTAAAATTGATTATTGAAACTTGATTATATCTCAGAGTCATTGAACATATGAACCGTCGCGTCGGATAAAGGTATGCCACCAAAGCCGTGGCGAGCATTCGGCCTATATTTTGTTTTACACGTAAATATTACAGATCTATCATATTAAAAAAATTTAGGAGAATTCTCTGAAAACTTTTGTTTTATTTATAATTAACATCGTGCGTTTTGGTTGGACCACCCTTTGGCCCGCCGCAAATTGAACCCAGCCCACGCACAGCACACGCGCAGCCCAGGCTCAACCCACGCTCAACCCATCCTTCCCACGTTCACGTTTTTGATCAGTTTACCGCATATTGGACCCAATTCGGGATCAACCATATTTCAGATTTTTAAAACAAACCCATGCTGCACAAGACCCACGAAATCTGTGCGGCGAACACAAACACCTATCCACGCGTGGCTGGCAGCAGAATGGGCTAGCTCTGGGCTGGGTCCAATATGCGCCACTCCATTTAAAAGCATGTTTTACAAAGTTATGCACGCGTGGGCTGCGCGTGTGCTGTGCGTGGGCTGGGTTCAATTTGCGGCGGGCCTTTAAGTGTATACGTAAAATGAAAAAGTAATTTTCATTTTTGGATAGACATGGACATATGTCTGAAACAATGAAGATAGATATATCAAATATATTTTTTAAATGTTTCAAAAGTCTTTTTAACATACTAAACTATACAGGATATTCAATTTAAAAAATATATAATTTTTATCGTACCTCTTATGTCTAAAGACAAAAAAATTAACCTTAAAAGTTGAAACTAAAGGAGGTTTGATGTAAGTTTAAACTTAAACAGAAATAAACTTCAAAGAAAGTTGTTAGGCAAAATAACAAAAATACATTTATTTTTACAACGGTATAAATCATTTATTCAAAAAAATCCTGTATCGACCTGATTGCAAATTAGTACCACTTTTAATTGAATCCAACTTCGAAGCGTAAAAAAGACTTAATGATTATTTATGTCTCGGCATTTTTTTATTTAGTCTGCAGCTAATAACAACATGTAACTTAAAAAAATAAACTTTAGTTCGACTTGCCGAGTAGACAGATTTTAAATAAGGTTATATCCCAACAAACACTATTTGCCGGCAATATACATTTTTCATATTGGCATTGATGGTAAAGCATTGGCAATTGGTGGCAATATTATGCCAACATCTAATACGCATTAAAAAGTCAACCCTAAATAAACACTTAATTGCCAATAAATTTTACATGCAGGCAAATTGCCGGCAAGCATACAAAAATGTTTAATATGTATTTTTGAGAGAATAAAAATAAAATGATGGTAAAATTAGTTAGGTTAATTTCGACCGAAGGTGACAAATTCAAATTTCCCGCTTAGCCGAAATAAAAGATTTGACGATTTTGACAGATGAAGAAAAATTGCTTTTGTTTATGCAATTGTTTTCTACGTGGTTTTTAGTTTCTTTTTTAAAGTCTTTAAAAAAAAGTTTTTTAATAGACATAATTAAGTGTATTCATTACCTAATTAGTGTGTGTTGTGTGATTAATTGGTGATGGCTAGTCGAGAAGGCAAGTTATTCAAGTAGACTGTCAGGAGCTGTGAACATTTTGTTTAAAACCTTTTAGGTTTGTATTAACTTTAAAAAAATATATATAAAATTAGGAAGTTGCCTTATTAAAAGTTTTAAAGACGTGTTAATAAAAAACATTGATCTGAAAATTGAGTGTAAGTATCTCTTGAATACTTACTATTTTAAAGTGTTTTTTTTTATTTACTATCCCTTTTTTAATTTTATTACATACCTTTAATTCTTTATGGTTTATTGTTACTGTATAAAAATTTATAATATGTAATTTTTGAATGATAAAATTTTCCTACCTTTTTTACTCATTTTTTTCGATTACAAAATTATAAATGTGTTATTTAACTTTTGGACATGGAACTTATAAAACTTGCAATACTTATTTAATGATAAATGCCATTATCCTAAACGCAATTTTTCATCATAACTTATTAATGATGGATGCCATCACAGTATCTGCAACATGTGACCCAATAACGGCCAACTGCCCACTTTTAAGTATTTTTGTTATCTTTTGCCAGTAACTTATTAATGATGGATGCCATCATCCTAAACGCATTTTTGGCATAACTTATTAATGATGGATGCCATCATCCTAAACGCATTTTTTCATCATAACTTATTAATGACGGTTGCCATCACATTATCTGCAAATCGTGGCCCAATAACGGCCAATTGCCCCGTTTCGTGTCTTTTGATACCTTTTTGCCAATGCGATGCCATTAAAGAGTGTTGGCAATGCCAGTAAATTAAATGTACCTGGCCGGCAATAATCTGCAACATGTATGTAAATGAAACCCTTAACATTTTTATTTTAGTAATAAACTTAACAAGTTTAATAAATTTAATTATAACTACTTGGGGCTACTAAGGTAAAATAAAAGGGTTGCAAAAAGTGATATTATTTTTTTCAATAGAAAGCTGGTTAGTTCTGGTTAGAGAGCAAAAGACGTTAAAAATTGTAAAAAAGTTGTCTTACATCTTATCGCTAAAAAAGACACCACGGATTTCTTGTAATATTGGTGTTATAAAAATAGGTTAAAAGGCGTTTCTTTAAATGGAAGAAAATATATAAAAATTGTAATAGACCCAATTCCCAATAACAAAAACCATATTTTCGGCTTCCAAAGTATACAAATTAAAAGGGCAAACATATTGGCGCAATAGAAAAATCCAATCTTTTCTGAGCTGGGTATAATTAAGTTGTCAAAAAGGATCCTTTTCGAGATCTAAAAATCTTTTTGCTATTTAAATGCGTTAGAAAAGAATCATAAGATAAGGACTTAAACGAGGATGGGCCGTATAAGACTTCATTAGTAGTACTTTCTGAAAAAACAAAAAATATTTTTTATGCCTTGTACTAGCAATTTAAGCACAGCATTGTCATTTATAATTATTATTAATTGGGTAATGATGGTGGTTATAGTCTCTGTATAAATGTTTTTCGGGCACAGAGCACCACATAAAATTTGAAAATACCCAGGTTCTTGCTAATACCTCATCCTACCATGCCAGACTGTACAGAGAAGCCATACAGATACACAAACATACCAACAACTTCAACAAAACAGAAGAATTAATAAAGATCAATAAAACGTGGATACCACTTCTTAAAACCACAAAAATAGCACCACGGCAGGAACAACAACTGCGCAACGACCAACCGGAACAGGCCTCGCCCACCCAAGAGGCCTATAAATACTCGCTGCGTCTGCGCAGGGACACAGTAGTACGTAAGTAGGAACCTAGCGCGCTTGTGGCGGCTTCGGTTGTATCGGCAAGCGTCGATCTCCGGAGTTAAGCAGTGAAATGCGCGCCCATAATTTGGGTGATGTGGATGGGTGACCGGCACCAGCGGTGTTTTGGGCAACGGCACACGGTGTTCTGCTCGGGGATGCGGACCGAGCAACAACCATCCAAGTTATGGAATGAATGGTGTGTGAATGGGAAGAAGTAGGGGTCAAGGTACAATAAGCCTTCAGGCTGCAGTGGACCACCTAGGGGGCGGTCGTCGGATCTGGGTGGGATGACCCCGAAAGGGTGAAAAAAAAGTAGGAACCTTCTGAGGATGCCAACCACACGTCAAGGATACAAAATATAAAACGAAGGCAAAATAGCCCAATAAACTTAAGTAAACTAAAACACTTCCTTCCACTTAACTTTTCTTTCAAGATGGCGACAAGCAGCCATTTTGAAATTTTTATTGGTCAATTTTACTTTAAAATAAAGTACTTATGCATTTACATCATATCCAAAAAATTTTTTTATGGATCCGTTTAAAAAATAAATGGGATGAAAAATATTTTAAAAATGCACTATGTGTTCGATTTATAATTTCAGTAATCATATTGGGAAATACTTGTTACGATATTTCCCAAAGAATATAAAATAAATGATGATGAGTGTCAACAGTGGCGTATATTGACTTCAATAAGTGATGGGAGCCCAACCGATTAAATTTAAAATTAGGCTCTGACTAAACGACCGCCGGCGGTTTTTGCCCAATTATGAGAAGAAAATCGCCGAAAATGTTAATTAATTTGTTATTACCGGTGGTTTTCATTCATATTATCTATAGATGTTGCTGTCCGGGGGTTTTGTTTATAAAAACCATTCATATTATTTTTATTACAGATTAATCAACAACAAAACCTACGAAAATGTGTCAAAGCTCCCTATAGGTTAAAAAAAATATACCCACATGTTTTTGAAAAAGAAGAGCCAAGAGTATTTTAGCGGTAACAAAACTGATAGTTTCATTGAGCTAAAACTAAAGTATTACCAATAAATAATAAGAAAGTACGCATGTATTAAGTGTAAAATAAACTTTAAAATTCTTAAGATAAATAAAAAAGTTTTAATTTGAATAATTTATAAACACGGTTTTTTTAACAATCTTATTGTCATCATCAATATCCTAATATTTAAATAAATGAGTGGTGCAACCTAAACCACAGGATCTGAATTCGAATTCCGGATAGGTACCTATCTAACTTTTTTTTGTCTTGATAATTTTTTATACATTTTTTCTTATTTTTACTTTTAATTATTTATAATTTAATTTTCAGACAAATAATTTTTCACTTTTAGAAAATTTAAATTATCTATAAGAATTGCTGACTTTGTACTCAGAATGACGTCCTAATAAGTAATTCCTTTACCTTTCTGCCTGACAATATTTTTATAGTGGTTTTTTGGTGTTGTAAAATATTAGGTCCATGTAACGAAATAGTTCTGTAATGTGCCTTTTTTTAATAATAGGCCCTTGATAAAGTGGCAATCCCGGCCACGAAAAGTTAGGTTAAATACAATAGTGGTTTTATTTGTTTGCCTCCATGCCGCTATACCTACTAATACGATGTGTTTTTTCAAAGCTTGCTATAAACTAAACTACAATGTAAAGCAATAAAATCACAAAGAAACTAAACGCTTACGTCACAGAAAAATATATAATTATTAAGTTTAGATTAGCTTTAACTAATATTTAGCGGTATTTAAGAGGTTTTCACCCTATCCTAATCTGACGCACTCCAATGATGAATATATTTTTTACTATTCTGATCCTTTATTTTCATTGGTTAAGGTACTTAGCCGTGAAATCGCTCTCTTGGGCTCCCCTTCATAGCTTATGTCGTTTGTCTTAATTTAAAAAATCTATTTTTTATATTTTGGATTGCACACCGATTTTGGTATAAGGTTAGGAGTATCGAGGGATTTTGCCATTTGTCATTTGACGCCAGCCTGTTTTGTTCCAGTTACGCTGATAGAAGTAATATTTAACAGTTAAAAATAAATAAGAAAAATAATAATAATTTTATATACAGTACCTTTTAGTCAGAACGAGCCACCCCTAATAATTTCGTTATTTGTGCGCTTATAAAAACATCTTGAAACACGTCAATTTTTATATTTATAGAGGACATATTTTTGTGTAAGAATTTACTTGTTCAGGGATATTCCCTCCCCTCACCAACACAAATGTCAAAAGTTTAAATGGGAAAGAGGGTCAAGTGGTACATCATTTTAAAGCTCCTGACAAGTACTTTTGAGTCTAAAATATAAAGTCAATATCTTCACCTACTACAAAATGGCGGAACTTTAAATATTACCAAAATACCTAATTGAGATAGCCGTATTTCCGAAACTAATAAAATTAGATGTACCTAATGTGATATTTTCTTAAAGTTCTGGTTAGTTTAGTTAGTTAGTTTTTAATGGTACTACTAGTGATAATATACAGGGTAGGATAAAAAGTGTATATTTTTTAATGAAGCACCCTGTATATTATATTACCAATAAAAAGATCTTTAAAAGAGCTTTAAGAAAACACAACATTAAGTACATCTTACTTTATTAGTTTCAGAAATATAGCCATCCCAATCAGGTATTTGGGTAATATTTAAAGTACCGCCATTTTGTAGTAGGTAAAGATATTGACTTTATATTCTAGGGTTATAAAGTACTCGTCGGGAGCTTTAAAATGATGTACCACTTGTCCCCTTTCCCATTTAAACTTTTTGACGTTTGTGTTGGTGGAGGAGGGAATAACCTGGAATATGATAATTTTGTCACAAAATGTGTGCCCCTAAAGATAAAATTTTTTTATTTTATTTTAGGATTTTTTTATAAGTGAACAAATAACAAAATTATGGAGGGTGGCTGGTTTTAATTGGAATGCATTGTATATCTTTACTTATTTGTTACAGGAAAGAAATCTTTAAAAAGTTTAAATCTCACAACTCTTTAATCGTGCATGGATTTACTTAAAAGGTGGAAAATACCCCAAGGATCAAACTCTATATCGCACTGAAAGGCTCCAAAACCCTAGGGTGATTGCCACCGTATCTCGGGGATGGATTTTTTATTACATTTTAATCACAGAAATTACTGTACTAATATAGGGGATTTCTAATGCACTTTTAAACATAAAACAAAATTTTCTAAAAATAAACACATACTGGGAAAATTTTATGGTGATGCCTAACTCTGTTCTGATGGTACGGACTGGCGGAAAATCAACAAACAAGTAATTAATTTCGTTCTTCTTAGTACCATAATTTATTACTTCTTTTCTTTTAAATAAATTATAAAGCGTTTTACTTTCTGCTTTAACAATATTTAACTACAAGCCATCCTTTATTAATTAAACGTTTTTGCCATTTTTAAACTAAAATGAGATTTTCTATTTTAGTTTAGATATACTTTAATTTTTATATTCTTTTTATTTTTCAACAAATTTGTATATAAATTTACTGATTAATATTATACCACAAGTATGTCTTTAACCCAAGCAGCAAGATAACGTCATTATAACGTCATTTCTAAAGTAATTTTTGGTCATAGGACGTCATCAGACCCAAATTATGACGTCATTCTAACGTCATTAAAATGACGTTAGAGTGACGTCATTTTAGTGTTTTTGACGTCGTTGAAGTGACGTCTTTTCGACGTCATTTTTTCGTCATACTACTAGCTCATAAAAATCTAATGACGTCATGTTTAGAAAACCCGCCAGAAAAATTTTGTGACATTATATGATTCGTGTCAAAATCCAACCGAAATATCATATGCCAGAAAAATATTACTAATATTTTTACTAAATTGAAATAGGAAAAAACTCTACCGATAGATGGCGTAATGGACAATAAACTACTGAGTTTATTTAACATATTCGCTTTTAATCGCCTACACCGACCCCTTATAATAATCTTGTCTATGCCGATGAGACCAAAATAGTTCGAAACCGGTCTGCGGTTGGTGATCTCAATTAACTTTGATAGAAATATCTTCGACTAGTGTAAAAATCTGTATCTCCAGGTTGGACAGTGTCCCAAAAGATGCGACCTTGCAGTGCAAGGAAATTGCAAATAGTAAGGAGTTTTTTCCTATTTCAATTATTAAATAAAATATCGTATCATTTTATCTTAAAAAAAAAAAGTATATGCGTCAATTTTTCGTCATATTAAAGACGTCATTATGACGTCATTAACAGGACGTTTTTATCTGTGTCAGCTTGCTGCTTGGGAAGAGATATAGTAAATTATAATATAAATATATTAGGTAATTTAAATGTATTAGGAATATAAAAATACCCAACATAATTAGCTTAAATTCAAAACAATATTTTTGCCAAATTTAAAACAGTCTTAAAGTATCTTATTAGACCAAAAAATGTTAAATTATTTTTTTATTGTACTGAGTGCTAAACTGTAAAGTATTAATATAATATGTAGATGTTATCCATATCTTAAAACTTCTATATTTGGCTTCGGAGATTTTTGTTACCGTCTTAAAATGGTAGATCCGCAATTACTACATGTCCGCATACTTGTTATAAAATGATTAAATGTTTAATAAGAAAATTGCCAAGCAAAAAGTTAGATTATTAATAGTATGCGAAAGAAAAACAAACATCTCTGCTTCCAATTAATTCAACACATAATCTCTTCACTTTATATTGAATTACTTACCATAAGCGACTTAATACCTTGTGTCATGAGTATTACCCGTTAACAAAAAAGAGAATATTAATTTTGTTCGCTCCTGGCTGTTGTTAAATTACTTAATAACCGTATTTGGAAATATTGCACTAAATAATTAGCTACCTTGATTTATTATTTATTTAAAATTTAGAAGTTTTAAAACCCCTTAGGTATGTAGTGCAGGAAAAAAGCTAAAAAAGGTAAAACCTTGCAATTCTTTGGTGCTACATGGATTATCTTAAAAATTAAACAAAATTTAGAGAACAGCTCAAAGATGAAAATCTATATCGAACCAAAGGGCACCAAAACTCTGGGGGTAGAAATAATTTTTCGACGAAAAAATCAGATTTTAATTGTTTTTTTTCACGAATAACTTGAAAATTATTAATAAACCGTATTTTTAGACAACATTACGTTTATTACGCATGCGTTACTGTCAAGTGAAATCGGATTAAATTGTAAATATTTTAACAGTTAAATATACTAAAAATCAATAAAATATTCACCAAAATAGTCGGATAGCTGCAATAAAAATAGCATATGTTGCAAGTATTTCTTTGCATAAAAGAAAAATTTCAGCAATCTTTAAAAACTAAAAACTTCCGTCTAAAGGTATTTGCATCTCTCACTAAATGCATTAAGATGATGATGAAGGTGATTAATCGTTTAACAAGTAAAATTGTCTAGATCTTAAGGTAAAACTGCATTAATTTAAAAGTTGTTTTTAGACATTTCCATTATCTAAAAAAGGATTAAAAAAAAATCCAGAATTTTAGCTAATGACTTCTGCTGCATTGAAATGATAGTGTGTGTATATGCTTCAAATATTTTACATTAATTTTAATACCCATTTATCAAAGGAGTCACATAAAAGCATTTACCAATTTTATAGTCGTATGATCATATAGAGAATTAAATAAAATCAAGATATAAATTTGCTCAAAAGAAAATAAAAATTAAGTATTTTGTGTTGAAACACATTTTTATAAAAAAATCATTTCTTTTTTAAATAGTATTTATAGTTGATCTAATTTAAAATATTTACAGTAATAAAAGATTAAAATGAACAATGAATTTAACAAATTAATTTACAGCAAATGGTTTCTTCTCGAAGCAGCTGAGCAAGCTTTTAAACAACGATTAACTAATGTGCAAAGAATGGACAACAAATCCAACTAAATTTGGGGGAGTTGTCCTGCATGTTTCCTAAAGGTTACACAATAATACACGTGCAGTTCGCTGGCCACAAAATCTCCGTAGTTTTCGAGAAGATGGATATATCAGAGTCGGAATTAAAATTGTTCGATATCTATTTTATAACATCCTTTTTTACATTTTAAGCGCCACAAAAAAACTTATGTGACATTAATGTCCTGTTTGTAAAGAACATTCCATTTTGATACTATTTTTGTGTTTTATCAAAGTAACCTGGTAAAAATGTGGAAAACAACAACTTTTTACGCACTGTAGATCGGTCTAGCTTTGTTGTTCCGTTACTTGCCTATAAACGTTTTGAATAAGCTAATATGGTATACGTTGTGCCAGCTTAATAATATCAATAATGTTTCAATGTAAGTTTAATATTCCCGAGGGTAGGTGAAGTAACCAAAAGAAAAAAGAACCTCCCCTTAAAAAAGTTAAAGAGAAAAAAAAGGCTTAAGGTGTAAACACCAAACTAACTTCTAAATTCATGCTTTTTTGACGCTTTTGTATATTGGTGTAACAGATTGTATACTTTCAGATTATATTTATACTTGTTACCAAATTTATCCGGGAGGAACGCACCCCCGGCCCACCATTTTAGATTTAACGCCGGATACGTCGATTTCGCTTTAGATTGTCTTATTTTACACATTGGCAAAAATTTCCCATTATAATTTCGATCTGAAGTGACGATGTTTCTGCATAGTTTATTAAGGTTACTAACTATGTTTTGGACCTATTATTTTTACACGCAACAAAGATAATTTAAAAATTTTTCTAATACTAAGTTATTTTTACAAAAGGTATTTTTAATACCAAAATTGACGTAAAAAAGTATGTTTTTAATACTATTTTTTTTATTTGTTATGCTTTAGGTAGCATATTAAGGATTTTCTTTAATTTTTAAAGATAAACTTTTAACTACCATATAGCAATCACGAATATATCTATCAAATATTTAAACTTGGTTGTAAATTTGATTTACTTTAATAACATAACATCATCTAATATTATCAGGGCAAACAATACAAAAATCTATTGAATTACTTTTAAAAAAACAGTACTATGGTTAGGAGCTTATTAGTTCTTTTATTCTAGCAATAATAAAAAAACAATTTTAAACAAAACTCCGCGATCTTCTGTTCAAGTCCGCCCCTGAGTTTCTATTCCTGAATGGGCAATGTGCATAATTACATAGTCCATTTACGTGTGCTACACTACATGTCTCATCGATTTATTTTCATGAGATTATCCTGGTTTTGTTGTCAACCTGGTGCAATTGAGGGATAAATACCTCCGAATGTGTTTCAATACACGCACACATGTATACAGGGAAAGCAAGGGCGGCGGTTAACTAATACTTCAAATTGTTTTTTTATTAGGAAACTAATAACATGAAGAAATTGTGTCAAAAAAAGTTTTTACGAAGTACTCTTAAAAACACTAGTCCGGATAACCGGACAAAAAACACCTGATAAATTTCTGACAAAGATATAAAGTTCCAAAGCAAAAAGTGTCACCTTTTCGAAACGTACATCAAATTTTAGGCGTTCAGCCAATTATAACCGCGGTAATAATTGGTGACAACTTTGACATATAATACATTGTTTAAACGTCAACATAACCGATGGGTAAATACCGTTTTAAAATTGGTTCTTCGCCTAAAATTGATGATACTAAATTTATTATGTGACGTTTGGTTTAACCAGTGGTTTGTAACATTTACTTTCTGAATTTTAAAAAAAAACTTTTTATTACAGACATCAAAAAAGAAGGTTATATGTTTGACAACTATATATTTCTAAGGTACACCGAGTCCTCTGTCAATTTTGGGCAGTATTTAAAAAGAACACTTCCGCTGTGGTCCCATTTGAAAGCAAGTCAGGATCTCTTGGTGAGATCCTGGAAAAGTTGAGAAAAACCAAAAGGCTCGTACATTGTTTTTATACAGTTTATTTGTTTTTGGAAGCCTAAATTTAAATTTAAAACGCGACCAAGAGATCAGTTCACATCTGGCAGTCTCGTTAAGAACCTATTTTATTGGATTATGATATAATAATTTTGACCGAAAACAATGAACCCTATTTAGGTGTTGCAACCTTCTCTGTATAGTAATTTTTTTATATAATCTTTAAAAAAATATTTCATAATAAATAATTCTATAATTTATTTTCTTTAAAAAATCTTAACTTTTAATATTTTATGCAAATGCAAAACAATCATTTTTAATATATACAACGTTTAATTTCCTTAAAAGTTTTATTAAATATCATGATTTTTAATGCATGTTTACCAATTACTCCGTCAATTACAAAACAATTTTAAAAATACTTTTAACATTCAAAGAAATTCACTTCCGCGGTGATTCCATTGGAGCCAAATCAAAATGTTGAGATCCTAAAGAAGTCGAGAGAAAACCCCAAATTTTAAAGGCACGTAAATTATACTTGTATCTTATTAACCGACTTAATTATTCCACCAGTTGAGCCTTGTCAGTATTTAAAGGTGCTTAAACTTAAGTACTTAGATCATATACCTACAAGAGGCAGCATGGCCGCTCTGCTCGCATTTATGAGAAATAAAGGTTCCAGTAGAGTTTTTTAGTGTATGTTTCCTAAATAAATAATATTGATAATAAACTAAAACGAAAAAACAAATTAATTTAAAAAACAACCACACGATTATATATTAAGCCAGGAGAAAGGTTTATATTGTCATCGCGAGTGCAACAAATTTGTCCCAATATTTCCAGATTATAGGCAAAAAAGCATTAATTTGTTAATTGTGATACAATAAAAATGTTTTGCGATAATATTTTGTAAGGTATATATTTGTAAGGAATGTATTTGTAAGGTATGTATTTATAAAATTAGTATTTAAAAGTCTACATTTTAATATTTTCACTTCATATTAGTTTTACTTTATTTTAAAATATTTTAAAAGCCATCCGCAATAAATCGCTAACTTAATAAATTATAGTGGATGGAATCGCCATCTAAATCGTGTCATCCCTTTATTGGGACACTTCGTAACTTTAAGATAACAACCCATAGTGGTCGTATATGCAAGGTTGGTTGTTTGTTTGTTTTCTCTTTGTCATTAATGCCTCTTCGCATAATAATTTAAACCTTTTACTAATATTTAATGAAAAAACTGTAACTTGCAATTTCATCGTTTTTAGTTACCCATAATTCCGGAACGGCTGTAAGTTTCTAAATTTTTTAAAACGTAACAGTGTTAAACACTAAAATGCGCGCGCAACATTGCCCTCATTTAATGAGCCCCGTGAAGCGCTTCAAATTTGCAACACCCTGTAGAGGGCCAAAGCTTAAAGCCACACGACAATAAAAGCACCTATTTGCAATTTTCACCCCGCCAATGATGTAGACCATGTGTTACGAATTGTGCTGTGTTGAGCTTAAATCCTGTAAAACTGTAATTGCAATTCTCGCTTGAGCGAATCTTATTAGCAACGAACAAGGGTGTTTACAATGGGTAAACATTATTTCGACACCGCTTTAAGAAATTTTCTGTTTAGGTATAAAGACACACTGGGGAATAACATAATATAATAATAACGAAACTATGTCTTATTTTGCGATTCCCCCTTACGGTAGAGTATTTATTTTTAGTACAATTGTTGTATTTCGTGCTAATGGTTCTCTATTCCCTTTGCAATTTCTAAAACCATATTTAAAGTTTTAACACTGCTGGACCGAGATTCTGGGACGGTCTCACTTTTGTAACATCTTTTTTGTCAGAGCAAAGTAACCATTAAAATATTAAATAAAATGGAAAACTGGTTTTCCGATTTTTTTTCTTTTATAACACAAAAAACAAATTTTACAGTACTCGGTAGTCCTGGGTTTATGTCATAGATAACCTACATTTAGATCCGCAGTGGTAAGAAGCATTTTCGGATTTTTACGAACTCGCGCAATGGGTGGACGAACATGCGCACTTAATAGCCGTGGCAAAATACAAACACCGGCACCCCGTACCCTTCGTCCGCGGTCTGACCGTAACGCTCATTAGCTATCGTACTTTGAACAGAAAACCAGGACGTCGTCGACAATTCTTTTCGATAATGCGGATAGTTTGTTTGGTAACGGGTGCGTTTACCCTTAACTGGCTTGTGCACAAACCGGTTTTTTCGCCCTTGAAATGTAACTTTTGTTTCGCGCAGGTTATAACATTGGCAATCCATCGAGATCAGTGGTTGATGTCCACAAGTGTGAAAACTGTTTTTTCAATATTATTTCAGTTAACTGACTAACAAATTTATTTTAAATAACAATATGACAGCAATAACAGCTGTTTTTGTTCTGGCATGCGATCTTTTATCTTTTAAAATGACATCATAACATGTCACCCTAGTGTGGTAAACTACTTTGCAACACTAGTGTGATATAAGTAATTTTCTATGCATGAAAACAGTATGCTATTTGCTATTTTCATATACATATGCTCGTAGGAAAAAGGTAATACTTACGCACTTTACACCTACTATCTAAATCACGAAAGAAAACGATTACGTCATACCATGAACTTATAAATGGACGTATGTCGTTAATAAGGTTACAATGTAATGACCGCCCACATGACAGTTTTCCAAAGTTAGGTTGCGACACTAATCATTAAAGATAAAAAGATAACCTTTTTGGTGGTTTAAACACTTAGATCAATAAGTTCTTTCCTAAATTTTACAGAACTAAGGAAGTTGTGAGAACTTATGAACGGTTATTAGCTCCACAATAACAAACAAATAATTTTTAGAAAGAAATTTAGTCACTATGAAAATTTTGAAAGAGATGTTACAAACACAAAAACCCTCAATAAAAATAAAAAAAAAATTGTTTAGGGTTTGTACTATTTTGGTATCCCTTAACCACTCACGGGCACTTTTTATAATGCAACCACTGACGTGACGCCTCTCGGCGCTGCGCGATAAATCATCAATTTACAGAAGAATTTTTTTTAATTAACGGCTAACCCAGTGAGTAAAAACTATTTTTATTTATACCAATTAAAAAAATTTACAAATAGTTACTTAGTATTTGCAAAAGAATTTTAAAAAACAGATTTTTGTTGGCAATAAAAACATTTTATAGGAAAGTGTAAAAAAATTAATTGTATATGTATGTATAATATGTAAAAGTTACACTAACTAAATATAATTTATTACAAAAAGTACTTACACAAAAAAAAGTCGACTGTAAAAAAAATACAACACCTTAAAGTTACCTTTTGGCTGTAACAAGCGTAGACAGTTTTTACTTTGAAGGGTAAGTAAAGAAATTCTTCATTTTGGTCAATCGTCCCATTTTGTTTTCTTTAATGATTTTAGGGTCAAACCTCACAAAAACTTAATCTTATTCGTTGAAATACACCTGGGTATTTTGTTTTGATAAACAGTAAAAATTAAAATGTAAAAATTAATTTAAAAACCGGAAAACTAAAGTAATTTTAGAAACCAACCTTACCACAAACGTCCAATATTTATTTATTTTTACATTTATCGAAATTTTTGAAAGGTTGATGTTTTATTATCAATACAGTGTATAAAACCTAAACTAAAAATAAAATTTAAAAAAATGGACCATAACTCTTTAATTGCATTTGGTAAAATTGCTTTCAAAGATATCGCTGTTTGTTTTCGGTCTTAATATCAATGGTCAATATCGATTTTGCGTGGATGTCTCAGCACTACTTCTACTTCCGTCCAATCCAGAATTGTCTTTCTTTATTGGATACATGCAAATTAGCAATACTAATTGTTTTGAGATTGGGAATACCGCTATCTAACACTTTTTACATTATTTACAAATTATTGTCATTTGTCTTTACTGTACATTTAAATGGTGACGTTATCGTCTTCTCTCGTAATTGGGATAAAATAGTTTGAACTAAATTAATTTTATTTTTGCTATTAATACTTAGAGAGAAATAATAAACTATCATACCACTGTATAGTAGAAACAGCTGGAATCCAATGACAAAATAAAAAAATGGGTATTTCATTTAAATTTAAAAGTTATAAGTTTATTTTTGCTCTATAAAAGATCTGACATCATCGAGGATATCAACAAGGAATTTAGAGTATGGTTTTCCCGTGGACCGAACTTTGTCCAGTTTGTTTCTCTGAGATCTTTGGGGGTTTCCAAAACTTTTGGACAGACTGTATTGATGTTTGACATAAATGTGTATTGTCTAATCTATTTAGTTTTTAAAATTTAACTGTTATTATTATATTTTAATTGGGACCACTGGTATACCTATTTAATTTTACTTTGATACTACTATCTGAATACAGTGACACCTCAACTTTATAGGTATTTCATTTTTGGCACCTCTGCTGTCGTGTCACGTAAGATTTTGTAATACATATAGCCACTTTATGTCACTTGGGGCAAATGTACCATATGGAACTATCTTCGTGAACCATGAGACTGGTGGACAATAAAACTATCTTTTTCTTTTACTATAAGACTACAGGAACTATTTGACTAACTAAATTTAGTACTGGCATAACCTCCACTAGCACCTTGTTGACCCTGAATAAAATAATATGACCTAGACTCTGTTATTGTTTAGTGACAAAAAACCTTACACTATATTTTCGATTACTTGTTTTAATTTTTTGAATTTGATTTCTTTAATGCCGAAATAATTAAATAAATATTAAAATTAATAAAACCCATATACCCCCTATAAAGGGTGTTCACAATAGAAAAATGAAATTGATTGTCTTTTGTTTTTAACGACTTCTCCAAGCGGAGGAAAAGTAAGCTACTATTTATAGTCAACTATATTTTTTCAAATGGAACGAATCTGATTAAAAAGCGTATCCTAAGAAAACATTTTATTCCAAAAAACCTAGTACATATAGGCGGCATTATAAAAAAAAGTTTTCTTTTTCAAAATGCATTTAAAAATTATTTTTTAAAAAGAAATACTAAACCATCTATTACACGACATGATAATACTGATTTGTAACATCAATACATTCATTAATTGGTTTGTAGAAAAGTGTAACTTGACATACCGCCTGTGTGATACCAAATTATTTTGAAAAAAAAATGATCTTTTAGGATATGCTAACAAGCACATATATTTTAAACAGCAGGAGGAGTCTCCAGAAATGACATGTCAGTTGCCAGTGTGTTAAGAATGTCATACAGAGTGTGTCTACTTGAGTTCGCAGCATATGAAAATCCTTTTTATTATTAATTTTACGAAAAAAGTTATCCTTGATAAAATATTCTGCACAATCTAAAACCTAAAATGCAATCATCTGATATTACTTTTGTGCAATGTACCCGAGATATGTTAGAAAATATACATTTTACTTATGAGGAAAGTACTCTTATCTTTATATTATTAAAAAATTTATAAAGAAAAGATGTTTAGGATTGAAAATTATATTTAAATAAGCAATCTTCTTGATTTGCAGAAGAAAACATAATACTTTTTATCGTTAAGGGTTAGTTTGTCCATAGGTGCATACTTATTTTGAAATCCAATATGTTAAGAAAGATTAAGGACTGCTAAAATAACTAAAAGTCACAGAAACGCCTAAAAAATGTTAAAAAGTTTATCTCTTAAATAAAACAATTTGCATATTTAAAAGGTAATTTTAGTACTAAACATCTTTGCCTTATAATTTTTTTTTAATATTATGAAAAATAAGGGCACTTTTCTCAGCAAAATTCATATTTTTTGCATACCTCTTATACCAGTGCAACTAATTAATATCTGATAATTGCATTTAGGGTTATAGATTAAAAAAGCTTTTTATAAAGAATGACTTTTTTATTAAAATTAACCCTTTCACTATTTTTGTACATTACCATGTACATTGAAATGTATTGCGTTATATGAAATTCAGAGTTATTTACCTCCTAATCTACATTTGTACATCAGAAAGTACAGTCTATTTTAAAGTTTTTAGGTTGGTAGTAAATGCGATAAAGTTTGACAAGAGACGTAAGGCAACATTTTAGAACCTCAGTGACGTGTTGTGCAAACAGGTGCGTTTCAGATTATGTCATATATTTTACGTTTTCTTGTAAATCTCTTAAAATTAGAAGTTTTGTGATTTGTTATTGGTAAGTACATGTTTCAACGTTAGAGTTCCATAATAATTTAAAATGCTTTATATAATACAAAGTCCACAAATGTAGTTTGAATTAGTATGTACATTAGGATGGACAAACACAGTTTGTGGAATATAAATATTACACCATGTTTTTGCAAAAATTATAAATTTTATTTCTATTTCGTCTTAGTAGGGTTGGTATGGTGGAGACGCGAGACAATAAATTGTTGAGGGAGGGGCACCCCCTAAAAGGCACCCCTAAAAATTGACTAAATTTGGTTTTGGTTTTTTTGGCTTACTGTTTGTCCTTCACGCGTTTTTTTCTTTTTTGTTTTTTAGATAATGGCTACCGCAAGAAAAAATCCAAAAGAAAGCTGACCCAAGAAGAACTTCTTTATTATCTTGAGAACGACGATGTTTCAGATATTGAGTTCCTGTCAGATGATGATGATGGTTGGCAGTCAGACGAAATATCTAGAGAACAAAGAAATAATGACATTCTAGATATATTTATAGATAAAAATAATGAAAATGATCAGCCTGAAATTAGCGACCTTGAAGATGTAGAATTGGCAGATGAAGAAGAAAGGTTGGAGCTAATTGCAAATGGTGAAAATGTGGGGGAAAATGACAAAGATGAGTTGAAAAGGAACCAAACAAATTTTGAGAAAGAACATGGTCTTACTGACAAATCAAAAATAACTTGGATACAAGGGGAAAATATACAATACGAAACAAGAAATATTCATTGGCATTCAACCGTTCAGACTACCCCTGTTGTAGCTTTGCCGCCACCAGTTGAATTTTTTACCAAATATATTTCTGATGAGATACTACAACAAATGGCTGATATGACAAATTTATATGCTACACAAAAAAATATTGCTAGGTTCCCACCGACAAACTTGGATGAAATCAAGAATTTTATTGGGATCCATATTGTTATGGGAAACTTACAGTTCCCTAGAGTCTGCATGTATTGGCACCGTAGTATGGGAATTCCATTAGTAAAAGATTCCCTAAGTCTGTCTAGATTCTACAAATTACGACAGACGATACATTTGGTCGATATTTTGAGTCGCAATGAAGGCAACAAAGATAGGTGGGTATTTAGATAACAAATTTTGGTAATTTTGCATTTCTATTTTAATTTGACTAAAAAATTGTATTTTATTTATCCTGGTTTGTTACAGATTGTGGAAAGTCAGATGTCTGTACGACTCAGTAAGAAGAAGATGCCAGCAGCTACCACTAGAAACTAACTTGTGTGTCGACGAGCAAATAGTCCCATTCAAGGGACAAATCAATATAAAACAATTTATGAAAAACAAACCTAACAAATGGGGTATCAAAATTTACGTCTTGGCTGGCCAAAGTGGACTGATATATGATTTCTTGATTTATCAAGGTTCAACAACGCCCATTAATCCCATTTACGTAAAATATGGATCGGCAGCTGCTGTGGTTATGCAACTTAGTGAAAGAATATCTGAGAAAACCCACGGCCTATTTTTTGACAATTTCTTTAGTACCTATAATTTGATCCAATATCTGGACTCCAAGTCTATATACTGTATAGGAACCATAAGAGCTAACCGGTTTGCCAATCCAAGGTTACCCAGCGATAAAGAAATGAAAAAAATGGACGTGGTTTTGCTGCTACCTCAGTTAGCAAGGACGGTATTGTCATCACAAAATGGTATGATAACAAGGCAGTACTGACAGCATCTAACTTCGTTGGAACTGGAGACTCGGATGTATGTAAAAGATGGGACAAAACAAGAAAAGAATATGTGCAAATTCCCAGGCCTGAAGCTATAAGACGATACAACAGTAACATGGGCGGCGTCGACAAGCTGGACTTCTTACTAAGTCTATACCGATCCTATGTCAGATCAAAGAAATGGACTATGAGAATGATTACTCATGCCATTGATTTAGCCTTAGTAAATTCATGGCTTGAGTACCGCACTCAAGCTGTTCTTTTGGGAGTCAACAAGAAAGAAATCCTTGATTTGTTAGCTTTTCGCCAAGAAGTGGCCGAAAATCTAATCTGCAGTAGACGTGCTCCTAAAAGAGGCAGACCTTCAAAAAGCTTTGAGGATTCAGGTCCCTCTAAAAAGAAAAAAACTGAAATAAGACCTATAAAAGACCTTAGATTTGATGGATACCATCATCTTCCACAATATGATGACAAAAAGGAATCCTCAAGATGCAAAAATGAGAGGTGTAAGAGCAGGACACATATATTTTGTCAGAAATGCAAAGTTCATTTATGTATTTTAAAGGAAAGGAATTGTTTTTCTATATTTCATTCAAAGTAAATTTCAAAATTTATATCACTTTTGACAATAATCTGGTTTATAAGATTTTCTAATAAAAAAATTAAAATTGAATGTTTTTTTTTACTTCCATGAACTTTTTTGTCCATTGTGGTGGACATCCTGTACTGGAACGGTGGGGGTAGTTAAATTTTTTTCATGTAAAAAATTCTTATCTATAGTTCAACCATACTTTGTATACCAAAAATTAGAATTTTTGAATCACTTTAAAGGGAAGTGATAGTGAAAGGGTTAATTATTATTTAAAATTTGAACTAGCAGTCATTTTGGGTTACACCAAAAGTGACTGACTAAATTTTTAAGTCAAATCTTATAAATGTTGTACGACGAATATGAGTAATAATTTATAATATAAAATAAATATCCATGGATGTTATTATCTTATTAATATTTGTTTAAATATTTTAGCATGTTAACACCTTAAAAGAGTAGCTTTCAACATTCATAAATCTAGCTTGGCTTCTGAGTTCATTGAAAACATTATAAATGTCAATAATTACATAAATTTTCATTACCTTACAGATATGTGCATAAACAGTTTATATTTATTTTGTTAGCTGATTTACAACATGTATCTTACTGTTATAGTAAGTGTCAATTTTTAAAGTAAATTAAATAATGCATTATTTATTTGTACAGCTAATGGCAATAATTGTTTATTTTAGCAAAACATAGCTTAACAAAATAAATACCTTTTTAAAGCATGTACAGTGGGTTGTATGTATTTTAATAGTGTCAAAATATCGTAAGTGTGTATATAGCAGACCAGAGGTCTTAAACTTGCGAAAATAATACTTTGGAAAAATATATATTGGCCACCATAAATGTTGAACCATATAAAAAAGTTTGTATTTTTTATTTCTCAAAAAAAAAACTCCGCATACACCAGAACTTACATAATTTTAATAAATTATAGCGTGTACGAGGTAGGTGAAAATTAACGAATATCACATCATCATTACAAGAGAAAACCATCTTCATTTGTAAGCTTAGTAAAAATATTGTTAAAATCTCTTGTTAAGAATTAAAGAATATGTCATATTTTAAAACCAGAATCTTTTATAAAAAAATTGAAAAAAAAAACCTTTATTTACAACTTGCCTTGTATAAACGATAGATCAATCTAAATTACCTGTAGTAAATATTCCCTTTTGTCCTTAAATTTTGAAAAAAAACATCTATGCTTTGTTATTATTAAAATTTTTGCTTTCTTTTCAATCGGCCTAAAATTTAGAAGTTCATTTAGAATATGTTGAACTGTTCCACATTACTTCCGTCTTATAGATAGAATACGCATGCACTTAACAGAATTTATTTGTATGTTTTTGTTTAGTATTTAAGATAGTCCTAAAATATATTTTTTTTAATTCAATGTTTTTTTTCTATTACTACAATCCTAATAAAGTTTTATTTTTAAAGATTAAAGATGTTTTTAGATGGCAAAAATGATGTGGATTATGAATCTAACCTGGCTTTTAATTTTTTTGACATAAAAAGCAAAAATATCATCCGCTTTAGAAGTGATCTAAATGCCTTATCCAAATGTTTTCAAATTCTTTAAGAATAAAAACCCTTGCCATTTTTTCGAAATTTATCGGCAATAAGGATTATTTACAGTTAATTTGGTTAAATTCTAATCCATTTATAGGGTAAATTGTAAAAGTATTTTCTTTTAAAAGCTTTTGCTATTAAAATGTGACTTGAAATGATTCTCTAAGTTCAAAACGAAACGTAGTTTTGGCCTATGTCATATTCGTTAATTTACACCTACTTTGTATACGCTATAATTTAATTATTTTAACTAACATTATCGCGTTTTTAGACTATCATGTGTATCTTAACACTAACACATTTTTTCAAATAATTTTTTTTAATTTAAAATTAAAAATTTAACAAGTAGCTATAGTAAAGTCAATTCGTAAACAAACTGTATAAAATGTAATAAAACATTTTGTATTAAGCTTATTTTATATTAAATGCCTTTAACTTTTGGTATTTAGTTCTAAGTAACCAGAACCAACTTTATAATTGTAATTTTGTACTTTATTTTAAGAGCTAAAGTTCTAGCTGGTTTAAAATTATTAAATAAAAATGCAAATTTTTAAAAAAATTAAGAAAACTATTTTAATTGCAAACTGCAAAAAGCTCTAACAACGTTGGTTTTCCTTATTTAAGATAAAATACCCATTTAAATTATTATCAGGACTTTTTAGTAAAGAGAACTTGTTGACAAGAATATTAATAAAATAAATACTTTGGTAAAAGCTTAACGCTATTATAGGTACAAAAAACGTGGTTCTTAAGAATGTTGCAGTAATTTAGCTGCCAATAATTATGCAAACATTTATTAATTAATTGGGCAGTTAAAGCAAACTATTAGCAATAAGTTATTTTACACGACATTTGCTTTACTAAGAATAATTATCAAGAAAAGGAATATCTCTACGACAAAATCAATGTATCTGAGGGTATTATGCAACTTTTTAATTTTTTTAGGTAATATTTTTCTCCATAATGGTAAAAATACAGTATTTTTTCATGAAAATTTGGGGACTCTTGTAGGACCAGATTTACCAAATTTTAGGCAAGAAATGACACATAGAAATGTCAAACTGAGAGTTGGGCGCCATTTTAAAAACAAAAATTAAGTAGAAGGAGGGTCTTGTGGCACATTATTTTAAAGCTCCTGATAAGTACTTTATAACTCCAGAATATAAAGTTAATATCTTTACCTACTACAAAATGGCGGTACTTAAAAAATTACCGAAATACCTGATTTGGATGGCAATATTTTCGAAACAAATAAAGTTAGGTATACTTAATATGGTATTTTCTTAAAGCTCTTTTAAAGATCTATTTTAGGATAATATGGGTGATAATATGAAGGGTAGGACAAAAAGTATATATTTTTTATGACTCACCCTGGATATTATATCCCCATTAGAAAGATATAAAGATACAAAGACCTTTAAGGAAATACCACATTATGTATATCTAACTTTATTAGTTTCGGAAATATGGCTATCTAAATCAGGTATTTAGATAAGTTTCAAAGTACCGCCATTTTGTTGTAGGTAAAGGTATTGACTTTTATTCTGGGGTTACAAAGTATTCGTCAGGAGTTTTAAAATAATGTGCCTCATGATCCCCTTTTCCATTAAATTTTTGTTTTTAAAGTGGCGCCGAACTCTCAATTTGACATCTATATCTGTCATTTCTTGCCTTAAATTTGGTTAATGTTGTCTTACTAAAGTCCTTAAATTTTTATAAAAATATACCAAACTATTCAAAATTTTGAACAAGCACTGTATAAATTTCTATATTAGTGCATTGTAGTACATTATTCTTGTTTTGATAACAGTAAATTTAATAAGTTTATTTAAACACTATAAATTTTTTAATCATTTAATGTATTGCACTAATGCACCAACTTAAAAATTAACCAATGTTACAAAAATAAAATAAAAAATGTTTTTTTCTTTTTGTAAATTTACAAAATTTAATATTTAAAAGGTATTTTTTCCTCCCAACAATTTTTATTATTAGCAAACATACAAGTACCTAAAACTTGAGCAAAAATTACACTTTTGACCAGACTGATGACAATTAATTTTATCACTTAAAGTTAGGGTTGGGTTTTTGGACCATTCAGAACTTACATAAAAAACAAAAACTTTTTTCCTAAAAATACTAATAAAAAGTTTTCCATAACGCCAATTTACGTAGAACCACTGTGAATGTTAAAATAACATATATTTTCGTTATTTAACAATTGAAGTAATTTAAGTATTCGTGCGAAAATGGTATACAAATCACATGTAATAAATGTTATACAGATATGGAAACAAAACCGTCGACCATAACAAAACACATGGATTAAATACCTTTCACTAATCTTTTATGTTCTCTTCTACAACTTACCTTTGCAACAAGCGCGCTGATTTAAGGCAAACGAGATCAGGGGCTACAGCGCACCGCTTCCACCTTTCGTCGGAGGGCGACACGGCTCGGGCATACCCCACTTCGAATATTGCCATTGCTTTAACATATTGTTTAATTTCCTATGGTCGGCCGTGTCGCTTTTATACCTGTCTGTCTTTATCACGTAAACAATTTGTTTTTTTTCAAGTTAAATCCATAACTGTCTAAATAAAAAAAAAGAATATTGTGTTTTGACTTAAAATTTTAGGTTAAAATAGTAAAAAAATAATCAAAGTTTGTTATGCTCCTATATTTTTATTTAATTTGTTTAAAAATAAAAATTCTGTAGTTTTAATATATTACAGTAATTTTGTAACAACCTGTTTATACTTAACTTTGGAGTTAAAAGCTAATTTTGTACAAAATATAGGTTTATTACCTTTTTTCAGGGTTTTACACAAAATCTGTGAAGGTTACAAAACTAAGTATATTTTTTTATACTTACAACACAAGCAAACTGGTCATAACTTAGGGCTGTTTGTATGCAGTGCAGGTGTGTAGAAACCTAACTAGAAACTTAACCATATGCTAATGGCCTGTAAGTATGGTTTATTGAAATTCGTGATTATAAATAAATTAAACAAAAAATACTCCTTATGTACGGAAGAGCTTAAAGATGAGCTTTATAGTAGTAGTACAAAAATAAGTCTAAACTAATAGATCACATATACTGGGTCTCCAAAAAGTCAACTATAATGCTAAAGCTAAAAGGGCTGGTGAAACAACGCACAAGCACTCAGAAAAACATACCTTAGTATATTAAGTCTATATTATCATTTTAAATTAGATTCTTGATTGTCACACCTAAATGAAAATATTCATATATTCCTATTTTAGTTTTGCACAGAACCACAACCTAATTATTTGGTAATTTTCTAGAATGTTGCGGCAGCTCCGATTTTAACGAAATGTGGTATAATGGGTTTTTAGGGCGCTGATCATAATCTGAAAGATTTTTTTTTTTGGGAAGGTTTCGTTCTTGAGATATCTATCATTAGGTTTAAAATTTAAACTTATCCTATTTTCACTATATGTTTACTTCTTTTTGCAGACAATTCTTGATTTAAAGCTAAAGTGACATACAATATTTAATTTTTACCTTTAAAAACCACCTTTTTCCACGTATCTTACATTATCTTTTGTATTAAATTGCATAGCTTTTAATTCCTTTATTTGGGGTAAAAATTTAATTGAATATCTCTTTAACGGCAAAGCTGTAAAAGAAATATAAAAATAAAACACATTTCCCACAGATCATATGTGGACGAGAGAAAAAAATACGTAAAAGAAAGACTAAACCACCTTTTTTCCACGTATGTTACATTATCTTTTGTATTAAATTGCATAGCTTTTAATTCTTTATTTGTTGTAAAATTTTAATTGAATATCTCTTTAACGCCAAAGCTGTAAAAGAAATATAAAAATAAAACACATTTTCCACAGATCATATGTGGGCAAGAGAAAAAAATTACGTAAAAGAAAGACTAAACCATCGGCATCGGCAATCGCAGTATGCCAAAACTTGTGGTTTCTGCATTGTTATTTCTCAATAAAATCTTTTTTATTTCATCAAATTTGTAGAAAACAAGTTGCTTATTCAGCAGGTCAAAAATATTATTCTCTTTTGACACTAACTAACTGTATCTTAAACCAAAAAGAAAATGATTATTTAAAAAACTTTAACTAAAGAAATTATATATTTCTAAATTAAACAAGTTATGTTGGTGCCGGTGCTAAACAAGACTAAATTTAAAGCAAAATTATTCATATCTAATTTTTTATTCATGTAACCTCATGTAACACAGCTAATAAATTCAAACTTTATGATCTGTGAAATTTATATCCTTTGAAAATAAAAGTTTCTAACTCTATTTTAAACGTTAGGTGTGTTTTGATAGCAATAGATTATCTGGAATATCGTGCATACCAACTCTTTGTATGCACTTGTTTTATACAAAGAGATATAAATTATTACCAACTATGTTGCATGGTGTTTCTGTTTAAATAAACAAAATAGACAAACATGAAACCTAAAAATAAACAGTTTCAACAACTGGCAATCTAATTTTACATGAATAAATTTGTTGTCGTATCCAATAAAGCGGTACAAATGTCATTAGTTATTTTGAGATTCCTTGGATCGTTTATCTGATTAATTGGAATGCAATTAGACTGATGACATACATGATAAAGACTTCATTTAATTTGGCTGATTCTGGCTGAAGCTTATGGTATGAATTTAAGAAATACTTTATCTGGCAGATCATTTACTAAATAATTGAAAAATGGTTACGAAAATACTTAAATTTATTATATTAATAATATTACCAATCACAAAAACATTCACCCTCAGACCGTCAATATTATTGTGGCAATATTCATGTTGATCAATAATATTGAACGGGTAAACAATATTATTGATGGCAATAATATTGACGACAATAAAATAGGTTCGTAAATATATTATTAAACAGGTGTTGCTATTATTACCATGTGTCCAGGTATATTGTCATATCATTCAAAAAACGCCAAAAAGCTGTTTCGGGCTTGTTCTGGTTAGCCCTTTGTCCATACACGTTACCTCCTTCTTTTCTTTTTCCTTACGACCAAAACAGAAGCGATTAGAAGCGGAAGATTAATCTTTTCTGACAGAATAATTAAAATTGACAATTTTTTAATTCATTGAATCAATACTTTGACTATGTATATATATATATATATATATATATATATATATATATATATATATATATATATATATATATATATATATTTAATATTAAATCAATAATATTTCTTTAATAATATTGACCGTCTGAGGGTGGCTTAAGGTTTCTGTGTTTTGCATACATCTTTGTTAGGAATGTGCAAATATCGTTCCAATCGAAAAAATCATATATTAATGTTGGATTTAAAATTAAAACCCAATTATTAAAATTTTTGAATTATTTTAAAAATCGAATAATTCGAAAATTGTCAAATACTTGAACATTTTTAGACCGTAAAAGACGCAGTGTAAAAACTTTTTTTTTAATAAGGGGTTAAAATTTTTAATTAGAAATTATGTAAGAACAACAATTAATATGTATTTATTTAGGGTTTATATCCAGTCTAACAATTTTTAGTAAAATTGGTTTTTTGTAATTTTTAGTTTTTTGAAAAGTTTACCACTGTATCCTAATAACAAAAAATTTGCGGACTCATGTTTATATGAACTTTTCTTTTAATTTTTTGATGTCGAACCCACCCTTAATTTTTTTAAACATCATTGTGTCGCACTCTCGAACACATTGGAATTTAAATTATCATCAGATCTTTCCCCCTCCCCCTTAACTGTATTTTACTTAAAAGTCGGCTATTTACTTATTGCTGGTAATATTGTATTTGATCAACAAGCTTTATTATCACCAGGTACAATATGGAATTTATTATTTTTAAACAAAAATGTGTCGCAAATTTTTATACTAATTGTCCTATTTGTGAAATTATAGTTTCCAGCTTAAACAAAATGTGTATTTATTGGTAATTTTATATTTAAATATTAATCATAAAAACTCTAGATTTAAAAACACTCAAAAATTTGCAAATAATAAAATAGTTTGCAAAATAAAATACTGCGAGTAGGGAAACCCGAGGTAAAGTGAACACCCCGGGCAAAGTGAAAAGTTCCCACTATGCCCAAACTAATCGTTTGACATTAACCGCGCGGTCACAGAAACATTTGGCCATCATGCCATGAGCGGCAAACACTTAAGCAAGAGGCCGAGTAGCGCAGCGTCCTGGACGACCGTAAATTGTATTTTCGATAAATAATTTTCAATATTTTAGGGCAAGTGCTTTGATGATATTTTTATATTATTTGTTTGTCACTCTTGGGCGTATTATAGTTCTATTGTATGTAAAAGTAGCTTCCCATAATATACTTATCATTAAATCAAAATCAATAGTTTGGGCAGGATTTGGCCTTACATCAAAACTGGCAATATTGGGCAAAGTAAATAAGGCAAAGTGGATATGATATCCACTTTGCCTGGGTTTAAGATTATTTAGTTGCAGATTATAAATTATTTTACTAAAGATGTAAATAAATATAAAAACAAAACTAATTAAGGCCTGTAAATTTGGAGAGTCAGTGAGGGTATTGATAAAAGGTATGAGTTGTCTTATTCGACTTTATACAGACTATAAAGAAAATTTGGCAGATTCCGTACCGTTTTCAATAAAGATTAAGGGATGAAGCTAAATGTCTATCTCAAAATCGTTGACACCTACATATTAAAGAAGAGCAAAAGCAAAAGTTTGAAAAAAATAAAGTAAGAAATATTACTAAATAACTAAATGTAGAATCAAAAAACGTTCCTATTCTAAATGATTAAGAAGATTAACAACCAAAAAATGTTTTGAAGATATTATATGATTTCTTGCGGTAAAATATATATTAAGGAAGATAATCCAATTGAAGATTGGATCCGACGTCGTACATGTCTGACATGGTGCCATGAGCAATTTGTGATAACTGCCATTCTTAATTTTTAAGATATATTACCTTTAAACGCGAATTTAGGTTTTTTTTTACTGTTTTAAGTTTTTAATACACTGAATTGTATCCGCAGTTGGTTTCTTGTGAAACATTTTTTAAATATTAATACTAAATAGAAAAAATTGCTTTTTAATGTTTCAAAAATTATTAGAGCATTACTCTACAATTGTTTTGCCTTTCTAGGGCTTCCTTAAGAGTACTTCGTATACGTTTTAAGTTTTGTTACAAAATATAATTTTTAGATTTTTGTAATTAAAAGGTGGTTATTTACTTTACCCGGGCCCATATCCACTTTACCTGGGAGTCTGGGCAAAGTGAATAATATGACACGATTTTGAATTTCATTTTTAGTTACTTATTGTTTTACTTGTGAACTTAAATGAGTATAAAATAATAATATGTAAACGCAAATAATAAAGACTGATTTGTAGTATTTATTTTGGTGCTATCTCATATACCTTTCTTGATAAAGTGTCAAAAATCTTAAGGTATTCACTTTGCCCCGACTTTCCCTAAATCTAAATTTTTCGAATTCTTTAATTTTTTTAGAATTATTGTATAATTCCAATTGTTTGTTTCGAGTTTGGTAACATAATGTAAATAATATAAAACCGTTTTTTAATAATTAAAAAGTTATATCTGTAAAATAAATATAAGTCCCCAAGAATATAAATTATATGGTAATAAAAAATAAAGTTCTAATAAAACTATGTCCTTAATTTCTTAACTTTTAAGATGCGGGGTGGTAAAGCCACTTTATATTAAAAGGCATGTTTCAATGCACAATATTTGTTTTTACTCGCGTTTAAGCAGGTTTTAAACTAAATATTGCAACTGCATTATTTCGAAACAAACATTATTTATATTATAGTTTTTACTTACTTTTAACCGATTTCTTGTTTTTTTACGAAAACGGACACCCATAGTATGTAAAAAAATAATAAGCATTTTTCTGCATGACCATATAGCTATAACGTGGTAATTTATGGAAGATGCCTAAAGCCTTTTTAGTGTTTTATAGACACTTTAAAATTATATTTAAAAAAGGAAAAAATATTTTCATAGTAAGCATTTGGTTTAAAATTTATGGCACTGTGCTTCATCAATTTAAAAATGAATATTTGTATAATATTTTTTATTTAACATTATTAAAACATAGTTTAGTTTATAGCACCATTTCGAAAACCGCAGGTTCCGAGTTCGAACTCCGCTATCAGATATCATACTGACTGACTTTTTTTTGTTTTTCTTCCTCGTTTTTTATGTTTTTTTTTTGTTTTTCTTGAGAATTTTTTGTATGTTTTGTGTCTTAATTTTTTTTTTTAATTATTAAATTTGTGTGTACAAATAATTTCCCACTGTTAAAAACTCGAAGTGATATCTGATTGCAAACCTGTAGAGGTCCTGACGGCCTGATGGTTGTTCTTTCGCCTTTCCTTCTAGTCAATATAGTTTGTAAGTCTTTTTGGTGTTGTAAAATATTAGGTCCATGTAACTGAACAGTTTTGTAATCTGTCTTTTTTAATTATAGGCCCTTGATAAAGTGGCAATCCAGCCACGAAACGTTGGGATAAATACAATAGAGGTTTTTATTTGCCTGCCCCCATCCAGCTATACGACTCCAATTATTAAACAGTTAAAACCAAATAATTTTTTTGTACAAGCAAAGGATATAAGAGCAACTAGTTATTTTATGGTACAAGATATGAAATTAAAAAAATATTAGCAAGAAATACACATTTGTTTGTTACTTGATAATTATTACTGACTGAAATTGACTTGGCTAATTAATAAAAAAAATGTTGTTATAAAAAATTTCCCTAAAATTTAATAGTAAGTAGGTATAGTCGGCTTCCTTAAAAATATATACACGTCGTGCCTTTAATTAAGTTTTAATGTATTGAACACTCGCAGGTAGCAATTAGACAAAGAACGAATACATTTAAAATTTGCTGAACAGTTAGATGGATTTAAATATATCAACAGTTAAATGTTGTAAATTATGTAGTAAAAATTTTTCATTTTGGTATGTTCTTCCACCCTTAAAAATAGGTATAGAGGTAAAAGTTAAATAAAGAATACCTAATACTCTTAAGACATAGAAGTTTTTGTTAATTTTTAAATTGTAAGTGGCTAGAAGTTGACAAGGTTACATGGCTAAAAATTACAAAAAAAAAAAAAAAACATTTGGCGAAAACTAAAAACAATATTCTGAGTACTGAATTTGACCTGACAATTAATTTCAACATAAATAGTTGAAAGAAAGAAGGAAAAAACGCTTTTTTCTGTCCTTTTTCGCTACTTTTTTCCCTTTAAACACACAAAGTTATCCTGTTGTAGACCGTCTTCTTTTCACGCATTGATAATAATTGTCAAGTAACACAACGCGTATATTATATTTGGGTATTTGATAATCTTACGCATTATTAGCTTTGTAATCCAGACTTGAAAATATATGTACATATACAAGTAGGTATCCTTTAAGCTTCAACGTTCAGATTTAAATATTTAACATGCTCAACACGCATGCATAAGTTATTTACTTATGCCATGAATATGCGTAAAATATGTAAAGCATATGGTGTTTCTAGTTTTGAGGTTGACCTAGGTCGGCAGAATTTCTTAAAAGTAGGTAGGTAGGTTGTACTGGTAGTACACAAATTTTGTTTTTAAACTTTTTTACACAACAACTGGCAATTGTCTTGCAGCAACACAATAAACAAAGCAGTATCCAGTTAGGAAGGCGCGCTTGTGGCGGCTTCGGTTGTATCGGCAAGCGTCGATCACCGGAGTTAAGCAGTGAAATGCGCGCCCATAATTTGGATGGGTGTCCGGCGACAGCGGTGTTTCGGGCAGCGGCACACGGTGTTCTCTGCTCGGGGATGCGGACTGAGCAACAACCATCCAAGTTATGGAATGAATGGTGTGTGAATGAGAAGGAGTAGGGGTCAAGGTACAATAAGCCTTCAGGCTGCAGTGCACCTCCTAGGGGGCGGTCGTCGGACCTGGGTGGATGACCCCGAAAAGGTGAAAAAAAAGAAAAAAAAGTATCCAGTTATTTACATAATGTCCAGCTTATTACAAATTTTTATGGTAACAAGAAAAACTAATTATAAAAGCTGTAGATATGTAAAAATTAATGTTACTATCTAGTCACTTTTTGTAAATTCATTGAAAGTAAAACTGAACAAAAGGCAAACAACTTATGCTTTTTTAATAGACATAATGAAAACACCAAAAACTAACCGTTTTTGTATTTTTTTAAATAAATATAAATAATATTTATGAATTGTAAAAAACGTGTTTATTTTAACAATGCAATGAAAGTTACTCATTTTTATAAAATAAACCTATAAAATAAAAAGCCCGTCATAATTCCGAAACACCAAAGAGTATGACGTCATGAGTAGATAAAGTGCGTTTAATATCACAAATTAAGATTTTTATTTGATGTTCCTTTAGAGCATACACCTACTAGAGGTAAAATTGCCGCTTTGCAATAACAGTTTTTGTAAAAGAGAAACGCACCCATGTTTATTGATAACTTTACGTCCATATAAACAGCGACGCCATAATAAAATATATGTTTTAGCGGGTATTAACATTTTTAAATTAAAATCGTGTTTTTCCCCCAAACCATTATTTTTGGCAAAATTAACACTTGTTTTTTGAAAATAGCAAAAACTTCTGAACATCATGAAACGGTTTTTTAAAAACTATCCTCATGTCTTTTTTTTAATGCTTACCACTAAATTCTTATAGCAATAAATAAATATGTCCAATGGAAAGTGTTTTCCCATGGTAACCATTTTTCTTTTGATATTTAAAAACTATCGGCAAGCGTCGATCACCGGAGTTAAGCAGTGAAATGCGCGCCCATAATTTGGATGGGTGTCCGGCGACAGCGGTGTTTCGGGCAGCGGCACACGGTGTTCTCTGCTCGGGGATGCGGACCGAGCAACAACCATCCAAGTTATGGAATGAATGGTGTGTGAATGAGAAGGAGTAGGGGTCAAGGTACAATAAGCCTTCAGGCTGCAGTGCACCTCCTAGGGGGCGGTCGTCGGACCTGGGTGGGATGACCCCGAAAAGGTGGAAAAAAGAAAAAAAGTATCCAGTTATTTACATAATGTCCAGCTTATTACAAATTTTTATGGTAACAAGAAAACTAATTATAAAAGCTGTAGATATGTAAAAATTAATGTTACTATCTAGTCACTTTTTGTAAATTCATTGAAAGTAAAACTGAACAAAAGGCAAACAACTTATGCTTTTTTAATAGACATAATGAAAACACCAAAAACTAACCGTTTTTGTATTTTTTTTTAATAAATATAAATATTTTTTATGAATTGTAAAAAACGTGTTTATTTTAACAATGCAATGAAAGTGCGTTTAATATCACAAATTAAGATTTTTATTTGATGTTCCTTTAGAGCATACACCTACTAGAGGTAAAATTGCCGCTTTGCAATAACAGTTTTTGTAAAAGAGAAACGCACCCATGTTTATTGATAACTTTACGTCCATATAAACAGCGACGCCATAATAAAATATATGTTTTAGCGGGTATTAACATTTTTAAATTAAAATTGTGTTTTTCCCCCAAACCATTATTTTTGGCAAAATTAACACTTGTTTTTTGAAAATAGCAAAAACTTCTGAACATCATGGAACGGTTTTTTAAAAACTATCCTCAGGTCTTTTTTTAATGTTTTCTGCTAAATTCTTATAGCAATAAATAAATATGACCAATGGAAAGTGTTTTCCCATGGTAACCATTTTTCTTTTGATATTTAAAAACTGTCAAACCGAAAAATAATATAAAATACATACTGGAATGGCTGGGCCGAGTTTCAAAAACAAAGTGACGTTAAATAGAGTATCAAAGGGCCTTTAAAATGAGATGCTACATAACCCCCTTTAAATAAAAAATGCTAGTGCCCCTTGGCCCCCGCAATTCGTTCTTTTGCAGTTTGACCTCTAGTTTTGACTTCAGATTCGTGTTCAGCGGCAAAAAATATGTCAGAAAATATTTGTCTGATACCAGCACACACCCCTTTTTTTATTTTGTGGGCCTGTGTTATCATTGGTACTGTTGACTTTTAAGGGTCAAAGTATGTCGGAACTAACTCTACAATTAAAACCATTTTGGTTTAATATCTGGAGTTAGTAGAATACTTGTCGGTAAAACAAAAATTATAAATATCTGTTATCGTCATCTTGAGACGCACCAAGATTTGTTTTTTCTTATTTATCAAAAAAGTTTTGCTTGCAGTATTTTTTTCTGTGCAAATTTAAACATTAGTACTGTAAATATTTGGTAGTATTTGCATCATTAGAATATTAAAATGCGAGTAATTAATTGTATTTATTATGAATAAATAAAATATTATTTTTGGTAAGGTTTAGAAAAAAATGTAATTTTAAAGAAAAATTTGCGTTACCAGGTAAGAACGCCCAAAGAATATTGATCTGGCCAAGGTAGCACCAAACCATATATTTGCGATCTCGCTGAGTAAATATTTGAAATTTTGTTAGTAGTAACAATACTGTAATTTATCTATAGTATTGTTGTATAAAATATGTTAAAACTACCTAATTGTTTTATGTTGGGTTTTACTTTCTAGTTTTATTCTTATCATTTTTTTATTTAGAAGAATCTGAATGTATAGGACTTTAATATTAAATAATAAGTTATATGGTGGTTTAATTAATTTAAAATGTTTTAACTCATGATCAAAAATATCTTAATTTGTGGGAGGCCTTTTCCACCTTAGGTGGGTGGTGTTATGAAACCTATCGGGTATCTCCGCCAATTGGTAGGGTCTTAAAAATGTTAACTTTTTTCATTGAAAACGTTAACCTATTCAACAATTAAGCATATCTTCAAATATCAATAAATTTTAGCAATCCACGCTGTTTTTTATTTTATACCCATATATTACTAATTCTTTACAATATTTAAATATTCTTAAGTAAGCGGGGCTTTCAGGACCTCTCCTACATGAATTTACCATGAAAAAATCGCTGCTCAAAATAAAAACCGACATGCTCGAGCGTTTCTCAAATATACCGAATTTTAAATGAATTTGTTTCTACCCACGCAATCACACTGTATAATAAGAACTGTCAATTTATTCACCATCAACGAACAAATCAATATGCATAATAAACGTCCTAAGAGACACTTAATATATTACTCCTTAGATTTAACTCTCTGATTCAATTTAACTTATTTACATTGGCACAATTGCTCTGAATTAAAAGATTTCCCACTGGTTCAGTATTATTGCTGATGTCATTATTAGGTTTCTATTTGCCTGTCTGCAACTGAATATCTATAATTGATATCTTGATATAGTTAAACAATAGAATTAAGAGCAAAAATAAAACAACAAATCTGCTTGTTTTAAATTGCATATGTTCTTTATTTTAAAACTTAGAAAGGGACATAAATAAGTTTATTGTTTTTACCTTCTACAATAATTATTAAAGTGCTATGCGTGGTAGGTACGTTTTAACACTATTCGTAACAAAAAGGTTTTTCAACTATTAGCAAACTGCCTGAGACAGATATTACGTTTTCAAGAACGATTTAAATTGCTTCTTTTTAATCTATGGACGATAAAATATTTCTTTAAGTTTGGGCTGGCTAATAGTAATTACTAAGATGTTAATAACTGTTAGCACAAAATAACTGGGTAACGCTATAGTTGTCGATTAATTGGGTACATGGCACCTAAAAAGAATACGATCGTTTGTCTTGGTACCGGGATATAACGAACTGACTTTGTTGAGCATAATAATTTGAATACTAAAATGGTGAAACACCGATGCCAAATACTATTGTTTACTTTATTTATAATATGGGGTGTTACCCAGTGCCGTATTACCCACTAGGCGGACTAAGCTAGAGCCTAGGCCGCGCCGTGGGATAAATTAGGCGCGACACAGGAAAGGAGCTTCTTTTGGTCTTCAAATGCATGTTTTCTTATGTTTGAACACTCTGTTATGAATGTAGTAATGGCTAAAAGTGATTTGTTTAAATTCATCGAATAAAAAATTACGACATTTATTTCATCTCACTGTTGTAGTAAAAATAGTAAATGCAAATTTTACACTTTTAAAACTAGGCCCCTCATATAGTCATTGCCAAAATATTATCTCTATTTTTATTGCATCAACACTTGTACAATTTTCCGCATATACAACATTAAGCGTGAATAATAATTTTGCTTTTAGTGAAAACTTAACTATTTTACAGCAGTTTTGATCATGGTGTGCCTATGAGGTGCAATATTGGGCCCAGTTGACTGAATATTACATGTACCGTGTGTCAAGTTATAAATTTACACCGCCTTTTATTTTTTATCGTACAAAATAAATAGGTATAATCAGTTTGTTGTGTTAATTCTGTACTTTTTGAATGAATAATTAGATTAATAATAACTCCTATGAATGTGTATTTTATTAGAAAGTATCCATTTTGCTTATTTACTGTAAGTGTAAAATTATTTATTTGTTATTATTGGCTTTAATAACACGCTTTCTTTGAATACTTTAAAGAATTAGTTAAGAGTGACTTTACATTTTTTTGAAAAAACTAGATACAAAAAAAGAAAGACTGAAAAGTTGTATCTTGGTTGCTTAATCGAAAACTATAGAAAAATCCGTGGCAAACTTTTTTTTAGTTATATTGGCGGTGGAGCCCACTGGGCTGCCACTGTACCCAAAAATTTTTAATTTCGTCAGGACTTAATTATAACTCCTCTAAATCTAAATTAAACTGGTTTAAAGATATTTAGAATATTTATAAAATATCGACTTTTTTAAGTTTAACGCCCTGTGTCTCCGAAACGAAGCAAATAGAAAATAAACTAATTTTCTTTGATAAAGGCACTTATAACACAAATGATCATTAAAACAAATGTGGTATCCTTTAGCAAGGATTTATGTTTCATCGGTGACAAACCATGTTTTTAGCATTGGCGGCTCGTCAGAGAAGGAAAGGGAGGCTTTGCCTCCTCATAATATTTGAGGCTACTCATCGCAATAAATTTAAAAATATTGACAAATAATTTTTCTAAAATGCTTGGGTTACATCACTTTGCCATAACTTTTTAATATAAATACACAATATTCCCGAATGGCAAAGTCTCCGGTCAATATACCGCCCGTTTAGCTTCGCGAGCCCTATGAAGCAGAGACAAACATCCCGCTTTTTATTTTTGTTGCTTAAATTGAACCCTCGGCGGAGGCTAGCCTCAGCTTGTTTTTGTTAGTGCTCGAGTCAATTGTGTGTTTTTTTTGTTTTGATTTAATAATTCCGAATGGCGTGATGCGCCGAGACTGATAAAAATATTTTGGTAAATCTTTTTACTGTTTCTTGGTAATTTTTGTGTATGAAACAGGCAGTGCCTTTGGTAATATTTTTAATGTGTTTTTATAGTGTCTTTTTTTTAAGTTTTCCGTAAGAGTTTTTTAAATTTATTATGGATAAATTGGACAAAATTAAAAAATCTTACGATATCGTCGATTGGATGCTCACAAATAAGTTTAAATCTTTATCTTATGATAATACATTTTACATTATTAAAACTCTAGAATGGCCTCAACCAAATTTGATTTTAATTAAAGCGTCAGATACAATAAATGCGATTGGTTAACCGGCTCCATTAAACGAGAAGAGTTCATTTATAATAACTCAAAGACAAGAAAAAGGGTTTTCCGTGTAAATGCAGCAATACACAATTTTTGTTTGAAATTATGCAAATACTACGTATTTTGCTTTAAATAGGTGCGGTACACCAAAAAATACCGGCCTTTTCGGTGTGTATAGTCTTTATGACTTTAGCCTCTCCTGTTCTCCAATGCACGAGTCGCCACTGGTTTTTAGTACTTCCAGGGCATCTTTACTGACTAACGTGCTATTTTTTTAACAGAAAAAACATATAATAATGAAAAAAATTATACTTAACCATTTATCTTTATATTTATCTGCTAAATGATCAGGAAAACTTGATTTTTTGCTTAATATATTCAGATATTTTTCTTACTACTGGTACAAGTATCATTTTCATCATTAATTCAATAAAGTATCAAACATGTGGCCATAATGAAATGGCATTTTAACTTAAGCAGAATATCACAATTTGTTGTTTCCATTTCGTGTTAAATGCAAATAAGTATCAACGAGTATGTTGCATTTTAGAACTTATTACAATTTTAAATAGTGTATGTTTTGTACACACCTTAGAGGAAGTAACGTAGCTTCGCCTTATGATTCTGCATTCTTGGCTAAAGATTGTTAATCTGGGATTAAAAAATAAATTTATAGTCTTAAGAAAATAATAATACATATGAAAATATTTCCATTTCATTCCACTGTCGTTATCACATACAAAAATGAAATATCCGTTTTTGGGCAGTTAAGAGAACCCCTGCTTTTAATGTCAACGAAACACTGTCCGGTGAGCGAATTTACAAAACCTATACCAGTTCAGTCAGGATGGTGACTGAAATCGAGTAGTTTTTGTTTGCAAAACACAGTTACAAAGTCTACCCCATTTCTGTTCAAAAATTGGCCGTATTGGTGTAGTGTTTGTAAGCTAAATTTAAAGTAATTTTTTACACAAACATTTATACTGTTTTAGTCGTTTAAATATACTGTTTTAAGAAAGTAACGTAGCGGTCAAAAATCGCATGACCTATGCGCTATAGAAAAATATTTTTAAATAAATGTTGTATAAAACTTTCAGCACTATTGTAACGCAAAGACTATAGTCATACAGGGTGTTTTTTTGTGGAGGTAAACCAAAGTCATCTTTATTTAAATGTAACACTCTAAGAATTTTTTTTAATTTTGTTTTTTTTATAAAGCATTATCCGCTATAGGTTTTGTAAATTCGCGTTGTTTGCTTTTCATCTACAAGATGTTTTGTGTAAAATGTTTTTGAAGCACTTTTTTATATGCACGCGCATATTTTGCTGCAATTGTCACAACTTTTATTTTGTGCAAAAAGGATACGGCGCGAGCTTTTAATTTTGCAATAACTGTGCAACATTGTTAATTATTTTAAAGGTTTATAAAAACCAATTAAAAAAATAACATTATCACATTACCTTAAGCGACAAGTGTTGGTTAAAGAATATTTATAAATTACAATTTTAAAATTAATTTGTGAATTTTGATAATTTGGTAGTTAGACCTTATTGTCACAGCAGATTACAGCAATAAACCGTAAGTTTTAAAGGTCAAAGCACACTAAGTGCTAGTCCCGGTACTTGCACGGTTCGGTCAAATTATTTACATGCTTCTTAAGTGAATAACCTTAAATGACATTTAAGCGTATAAAATATTTGACCGAACCGTGAGCGTACCGGGACCTGAGCGCATAGTGTGCTTTGACCTTAAAGCTGTTTTAACAGTTTATTGCATGACGTTTAGGTGATTGCATTTTTTTGTTGCATGAAATTAATTTAAATATTTTTTAAATTCAAATTTATTGCTGCAATTTGCTTCGATAATAAGTTGTACCAACTTATTAAAGTTTAAAAACGTATTTGTTTATTTTGTATAATATTTAGGGATAAAATAAATGCACAAAAACAAGGTATTTTTTATATAAATATTCTTTAGCCAACACTTGAAGCACTTCTACATTAAGTTAATTGCATGATTACACATTTTTAAAAATGTTATTCCAAAAATTACTTAAATAAAATTAGTAAAATTGCAAGGTTTTCGGAAGAAAAAAATGTCAGTTGTATTTTTTTTGCATAAAAGAAATGTTGCAGCAAAGAAAATTTGACAAAATATTTAAAACTGTAAAATCACTTTAAAAAGTTTGAAAAGCACGTAAGAAAAACTTTATTAACAAAAATGCATGCAAGAAAACGACAAAAATAGTTTAACCCTATTTTATTTTATTGATAGAATGTTTTATAAACATATTGAAAAAAATTTATAATTAGCTGTATAATCACGATCAAACATTCCTAATTTAAAAAGTACGTTTAGCTTAAATTAACTGGTAAAGGTTGGTTAAAAGTTACAATTTTGTAAAGGGTTGTAAATTAAAAATTTTGAAAGCATATTAAAGAGCGTTTATTTTTGAAACTGTGACGAGGCGATAAATCTTGTTTTATTTAAGGTAACAGATAAAATCCTTTTATATCCCAATATGTAACTAAAACTACTAAAAATACTTTGTTGTATATTAAATTTCCATACATTAGGTACCGAAACTATAAAATCTAGTTCTAGTAAGTCGTCTAGTTATTTTGTAAGCAACTTTTAGGTTTATTTAAAAAAAAAGTTTTGAAATATACCAACTATCATCATAATCATATAAACTGTCCACGGCCATAAAAATTTTTGCTTGTTAAAAAAATAGGATTCACCAAGAGAAAATGTTAATTTTATATACAGGGTTCGCAAAAACTTTAAAAAATGTATTTTTCTACCAGAGTAAACCACCTTTATTTTTCATTTTTAAGCAAAATATCATTTTAAAAATTTATTTAGAATAACATTTTGAATAACTTTATTAAAGTTACAGGGGTATCAAAAATATTCATGAAACTGATTTTAAAGTTATCAAAAATAAATTATTTTAAATTTTATATATCCTAAACAACTTTTAAAATTTGCTTTTTAAACACCTGCTTTCTCCAAATTCCTACAAAACACAGTCTTTCAACTGTAAACGCTAGTATTTGTCAAATTATGTATTTTAATAAATTTTGTATTATTGTTTTTATCGATTACAAACATGATTCTAAATATTTAATTTTTCTTATGAAATTTTGATAAAAAATTAAAAATACAGGTAGTTTACTCCTAGAAAAAATCACGTTTTTCTAAGTTTTTGCGAACCCTGTAAACAAAATCAACATTTTCTCCTCGTAAATCCTATTTTTTACAAGCAAAAAATTTTATGGGAATGACGTTTTTTCAAAAATGAGATTTTTGGCCAATTTGTCCTCTTGGTTAGTTCATCGGTGGACAGTCTGTATGTATGTACATAAAGATATTCTTTATACTTTATTCTTCATACATATTTATGTCTTGGTATCTTTATTTACTCATGTCTGCATGTGATTAACGTAATTTACAATTTAAATTTTAAAGTTAAAGCCTATAAATGACATTTTTTTAATTCGCAGACATTACTTTAAGAGTAAATTTATTTATTTATTATTTGCATATCCCATTCATTAAGGTATGTGGCAAATGGTAACTTATAATAAAGTGCCAAAGACTTATTTACTTTTATTACAGAATAACCGTAATAAGTAACAAACATAACCACAACAACTTTAAGACTTCCTAACACGTAGATAATGCAAACCTTGTTCTTGTTCCATAGTAAAATATTTATGACAGCAATAACCTATAGGTTGAAGTCCTGTGTCTAAGATGCAAAGTCAAAATCTACCGCCAAAGAATTATTTATTTTTATTAAAGAATAACCGTAATATGTGACAAACATAACCACAACAACTTTAAGACTTTCTAACACGTAAATAATGCAAACCTTGTTTTAGTTCCATGGTAAAATATGATAGCAATGACTTTTAAGTTGAAGTTATGAGGATCTCAAATCCAAATTCAATTGACAATTCGGGAATTTAAAGAATGGTGCGACCAAAATAATCTTATTTTAAACATCGAAAAACCAACTATATAAACTTTCGAAGTTCTCAGAGAAAGAAGAAAATTAACATCGAAAATATACAGGAGGCTGAGAGCCTGAAATTTCTTGGCCTGCATCTGGATTCATTTTGTTAATGGGACTACCACGTAGAACATGTTTGTAAAAATTAATTCTATTTATTTTGCCTTATCGCGACTACAAAACACGTTTACGGAAAACACTTTGCTAACGCTGTACTACTCTATGGTCTACTGTCATCTTAACTACAATATTGTTTTGTGGGGCAACTGCGTGGATAGTGAGAGAGTATTTATAAATCAGAAAAGAATCATTAGGCTTATCTTTCGACTTAATTCTGGGACGAGTTGTAAACCTACATTAATTAATAAAAATATATTATCATTGCCTTGTTTATATATATACAAAACCCTATTGTATGTCAGGGAAAATTCGGAGAAGTTTCAAAAAATTCTTGTTTTCATAGTTACTCCACCCGAAATGCTTTATCTTTTAGTTTGGAAAATCATAGATTAAGTATTTATGAAAAATCCCCCGAATATAGTGGTAAAAAAATGTTTAATAAATTACCAAATGAAATAAAAAATTTACCTTTTAATAAGTTTAAATACCATATAAAAAAATTACTCCAACAAAAGTGTTACTATTCGGTTAATAAATACATGTCAGATATATTGTAGGTATTTTTTAAAGTGTTTTTATTTGTATAATGTATTGTTAAATGTAAATGTTATTATTTAGTTTATGACCCTCATTTTCAAACAATATGACTACCTATAACAAGTTGCCAAAAGACACTATTAACTGCCTACTCAATTAAAATTTCAGTGATTACACAAGTCCACAAAATACAAAAGTGACCTGTGCTAGATGCCGGATAACGATTTTCTTACGTTTTTTTTCGCTAAATACAAATCTAAAGTCAAGACTAGGGGTTAAACTGCAAAAAACCAAGACAATTATAAAAAAAATGATAAAAATCATATAGTAATTTTTCTTGCATGAAGATAACATTGTAATCTTTTCTTTTTTTTTTTGGCAATTTTCTTCTTAAATAACCTGTGCAATGTAGTTCTACTCCGCTTTTTCCCTTTTTGTGCAGTTTTCTTTTTCTTTGTAACATCGAGCAGTTATCTGCAAACATATTTACTATACAGTGTGGAGATTGAAAGTCCTTCCTCCTTTATTTATATAATAATAGATGTAGTAGAAAAGGGGGTCGTGTAGCACTTCGTTTTAAGTGCCCTTTAATTCTCTACTCAAAGGACCTTTAAAACTAGGTGCTACATAACCATCCTTTCTATCATAAAAAATACCTTTTTGACACCAGCAATTCGGTTGTTTGCAGTTTGACTCCTAGTTTTGATTTTAGATTTGTGTTCAGCGGGAAAAAAATAGGTAAAAAAATATTTGTCCGATATTCAGAACAGGACGTTTTTAAATTTTGTCGACCTGTGTTGTATAAATATAGTTTAGGGACATTTTGAACCATCCTTAAACTTAAAAATCGATAAAAAATATATTAGAGTCCAACAGCTTTTAACATGAAAGATGAATTTACCACTTCATTTATTTTTATATTGTTTTCTAATGGTACATGATACCTATGCGCTATCACTATAACCATGTCTTATCAAACAATCAAAAATTATCTTGCATGTTGATAATTGTTTCCCTCCAAGATTATCTTGTAGTCATGTTTGGGCATGAAAAACGTGTAGGTAATTTAATACGCCTTGTAATTAAATCACTTTCACTAAACTCGTCATGCATGAAGACTGCATTACTTACGATGCACGGGTACCGCCTCAATTTTTTATTATGTTCCGAATATATCTCAGTTGGGTACCATCCTGGGTAACATACTACAAGTAGGTAATTTCTTTAATACATGGTGTTCGGAATGTTGTTAAGGGCAGATTTTAAATCATAAAACATAAAAAAAGTTTATATAAACATGGGTTCGCAAATATTTCGTTTTTATGAAAAAAAATTGAAAACATTTTTTAAAGTAAAAATTGTTAGACTGGATATAAACCGTATTAAAATACGATTTATTATTTTTGTTACAAAATTGCTAAAAATTAATCATAAATCACAATTAAAAAAAAATTATTCCTGTAATGCTTCTTAAATTATCCAATTAAGAGGATTTTATTATTTTTCTTTTAAACTAAACAAGATAGAAAAAAATGAAAAACATAAAAGACATATTTTTATTTGCCTTATTTAAAAAAAAACGTAAAAACTTTACACACATGTACCCAGTCAGTGGCGCTTTTTGTTTGCTCGGCGCCTCGGACTTATTAAATGTATTTAATAAATTACTCCTTAATGCCATAAATAACTTTGTCAAATTAAAACCAAATTGGTTAAAGGACATTTAGGGTATACTATTTTCTAAAGGCCGTTGACTTTTTAATTTAGACATTAGAATATTTATTGAACTGCTTTATTATACTTTAACCCTCAACCCCGAACCTGTTCGGCTTCTGTATATCCTTAAGGCATATTAAATAATACCGACTTATATAAACAATCCTATCACTTTACAGTAATAGTATAATATTAGAATAGGTCTGTTCAGTCGGTTAGTTAAAACTATGGGCACTAAACACTTTTTCAATTCACTCCATTTTTGCATATAAATTGGTGAACATTTTCGAAATGTCTAAGATATCAAAAACTGATCGTGACAATTTAATTGACATTGACTGATTTCTAACGTTTTATCTCGACTTAAATCAGTGGCGTATTTTTTTGTCATTCTCAGTTTAGACAGTGTAAAGAAAGAACAACAAGGTATGACGAAACAGTCAAAAGCTTTGGTACAGAGTATCCTAAAAAATATAAACTTCTTTTTAAAAGTTTAACACCCTGTATCTTGAAAAGAGGAATTTGCGGACCCATGTTTATATGATTTTTTTTTATTTTTAATAGAAGACAATGCCCTTAAATTTTCTTAATAACAGTCTGTACCATGCATATCTTATAAACAATATGTTAAAATTTTATATTTTTGAGAATGGCTGTATGTTTATAAGAGGTTCATAAAACAAAATATTTTGTTTTTTTTATTGCGCCTACCAACCAAACTTGGTACCCATATATAAAAAGAAATAACGGATTTAATAATTGCATTCGTGTTATTCACTTTTTATGTGATAATGATGTCAGGATGTTGTTAAAAAACTACATTTTGGTGCATTCCTGATGTAGCATGTACTTTATACATTTTTGTAAACCCTAAAAAATGGGCTAATTTGTATTGATTTTGTTATTTTTTCTTATAAAATCGTCAAAATAAAACTGTACGAAGAGCAAAGGTAAAGACATTTTTTTTTATTTTTGTACAAAACTTCCTGGAAGTAACCAATTTCCATATTATAATTGTATGATAATTAGTTAAAATTATTAGTTTTTATGCATACCTACAAGCCGGTTTGCATAAATCGCCATATTTTCACCGTTTTAATATGAAAAAATTAATAGGCGAGATACCTGTAAATGCTTAAATTTTTATTGATTTTTATAATTTTCTATTGTAATTTATTTTCAAAAATTGGTATGTAGTTTACTTAGATAATAAAACCAATTCTTTTCATTTTAATTTTTATAAAATGGCGCCTGTATCACTAAATTCTTCTACGAAGGTCGGAGAGAGGCTTCTTAATTGGCGTTCACTCTAGCATTGGTTATAGTGATTTAAATAAACTAAATACGCGAAACACAATGCTTGAAAAAAAAAGACGCCTCTTTGGCATATTTTTTCCATCGTTTTTGCTTTAAAATTATTATCCTTAAAAAAACTAAACAATATGTGTGCAAGATTTTGGGAAGATCGGTTAATAACTTTTAAGTTATCGTGTCCGTCAATTTAAAAACGTAGTTTTGAAAAAATCGCGTTTAAAGTTTGAATGAGTACATAAAATTTAATCATTTTAGTGACTTATCTACTCTGTAATATAAGAAATACTGAAAATTATGTGACGTGTTCTTAAAGAACCACACTAACATATTAAAACAAGAATACATTTTACAGATATCTCCCCACTTAAGAAATGAGTCTTAAAAGATTCTTTAAAAATGGTTGTTTTTGGTACTTCTGTTTATGTATAACATGAATTATAGGTTTCTTTTTAACATTTTGACATAAATTCAGTTATAGACTGCAAATAAAGCTACGTCAATGGGGTTAAAAGCTTCAAATTAGATACCATTAAGCATTAAAGTTCTGGTTTATTTGGTTAGAGGTTAATTGTTTGTTGTTGTTTATTTAAGGCAAAAGTAATTGTATAAATTAAATGGATGTTGTTCACATTTATTAACCAATTTACCCTCATAATTAAAATCGGACTAAACTGCGATACTAAAATTAGAAGAAAAAAACAACAATAAAAGTAACGAGACTAAAGCTTTAAGCGTTTTTTATCTTTAAAATATTTTATACAATCATTTTTATGGTCTTACTAAACAAACCGTAGTACTTTCTATTTTTTTGGTGATTTCAAATAATTAACTTTTACATTGTGAAAAATAGAAATAATATAGCCGTAATATACCATTTTATAAGATCAGCTATATAAAAACAATTTATTAAAAATAGCTGCCGTCATTTATACAGAATAATCATACGCACTGATTATTAGGTATGTGAATTAAGCCTTCGGCTTAGATTCATTCTTCTTCTATTACAACGAATATATCTTCTCCCACATGCCATCAAATGAAATGAACTCGTAGACCTTACTGAAGAATTACCTACAAAAATAAACAATATTATGACAGGTGAAAATTTATTGAATGATCTACGAAAATGATTTATTGATGACCTATAAAAATATATTTAAATTAAGTGGTCCTAGGAGGTCGCTTTTAAGAAAATTTAATTTAAAAACCTTGTGTCTCGTCAATTAGAAAAAACATGGATATTTTTTAGAAAATAAATGGTTTTAATTAGTTTATAAAAAAAAGGTTTGTGCATATTATATAATATTAAGCGCCAAAATTTTGACACATGAAATTTTTTTAGTTTTAAAACGTTAAAACTATTTTTAACAACCTTCTCTTCTTATCCAGTAACCTAAAAATCGATATTGGCATACAACAATTGAAAATATATATATTAAAATTAAAGTTCAATATAAATGTAAAATGAAAAGAAGTTACCAATGAGATTCCGCAGCTATTTCATATTAAGATTAATCCAAACCTAGGGAGCCATGACAGAAAGGGCCATTTTAATTTAAAAATTATTAAACGATAATAATAATTTCCTAAAATAATTTATCCTAATTTTTGCGAAAAAGATACAGATAGGGATTCGCCTTTAAAACTTAGATTTTCTCTAGGGCAAAAGAAAAAAATGCAAAAAAAGAATCAACCTTTTTAGCAAATTCCTGAATAATTTTTTTTTTTAATTAATATGTTTCTCTTGAGGCCAATAGTATTTAGTATAGTATATTTGATGAAAATTCTACAGGTGTGGAAACCAACTCGCCGACCGTAGGGAATTAAGAGCATAGTAAATATTCAAGGTGGGGTCCCACGAAAGACAGAAGCGGTGGGCCGGCAGCCCTTAATTGGTGCGGTGAATTGCGGGGGAGTTCATAGTAGATTGGTGGAGGGAACTAAAAGTACGTATTTGCTAAGGTCGGCGATGTGGTTTCTACCGGTATGTCTCAGTTTTTGGATACATTAATTTGAAAACCCTATTTGCGCGCTGCAAACAACTGGTTTTAAGATTCCTAAATAAGCAAAAATAATAGCCACAAAAAATAGTTAATTTTAAGCATACATTTTTTTATTTAAAATGAAAATGGGCTAACTTAATACATATTTATTATTGAACTTAAACATGCAAATTTTAAGCGTTTGACAATTGATGGCCTTTTGAGTAATTAGATAGCTTTTTAAAAAATGAGATATTTTGTTAAAATCTGAATTACTTGTGTAAACACTGACATTAGCATGCGGAAGCAATTATTGGTTGCGGAAAATGTATTTATAGAGCCTTGTATCACATGTGTTTATTACTTTATGAAGCAAGACGTTGTGATCTCCGAGATACCAATTACGACGTGTGTTAATGATGCGATTGCTTCATTGAACTCGGTAAAATAATTCACATTTATGAACAAATGTACAAATTTATTTTAGATGGTTGGAAAATATAAAGTATCGTTTATCTAAAGTATTATTTGTCAATTTGTAAGACAAATTTAAATATACTTGTAAATTTGTTTTACCTAATTTACGCTGGCTATTAAAGTTTAATACATTTGAGAAGTGTTCATTCAAAATAAAACATGTTCAATTATAAATATTTAATTAAAGAAAAAGGGTTTGACATTGTAATTTCAATTACAAAAATTCTTAGTGTGTTAAATTGCAACCCTTTGTGGGCCTAGAAATGTAATTTAAAATTGTTTTCATTAATTTTTTTTATTCTATGGGAAAAATCAAAAATAATTTTAAACACATTGACTTTTGATTGAACAAATACGTTGATCAGATAAGCCTCCCTACCTCAAGAGTTAAATGGAGTTTTATTAAGTTCTGTTAAACCGATATAATATTTAGATTTCTAGATTGAAATATATATGAAAAAAGTAACAATAAACTTTATTTACAAAAAAATACTATTGGACTTTTCTGATTTACACTAATACAAGAGTGATTTTCACGCAGTGTGAATATATCTAGTTTTGATCGATTTTTATTGATTTTCTTACAAAACCTTGTATCATTTTATAACAATTTAAAGATGTAAATCTATAAAAATGATAAAAGAAATAACAAAATGTGGATATGTTCCTTTTTGCATAAACACTACTTAATTATGAAACAAAATAAATGTTTAGATCCCTTGATATATACAGAATACAGTCATAATATAAATTAATGACACCAATTCAAAACAACATTTTCAACAGAATTAACATTATGTAGGGTGGGGAAAAAATAGAGTCGGTTTAAAAATGTGGATTTTTTCTTCTGTTATTTTCCGTTATAAGTTTATCTTTAAAACTGCACTGCAAAAATTACTTTAAAAAATCAATACAAATTATATTTAAAACAAAATAAAATACAACTTTACCAACTAATAGTATACAAGGCATGCATCCCCCTTTCTTAATATACAAACATATAGCACCTAATGATTAGAACACCCAAATTTTGGAGTCAGTGTCTGGGTACTCATTTTTTAACAAAATTGTCTTGTGTTTAACTATTAAATTCGTAGTTGCTTGTTTTGATATCTAACCACACCTGACCACTGTGAATTATTCTGATGATAAATGTTTTGTCCTAGATATTGTTTTACTTGCAGATTTGAGCCTTGAAATTATCACATAGAGTTTCTTCTTTTAGTCCATTGTAAGATTGGTTTACTTTTTTCTTAATATTAACTGTCCTAATTATTGTATGATCTTTTATACTGGGTGTTCACAATAATAAATTAAAAAGTATTATTTTGATACTACAATTATTCGGATAAAGCAACAAATTTTCATTTCAAATAAAATTTGGCTTCTTGTCTAGGTAAAAATAGCACAGAAACCAGTTTCTTAGAGTTGTTAAAATTACATAATGTTTTAAATTTCTAAAATCTTGGAAAAAGTTTTGTGCACAGTTAATGGAGTAATCTTTGGTTAAATTAGTAATTAGTTTTGAAAACCGTGCTATTTTGTTAACAGTAAATTACTGGTGTAAACGCCGACTTGAGCACGCGGAAGCAATTATGGCTGCGGAAAATGAATTATAAGAACTTTATATCACATGTGTCTATTACTTTATTAACTAATGCGTTGTGATCTTCATGATACTAATTTCGACGTGTGCTAGTATAAAGATTGATTCTCACAATATGCTTTGTTAACAGTCATGTCTAGTAAAAGGGGATCTCATGGTGATTGTAACAGATATGGGACGTAAACGGGACGTTAGGTGAGAATCGATTCTAACCTAATTATGCCATATCTTCAATAGTAAGTACTGCTGTATAACAAAAGCAATAAATACGATTAATTTTTAATTTAAAGTACTTCGGCTGCCTCAAGCAAAAACCAAGTAAGTGACATTTTGATCAAAATAGAGATTTTCCGCTATTTGGGTTATTGAAGTCTTGACGCATATTTTGCAATTTAAAAAACAAAAATCGGTTACTAAATACAGAAGATATGAGCATGGGCAATTTTCGCAAATCGCCAATTTTTTCCATATTACCACGCAAAAACAAAGCAAGTTTAATTGACCAAGCAAAAACCAATTATCTAACTTGCCACTTAATTGGTTTTTGCTAACGAAATTGACTTACTGTGTTTTTCCTTGGTGAATTTGTTTTCTTTTGCGTGAAATGGCCTCCCCCACCCACAGTAGCATACAAGTAAGAGACATGACAAGATTAAACTTTTCTTAACACGCCGCAGATTGGTTCCACTCATGCCAGAAAATCGGCAACTCTTTTGGCAAAATATGCCTGATTCGAATTCGTCATCTGATTTGGTTTCTAAAAGGGACACTAATGAAGTACCAGATGATAGTTATTAAGTACCCATTTAAAAACTGTTGTAGAGTATTTCGTATTTATAGTTAATAAGTGTTTAAAAACTAGCTTTTAGGGTATTTTGTACTTATTGAACAAAATTAAAAAAATTGGTTCTTAAATTTTTTAACTAATTTTATTACCCTTTAAGTATATTATACAATGTATATAATTTATGTACCATAAGAGTCAAATCAAATCATATTTGAAAATTTTTAAAAACAAAGCAAAAGCCTTTACTTTGTGACATTCGTAAAGTGACTTATTTTTTTGTAATTTTCAAAAACAAAGCAAGTGCACTTACTTGGTTTTTGCACAAACGATTTATATTTTTTTAAGTCAGAATACCCATGAAAGAACAGTTTTTTGATGCCAATCCCTTAAAATATATTTCTTTTTATTCAAACTTTTATCAAAATAAAAAGACAGTCGCCTGTTTGCTTTGGTCATAATTTAGTCTCGATATGTTAATAAATATTAAGAGGCGAAGAAAAAAATTAAAAAGTCGTTTTTCTCAAAAACAACTTTTTGTCACTTACTTGGTTTTTGCTTGAGGCAGCCGACTTGACAACTAAAGAAAATTTGTTTAGGTCCCCTGCTTGAAACAATGGTCGAAACTTTTATTTAAATTATTATCTGCTTTCCACCTAACACCACGATCACCTTTTTACCTTTAAGAGAAAGTCTTTGGACCTAGTGTTCACAGGCGATAATCCACGCCAACAATGATGCCAATTTTTATTGCACAGCAGTGTAAAGTTATTTATTTATTTATTTCTCGTCAATGGGGTAATATAGGTACAAAAGTACCTACCAGCCAGTAGGGTTCCTGAAATCGACTCGCAATTACAAAATTTTTAATATTGTTTAAACTTTTCATAGGGATATTGAAAAATAATTTTTATGGTGGCCATTTAAAAATCAAACAGAAAGATATTGGGCACTCAAGGTCATTTATGAAAAATGCTACGACATGTCAATTTTTTATTTTGGAGGAAAGCATTTTTTGCCACTTTTACCACCTTAACTGCAACTTGAAAGGGGTGAGACTCACCTCCGAAATCCTAAATAGATAAATGGGTCAGGTGATACCTTATTTAAAGGTCTTTCGACCCCGGTATAACTGCAAAGTTTGAAGTCTTTGCTATTATTTTCGTTGATACGCCGAAATGTTGATTTTTATTTTTTAAATTTATTATAATAAATTGCCTGTAAAAACAAGCTACTTTAAACTAAGGGGCTATGTATATTAGGGATTAAATAATCTTCAAAATAAGATATTAATTATTTTTGAGGTGTGATTCGTCCTAAGACTGGAAGGGTGAATCACACCCTCTAATTGATATTTTATTTAAAAGATAATTTAAGCCTGATTATATTCCCTATTTAAAAGAGACTCGCTCTTTAACAGGTAAGTTAATATTATACATTAAAAAAATAAAAATAAACATTTTAACAAACTGTCATATTAACGGTAATAACAGCAGAGACTTTAAAAACCCTCTTTTCTGTGCTTTTTCATTGTAACAAAGAACTTGAGAACCAAAAAAAGGAGGTCCTCACCCACAAACAGGGGCCTTTTTTACTATATTATATTCCTTCTGTGGCCGCGGCCCCCTTTCTTCATATTTTTCTTCTAAAATCTCAGGTACTAACCACAAAAAGCAAAAATTTTATTTTTTCCCAATGAAAACACCTCACTTAAAGACCCCTTTCAACTTCCCCCTCTCTACGCTAGTGTCCAGCATTTTTTAATTCACAATAGTGTCAACGCAGGTCAAAGATAAAGTTAGGATTAAAAATAAGCTTTAAATCCCGAGAATTATCAAAGACAATTGTAGTTTTACTAGAGACTCCCAGAACAATGCTAAATTTTTGGTCATGAGTTTGGACGCTGGCTTGGCTGAATTTATGAAGCGGCAAATTATACGTACGTATGTGTGTATACTCGATGGATACCCGCTTCATAAATTCCACGATCGAGCATCCAAGTTGATGACCAAAAATTTAGCATTGTTTAGCTTTTTTAACGGTGCACTATTAGCTAATAATATGATTGAACAAATTTTGTTTACGAGACAATGTAATAATTGTACATTTATCCAAACTTAAAACCAACTGTTTTTTATCACAATTTATACTTAAGCGATCCAGTTCGGTTTAAGAGTTGCTACTACCCTTAAGATATACTGGGTACGACAAAAGAATATTTTTTTAAAAGGAACACCTTACATATATTATTATCATTAAAAAGATCTCTTAAAAGATTTTAGAAAATACAAACTTTAATATAGTTACCCTAATTAGTATTGAAAATATTCGTATTTTTCATTAGAATGCTTTTGTCCTTAAAGATATAAAGGGTATGATAAGAAGTATATTTTTATTATTGGAACACCCTGTATATTAAATCGCCATTAAAAAGATTTAAAAGATCATTACAAAAAACTATATTTAATCTGTGGATTTTTATTGGTTATGAAAATTTGGTCATTAAGAAAAAATTAATAGGCAATAATTTTATTATTGTCGTGATATACTAAAATGTAATTTAAACGTATTTTTCAGATTTAAATAGTCATATTTCCGAAACTAATAAAGATAGATAGCATTTTTCTAAAGCTTTATTAAAGATATTTCTAATGGTAATATAACATATAAAAAATAAAACATCTTGTCGTAAACAGCGTATCTTAAGAGATAATAATAAACTGATTACTGACTTAAAAACTAAAGAAGTAACCCAACCAACTCATATTTTTATTTATTTGTTAAGATTAAAATAAAAAAAAGGTAAGAGGGTGTAAATTTAAAACTGGACACCCGGAACATATTTTTTTCAAAATATTTTTCAATTGATGCTGTATTGCAACTGAATCATGCACAAAACCTAGTCATAAAAGGCAACAAACACAATGCAATTATATTCCAAGCTTAAACATAAATTATATTGCTTTATATCGACTCGGTAGGTAGTTAATTAAAAGGCAACCTAATTAATTAAAAAGGTCAATAATTAACGAAATCACATTGTATTTTAAACTGAACACATGGGCGCGTTCATTATACATTGATAATTTATGGTTTATGTTTCATAGGTTTCGGAATCATAAGCGATTCATTATCATTATAAATTGAAAACTCTCTCATCGTATTAATATAAATGGAATGCTCACAGGTTGCATTCCTTATAAAGGCAAAAATGTAATTACCTGTAGTTAATATGGCTGTGTACTAAATAAATTTTAATTTGAAAAATAAATTATTCTTAAATATCTACAATTTTTTTTTATAAATAACAATTAATTGGGCTACCAACTTTATAGAAAGGCAGTGGCTAAACGACCACCGACGACATTGCTTAATCATGAGAAGGCGGCCAGCGGTCTTATCTATTTACGTATATAAAAGCCGTCGAAACTGTAAATTAATTTTTCATTACCGGCGGTTTTTAATATTTTATCGATAGATACCGCCTTCCGGCGACGATGCTTATAAAAAGTAATAAAAACTGCCAAATAATAGTTAACCTAACCTTAATAATTCATCGGGTGGTGGCCTAGCGTGTTAAAGCGTTAGGTCGTTGAGCGCACAACCGACGTGAGATGGGTTCGAATCCTGCCGGCAGAAATTTAGTGGTTAGCTCAACAAGACGGACAAAGTACAAAATGTATCGACGCTAATAGCCAGCAAGGACTAAGGCGTCGGAACACACTTTGCCGTGTCCTGCGCAACCGTAGACATGCGGACCCCACTCAGTTGGTAGGTTCAGTAGTGCCCCCTGGGTGGGGACGAGGTCTTAAGTTGTCGCTCATAGGACCGTGGTTTGCAACCCACGTTAAGCTGTAGGTCCCGTCTGGCTGATATCACCATAAAGTAACATACCTACGGATAAGAGAAACCATGGCATGCTAAAATTTTCGTACCGCTTTTGCGGCAGGCTTGTCATTTTTGCCAATTTACACTTTAAATGCGTCGGTCCAAGCCTCGAATCGTGTAACATCAGCGGTGGGGAGACACGTAAGCTTACTGAAATGACTAACTGACGGTATTTCAACGAGAAACGAATAAAATTATATTGGGAGATTTCGCATGACCTGTCCTTAAATCGGCTATTCCATGATAACTCTTATAATTTCCTTACTCTATGATATCACCCAGACGTAAAAAGACAGAGCGCAAAATAAGCCGAGCGGCTTTAATGCATGGGTTATCCCGGCCCTATTCCAAGGGCTACCCTTAATAATTAGTCATTTTGCTGTGCCGTAAGCCTTTAATTTTCGTGCAATTTTATTGTATAAAATTGTGTAAAAATATGATAATATTTTTTAATCAATAAACAGAAATGAAACTGTTATACAAGTATACCAAATTACTGTAGGGTATACGGTAAAAAATTGTTTGGGAAAGACAAAAGAAAAATATCGAGAATTCCAGTATATTCCCAAAATTTTGGCAGTACTTTTTAACTACTTTGTGAAAACGTTTTTAGAATGTGTTTACATAAAGTCGAAAAGAGTAGAAAAATAAAGTTGTAATTAATTTTAATGATAAAAACAGCTTTTAAAAGGGTAGCGTAAAGAAAAAAAGCAATTCTCTCGGTGTTGTCTAGGGGTGTGTGTAATTGTAATATTTTTTGCATGCCACTTCATTTATTTTCAAAGGTATCATGCATGCAAAAAAATACGTATTTACTGCAAGATTGTAAAAGATATAACACACAACAACAAATTCATTGTCGTCATAATATGGCATCATAAAAGTATGTCCTACTAGAAAGTGCAATGGAACTTAGCACCAAATTGCCTGCTGATAAGGCTAATAATAGTAAAAGTATTATTAATGATTTTTTGTAAAGACAGTTTTTTTGTTTTAAAAATAACCTAACGTAATTTGCTTCATAAAATTGTTAAAATTAATACGCCGAACAAAAAAGTCGATCATTTCAGACCTTTTCTGCATAACAACCACTCTATCCTACTTTATATACAACCCATCTCTTTGATAATATATTGTATATCCAATAAGCCAAACAATTTGTTCCTCCATCCTAACAAAATAAAACCAGGAGGTGATAAATATATTCCGACACACGAACGATACTGCAGACAAAGTGGGTATCTCTTATGATTTGTAAGTTCCCAAGGGCTAATACGGATTGGGAGAACTACTATGTATAAATTTTCCTTGTCAAAGTTTTTCTTTTAACCCGTCTTTCAAATGCAAACAAGTCGTATATGTTTTCAGACAGTTAAATATACTTCAAACACTATTATCTGTTGTTATTAATTGTTGCAATCATTCGAAAAATATCAAATACCTAGTATAAATATCAAAAATATTTTGCCAAGATGAAAGCTTAACTTACCAAAACATTTGTATGCTCTTCGGTGTGTAAAATATTGTAAAGCAGTTTAAAATAATTCACAGCCTAGCTTACCTGAAAGAATAGAAAAAGTCAGAAAAAATACTCAAACAATAAACAAAATAAAATAAATAAAAGAATATTGGCCGCTACATATTATTTACTGCGGAAGAGTGGAGAATTGAATATTTATATACAAGAGTTTAAAAAAGTATATATTAAAAAAAAAGGAAAAACTCATGTTAACCCAATGATAAGACTTAATTAAAGGAAGTATATTGACTGTCCAGCTATATATAATGAAATACAGATTTTTAAGTAATTTAAAAACTTAGTAGGTAAAGAACAAGGTTATTATGATAATGAGAAATTTTTAAATAATTTTGTAATTTATGACAAAATGACTTATCAGCTGAACTACCTTTCCTGATTCACCAATTGTAAAAAATAATTCCTAATTTTGAAAGCAAAATATGCTTTTGCGTAAGAAACTACATAATACATACAAATGAACGTTGTCTTTTTAAAAGAGGATTTTATTATATTCAATTTTTATTTTTGAGTAAAATTTTTGTTTAAACTTATTATTCATAATAAAATGCACAAATCCTCTGCTTTATACTGACACAAAACGGTATATAAAAGACAAATAAAACTAATAATTCAGTTTAAGGGAAGAACCTGTGCATTTTAATAAAAATAAAGAGATCCCACATAAAATTTAAAACAAAAATGAAAAATTAAATATATATTTTTTTAAAGACACTCACAAATGATATACGGAGTGTCAATAAAAATTATGTACAAAATGCTATCATAGGGCCAAAATACAATAATCTAACGCAATTTTGCTTAGTCCAAAAGTTGATCGTTTGCGAGGTACTGGGTCAAGGCCGTTTCTGGTGGGGATGCAGCAGGTGCAGTCCTACGGAGCGGCACAAATTATGGGGCGGCATTTTGGAACATAAAGGCCTTATTTCCGGTAAAGAAAGGTCTTTTTGTAAATATTTTAACCAGTGTATTGAAAAAGAGAAGACCTTTTTTTTCTGCTCTTCAAAAATTTTCAGCGGCTAAATATTTTCTTTTTCTTAAGTATTGGTGGTATTGATTTTATTTTAGCCATTTTTAAATATTTTATTATTAAATTAAACATTTTTCTGAAAAATTTGGTACAAATATTTTTTTTTAATAAACTACTCATATTATTGCTGTTAAATGTAAAGGGAGCCACCTGCAGTTCTTTGCTTTCTATTAATGTGTCAATAATTTTTTTTTGCCTAGGTATATTATTACTCTAGGGATCATTTATTTTTATTTTCTGATATTTCTTGCACAAAAAGGTAATCTTGATAAATATCGCTACGAGCAACCGATTCTGAGATATTTTAAATGAAATGTTACATTTTACATAAAAAATGTTCTCTTTAATCTTTTAAGCTTTATTTAGGCTACCCGGATTTTTCTTAAAAGTCTGTATAAATTAAAGTAAAAAAAGTTTTTATAATTTCCTCACTTCAAAATTCAAAGTTTTAACCGAATTTGCCTTAGTTGAAAACTTGATCGGAAAATTTAACACCCTATTCTTGCAAATCAGCAACCTTTTGACTAAGGTTAGTTGCATTAGATCATTGCGTTAAATATTTTGGCCCAAATAATTTGTGGTAGTATTTTGTACCTTTTGGACACTACTAGGTGGCCTAGATAAAGCGTGAATAAATGTAATAGCAAACTTTTGGTATGGAATAAAATGTTTAATCTGAAAAATCTCAAAAACGGGTGCTCATAGCTATATTTATTAGATATACCCTTTTTGTGCCAAAAATATATAAAAAAATATTCTATTTTAAAACTATAGTAAGTATACCGATGCAAAAAAAAAAGTTATGACACTTTAAACCTAAACAAAGGACTGCAGGTGGCTTCCCTCACATTTTACGGCAAAAATATTAGCATAATTTGAAGCGCCACTCTGAAAAACCTTTTAATACTGAATTTTGTGAAAAAATGTCTTATAATAAATTAAATAATTAAAGACAACCAAAACATTTTTTTAATAGGGCTATTAAATACCCAAGTGCTCTAAAACAAAATAAATATTTTGTGGTTCCGCTCCCACCGGCCTGTCTTTCTCTGCGTTTGTTTGTTTGGTATGACTAACATGTAATGACAGTTATAAATTTAACCTATGTATTATGAAGGTACTTAATTCCTGTGTATGTAAAACGTTAAATAATAATAGTCCCAAAAATACCTTACTTACTTAACCCGGTTTTATTTTGTACACCAACCTTAAAAAAATAACATCACCATTTGTTTTAAACACTGATTTTTTCTACTACGAATTTATGTATCTTAGCACAAGAATGTCTTTGGTATGCTGTGACGGTCTTAGTTGAACATTGTATTTGATTGTAAGAATATTGTTATTCGCCTAAAATCCACCGCGCGACTAGTATTATTGTAATATATACTCCAATGCAGTATTTTATTTTGTTAAGTTTCTTTTATAAAATTAGTGTAGGTATTTTAAAAATACAGGGTGATTCAAAAATCGATCACGAAACATAGGGGGTGATTCTACTTGACAAAATAAGGGTAGAGCTTTATATATTTTTTTTTAATGTCATTCGTTTTTGAGTTACATGCCGTCAAAATTCAATTTTTATTTTGGTTTTTTTACCATATTGCATTTATTTTTTAATCAATCCAGTTGATATTTGGCACACAAATCGAACTTTGCAGATTCTAAAATTTTAAGAGAAAAGTACTTTTTTAAATACCGCCAGAGGGCACTTTACCTAAAACTTAAAATTTATTTACATCATAACTTTTTTATTTTGACAAATATCGCAAAGCCCGGGGCACCATTTTATAGACAATCAAAGCTTAAAAAATAGGGTACCCTTTATTAAATTCGATAAACCTCACCGTTTAGGCACCAATAGACATCAAAGTTTTCATCAATTTTAATCAAATTACCTACATGTATACAGGGTGTCCAGTAACTTAACCGACAAACTTAACCAAACGATTTCACAACAAGAATAAGAAAAAACTTCATATAAACATATGTCCTAAACGTCTTAGTTCTGGTTAGTTCTAGCAAATTATTTTATTGTGTTTGTATTTTCATGTAAGATTTTGCTTTTGTAAATAGGAATTTAATAATTTACAGGTTATACAGTTTTAATAAATTCATATTAAGTATTAGACACGGTATTTATATAACATATTTGTAAAAAAGTAGTTTAAAACGCTTACCTTCTTATTAACATTACTAAAAAACATATTTATGAAGCTTGTGGTAAAATTTAAGACCAATCGGTTAAGCCATCTTTCAGTAATGTTGGTCACCAACTTTGAAAATACTATTTTGAGAAAAACGCGCTTAAAGTTTGAAAAGCACCTAAAAGCACTCTAAAACGCCTTTTAAAATTGGCGTCTAACTTCAAAAATATTTATCGAAACGAAGTAAAATTTTCTGTGTATATTCTTAAATATATGTACATTAGAAACTACATATATGGATATATATATATATATATATATATATTTTTAATTCTAACTGTATATAACCCATTAAGCCCAAATATTTATGCATAAGCAAATCTGTGGTTTCTCTCTGAACCATTAATTAGTGGACACCCTGTAATGCATTTATTTAATATACCCTTGTCATATTAATATTAAGCTTCTCCTATTTTAATCTATTTGTAAAATTCTTAATAAAATTCCAGATATGATAAAAACCGTTGTTTGCATTCAATTAATAAAATATCTGAAAAACCTAATTAATAAATAACTAAACACGTTATTTGCATTTATGAAAGTATTAACCCCATGCTGTGAATTAAAACCTAATGAAAAGTTTTATTTTAATTAGTCAAAAGGTTATTTTCCACCTACTGTTTAAATATTGTTTAAACGTGACCACCAAACAAGAAAATATTTCACAAGAATCCTTTCCCCAGTATTTAATTTTAACATTACCATAAATAATAAGAGTTTATGTCTATTTAAAGTCTATCTGTCACATTATTCATACAAATAGCTAACAAGTTTTCTGAAAACTATTCCTAAATATATAAACACAAATTTGTCATTAACCAAAGTGCATAGGAGTTATTAAAAACTAATAAGCTTTTTAATATGTCAGGTCCGAATACTTTTATGTAATTTATTATGAGACGCCAATTAGTCTTTGGTTTATTTTAACATGTGTTGACATAGAAACTCAACGCCTGAGCTAGTTTAGACCAAAAGTATTTATCTATACACTTGTTGAGGCATCTTTTTGTTTTAAATATCCGATGGCGACAGATGTGCCAGTAAAAGTTTATGAGATTTTAAAACACAAATAGAGAGTATTGGGTTTAAAAGATGCCGTAAACTATGGCAAACTTATTAAAATAAAATACTTTATTTTACACTTCTCCAAGAAATTAACGCACCAGCCCGATTTTTTACATGAGCTTTAATAAAAAAATGCTTTAATTTAAATGGCTATATCTCTTTAATAATTAGATTATTAGGACAATTAAAAAAAAATGTAAAAAAATGTTAAGCTATAACTTTGGCTTAACCTATGTTATTTACTGTTAAAAACATTAAACTATTAGTTTTTGGTATTTATTTTAATTTTTTTCAGTTCGTGTTTTAATCTTTGACACATTTAAAATACTTTTATGTATCGGTAAATGTTTAAAAACGTATATATTTTAATTAATAGACTTAAAACATTTTGCAGTACTGGATAAGATAAAAGGAAATTAGTTGCCAATAAAACTAGTTAAATTGTTTAGGGGTAAATAACATAAAAAACAAATTAAAAGATTTTTTTATTTAAGGTATATCTTGGTATACATCGTTAAAAAGCTTATAAAGGGGCCTTTTAAAAAAAACACCCAAGTTTATGTCGTAGCTCAAAAACGAATAACTACGAGAAGATAATTATCTTAAAGTTGTCTTTTAACACTTTTTTCTATTCCAAATATTAACTGAGCTGCAGAGAAAAAAATGTTTTTTTTTACGAAACAAAAGTGATTTAAACCAAGCTCTAAAAACTACAATTGTTTTCCCATTTAACCATCTCTGTAGCTGCAGCAGTTTCCGAGATCCCTGTACTTAACATGGAAAAAAACTCACCCTGTACTACATATGGTTCAGGGAAATTTATTTTTTAAAGAGTATTTATTCACAAATCTTAGCTCATATCTCTTTATTTTTCCAAGACTTTTGACTATGTCTTGTATGATGATACTTATAAATAAATTAATTTTTTCTGAAACATTTCGCTTGAATCTTCTGTTTTAAACTGGTCTGTGTCTGGCGCACCGCAAAATACACTACTCCGATTAACTCCTAAAACGCATCTTTTTTCCAAAAGAATATCATTTATTGTTTTGATGACGATTGCACGAACAACTACCTAAAATATTAAGAAGATAATTATCTAAAAGTTGTTTTTTACACTTTTTTCTATTCCAACTATTAACTGAGCTGCAAAGAAATTTTTTTGCGAAACAAAAAGTGATTTAAACCAAGCTCTAAAAACTACAATTATTTACCCATTTAACCATCCCTGTAGCAGCAGCGGTTTCCGAGATCCCTGTACTAAACATCGAAAAAATTCACACTGTATACATATGGTTGGAAGAAATTAATTTTTTTAAAGAGTATTTGTTAAGGAATCTTAGCTCATATCTCTTTATTTTTCCAAGACTTTTGACTATGTCTTGTATGATGATACTTATTAATAAATTATTATTTTCTGAAACATTTCGCTTGAATCTTCTTGTTTTAAACTGGTCTGTGTCTGGCGCACCGCAAAATACACTACTCCGATTAACTCCTAAAACGCATCTTTTTTCCAAAAGAATATCATTTATTGTTTTGATGGCGATTGCACGAACAACTACTTAAAATATTAAGAAGATAATTATCTAAAAGTTGTCTTGAAGATATGTTCTGTAGTTTGGCTAATTCATTTAATGGATGGTATTTATTTGGGTACACGCCAAAATAAAATTTAAAGTACTAAAAACCAAAAAACATTTAAACAAGTAAAAGATAATTAAAAATCGACGGTTCGGTGGCAAATCTGCCACCGTTGTCAAGACAAATGGAATAAAAATAATAAAAATAAAAACTTACTATTATTTAGGTTTTAAAATTACAAATTTTTATGTTTTTCTAGGATATTCTGAAAACTTTGACATTAAATGTCAAAACATGTTTTTAACTCCTAAAACGAATCTTTCTTTCCAAAAGAATATTATTTATTGTTTTGATGGCGATTGCACCCATTACTTTAATATAAACCCGCCAAAATCGCATAACTTCGGGATGTTTTGAATGCTTATATTTCGTTTAATAATTAACTTATCAACATAATTAATTAAAGGAAAAATCAAAAACGGGTAAGTAAGGGTAAAATTTAATTACAGATGTATGACAGCACATCATACAGAGCGATTAAGAATGCTTTTTTTTTCCAAGCCTTTAAATTACTCTGTAGGATGTATTGTTAATAGCAAAGGAAACAAAAGCTTACGCCGATATTACTGCTAATATTATGTGTAGATACATGTGGTTTAAAAACCGACATAAATTTAGTTTGATTTTTTTTTACAAAAAGGGACCAAAAACAAATAAAGATCTCTTTCATCATCCAACAATGAAAGAAATTATTTCGTTTACGAGTTTTAAATTTAAATTTTATGGTCAGTTTTGGTGAGTGTGTTATTATATAAATTGTTTTAACAACTAAAAGGAATATTGAATTTTTATAGTGAATACGGAATTTCCATAATTACTTATTATTGACGTTTTTATCAACCAATATACGAGTTCAAAATGTTGGTAAGATTTTTTTAAACTTTGTGACAGTCCACAAAGGCTTATGTCTAAGACCAGAGTACTGTGGATGTTGGGCTATTAAATGTTTCTCTCATCTTTCCCTGTTCCGTTAACGGATCAAACCCGAGCCTTCTGGGTTAAAGATCAAAGATCCTGTTGGCACTGTGCTACCGGGAAAACAACCTACACTTTGATTACCTAGTGTAATTGGTCCGTTTTGTTCTCTTAGTTTTTAAAATTTTTCTCATTATAATGAACTTTGTACATCAATTATAATTTGCAGAAATAAAGAAGGATAGACTAGAATACATAAAATGTCCCCCAAATCACCCGATAAGTGTGTTTCAATTGCAGTATCAAAACGCATTGCTTAATATAATTCATCGATACTGCAGAACGTGCTTTTTAAAATTAGACGTAGGTTAAGACACTATTTGGCTACTGAAGAAAATGGACTTAAAAATTTAACTGAAAGTTCTCTTTATTTTTTTAATAAACATTTTAAATTCAAAACAGGAAGGGACAAACTAGGTAACGAAAGTTATTTATCAGCTTATGCAAATTTTGTACTTCCATTTTTGCACCTAAAACCTATTTTTAATAAACTCTTAAGAAAATAACCACTATTCCATCATCAAATGTAAAAAAATAAATTCAAAAGTAAAAAAACTAACATATTAAACCAATCAAGCAATAAAAAAATCCAAAGATATTGCGTTTAAAAAGAAAAATAAATAGCCAGATGTTCAGCATTTCAGAAACGTGATTGGATTATTACTTAGAATAAAATTAGAGCGTTAAATTGTTATGATGCCGGTTTTTCTTTGGGTTCTGTTAAATCGACGACAAAAAAGCCAAGACGACAAATGATGGGTAGGTCGTCTACATAGGTTTTGGTTTGGTATAGAGATAAGGCAAAAATACCTATAGAATAATTTTAAGAACACATTAAATGACCCTCTAAATCGCTCTAACCTGTCCATACTTTAAATTTTGAAAATCTTGTTAAATCTATTATTATTATTTTATGAGGCCGGTTTTCCTTCGGGTTCTGTTATATCCACGATAAAAAAAGCCAAGAAGACAAATGATGGGTAGGTCGGATGTTTTATAGGTTCCTCACACTTATAAGGCTACATCATTTTTGGTTTGGTATGAAGATCACGCATCATTGCTATGAAGATAATTTTAAGAACACAATAAATAGCCCCTAGATCGCCCGATCTAACCTCTCTATATTTTAAATTTTGGAATCCTGTAAAAACAGTTGTACATCCACCAAACCAGATACTTTAGGAGGTGTTCAGGCCAAAATATCCAGTGCATTGCTTAATATAACTCATTAACACTTTGCAGAATGTGTTGTTTGAGATTAGAGATAGGCTTGGACACTACCTGGTTGCTGAAGAAAAACAATTCGAATATTTACCTAAAAAGTTTTTTAGTTAAGTATATTATTTTTTATTTTCTATTAAAAATTTTGAATTTAAAACACGAAGGTACAGACTGGGTAGCGAAAGTTGTTTATTAGCTTATGTAAGATTTGTACTTCAAAATTAATTTTAATCAAACAGTAAAAAAACTAACATATTAAACCAATCAAGCAATAAAAAAACAATTCCCAAGATATTGCGTTTAAAAAGAAATACACAGCCATATGGTCAGCATTTCAGAAACGTGATTGGATTATTACTTACAATAAAATTAGAGCGTTAAATTGTTATGAGGCCGGTTTTTCTTTGGGTTCTGTTAAATCGACGACAAAAATCCAAGACGACAAATGATGGGTAGGTCGTCTACATAGGTTTTGGTTTGGTATAAAGATAAGGCAAAAATACCTATAGAATAATTTTAAGAACACATTAAATGACCCTCTAAATCGCTCTAACCTGTCCATACTTTAAATTTTGAAAGTCTTGTTAAATTTATTTGTACATTTACCAAACCGGATACTTTAGGACGTGTTTAGACCAAAATATAAAATGCATTGCCTAATATAACTCATTAACACTTGCAGAACGTGCTTTTGGAATTAGTTGCTAAAGAAAAACAATTTGAATATTTACATAAAATGTTTTTTACTTGATTCTTTTTCTTTTATTTATTGTTTTTTATTAAAATTTTTAAATTTTAAACATGAAGGTACAGACTGGGTGACGAATGTTTATTAGCTTATGCAAAATTTGTACTCCAATTTTTGCACTTCAAACCTGTTCTAAATAAACCATTCCATTATAAACTGCAATTAAAAATATATATATATATATATATATATATATATATATATATATATATATATATATATATATATATGTATATTACATTTTAATCAAAAACTAACATATTTAACCAATCAAGCAATAAAAAACAATTCCCAAGATATTGCGTTTAAAAGAAATAAACAGCCAGATGGTCAGCATTTCAGAAACGGTATTGGATTATTACTTACAATAAAATTAGAGCGTTAAATTGTTATGAGGCCGGTTTTCCTTCGGGTTCTGTTATATCGACGACAAAAAAGCCAAGACGACAAATGATGGGTAGGTCGGATGTTTTATAGATTCCTCACACATATAAGGCTACATAACTTTTGATTCGGCATGAAGATAAGACAACAATACCGATAGAATGATTTGGTGTGATCAGTTAAGATAATATAACCAGTTTTTAGTTTTTATTCCTTTACCTTTTTTAACAATTTGGTGCTTGTCAAAAACTTTGAAAATTGTTAAAAAAATGAATTGCTAGTGGGTAAAGATTAAGTTGTACTGAAAATTACACTCACCCATTTGTCTACTCGACAATTATCGCTTGATTATAGCGAAAATTATACTCACCCATTTGTCTACTCGACAATTATCGCTTGATTACAGCGATAATTGCATAGTAGAAATCGAAAATTTTACTGTCTTGTTTTTAATTGTTGAATTTGACAACTATATTCTAAAACAGCTTTGTTTTTTAATGTCAATTTGTCATTTGACAAATTTTTTAAACATTTTTGTATAAAAATGTCTCGTTTTGGCACTGAATCTGTAGAGTTGTTTATTATTATTATTCCTTCATTTAATAGTTTCACTTTCTTTGAGCAATGTTTTTCCTAAATTACACTCGTGCATCAAAATAATTAGATAATTTAGCTTTCAAGTATATTGCCTTTTAAAAACTACCCTCGGTAATTTGAACTCTAGTAGTTTTAATGCAATACGTTTTTAAGCAAAATTATCGATAATTTTGATGCGCTTGTTTAATTACCCCCGATAATTGCAGAGTAGATATTGAAAATAGCACTGTCATGTTTTTAATTGTTAAATTTTACAACCACATTCTAACAACAGCTTTGTTTATTTAATATGTCAGTTGGGCATTTCATAAATTTCAGTTTCTTCGAGTAATTTTCTCCCTAAATTACACTCGTGCATCAAAAATAATCAGATAATTTAGCTTTCAAGTGTATTTCCTTTTAAAACTACTCTCGTTTATTTTTACATTTTGCCAAAATATGACAAGGAACTTTAGTGGTTTTTAGGCAATACGCTTTAAGGCAAAATTATCGATAATTTTAATGAACTTGTATAATTACCCCCAATATTTCGCTCATACGTTAAAATTCCCATAAGAGGTCTGCAATTATTGAAAAATTACATCTAAAATTTTGTAAAAATTACCGCTGCTGAAATAACCAAAAAATACATTGTAAGTGCATAAGTTATTGAAAAAATGTTTTTTTTTATGGTTAGCTAACGTCAAAAAAGGTATATGATGATAGTCAACGTCATATTAAGTATACAATGACAGCAGACAAAAAAAGATTCTTGCACGAAATGTAATATACAGGGTGTTGCTCCGTCGAGCGGGACATAGGGAATCCCATGTAAATTTTGAAGTGGTCCAATATTGGCTCCCCTAATTATTTTAGAAGAAAATATTATTAGGATTTTTTAAAGAGCACGAAAAGTTGTACCCAGTGTACAAATTTCAGCTCTTTTAGTCCGCCAGCTAAGAGATAAATGCTAAAATAAGTTACGAATCTGCTATCTTCTTACGCGCCCTGTAGTATTGGTAGTTTATAATAAAATAATAGAAAAATTATTTAACCTCTTACTCTCAAGTTGTCAGATCAATGTCACATCATTTTTAAATAATAATCTACTTAAATCAACAAACAATCACTATTATAAAATGGTTTTATCAGAAAAATAGTTATCGAAGAGTAGTGAACATGTTTGCAGCCTATTTTCCCAATAGGCCAATACCAATAGAACGGACGATAAAAAAAATTGAAACTACAGGCACAGTAATCAATAATTGTAAATGTGAAGAAAATCGACGTGAAAATCAGAGACAAATTGTTCAAAACGAGTGGGCTTTAGATGTGATACTTTGTGTAGAGGAGGCCGAAGGAAACATTAGCACGAGATAACTGGAGGACATTACTGGACAAGACCACACCACAATATCTCGAATGTTAAAAAGATGTAAATACCACGCTTACAAGTACGAAAGACACTAAGAATTAAGAGACGGAGACGAAATACGACGACAGGAATTTTGTTTTGAGATGATGGAGAGGACAAACACTGACAGAGGTTTTTACAAAATATTTGCTTTACTGACGAATACACTTTTACATTGAACAATGAACCCAACATTCAAAATTGCCGGTACTATAGTAACGAAAACCAAAATGGATTTGTTGAGACAAGGACTCAATATCCACAAAAATTAATGTTTTGGCGGGAATTTTCGGCCAAATTTTGCCTGCTTTGAACAACCTTGCTCGTGAAAATCAACAGATTTGGTATCAAATGAATGGCTGCCCAGCACACAGTACAAGAGCTATGCGCGAATACTTGAACAACGCATTTATTAAACGACATCATAGGCCCGAACCACGTAATATCTTGGCCAGCCAGGTCTCCAAATCTTTCGCCAAACGATTTTTTTCTATGAAGACATTTAAAAACTAAACTTTATACCAATAATAAATATGAAAATTTAGACCAGCTAAGGAATGCTATTACCGCTGAATGTGCCAGAATATCGATGTATCAACTAGCCAACGTAAGAAATGAGTTTTATAATCGATTGAGTTATTGTCTGGCAGTTAATGGAGAAATATTTGAGCATTTGATTAAATTCTGATATTTTCGTCATAAATTAATTTCTAAATGTAGACAAATTGGTTTTATTGTCTTGCGTAACTGTGAGTGCATGTGTTAAAATTATATCTGTAAACTAAAATGAATTCGAAAAACGAGGATTCTTATTCAAATTCCCGTATAAAATTGTTCAGTTTTGGCAATGATAATATAAATTAATTATCTAATAATCTGATAAATCGATATGGTGGTATTATTGTTGATTTCTAGTGTACAGAGTGCATTATAAGATAATACGTTGCAGAAGTATTTAAGCAGTTTACTCTTTACTGGTTGGTTAAAAAATTCTTATATTTTCATTTTGAATGGAACTTATTGTGCTCTTCTATAAATCCTAATAGAAATTTTTCTAAAATAATTAAAGGAGCCAATATTTGACTACTTCAAAATTTACATGGGATTCCCTATGTCCCGCTCGACGGAGCAACACCCGGTATATTTATTTTTATTATAGCTAGCAATTCTTTTTTAATAAAATATTTAGTTTTTCCTGTTAAATAAAATGTTTAAAATTACTCGATTTGAGTTTATAATTAATTTGGGAAATATTGGGACAGATTACACTCGTACATCAAAATAACAAGATATTTTTTTCATTTACCGTACTTTTTTTTCAATTGCAATCGTTACGATATTTTACGAAATATGAAAACAAACTCTTGCAAAAAACACGTTTCATTAAAAAATTATCAGGAATTTTGATGCACTCTGGCAATTACCCCGAAAATTTTAAACCACTATTTTTTTTTGACCAATTAAATGTGTAATTTTAGTTCTGATTAGTTGCATTACCATAACAACCCAAATATTTTTTGCAATTCTTTTTCTGCTGGGGTGTGAATTAGAGTGAAAATTGCTTGACATAATCATAAAATTATTTTTTACGTAATGTTTGTCATTTAAATCTGTACATATTTAAAGGGAGTGTATTTTATACCATTTGTAATGTCTTGGAAGTAAATTTAATAAATACCGCGTTAAATTTAATGCAAGAAAATGTATTTATACCAACTTAAGTAAAATAGATTTATAGAGAACTAAGAGAATAACTTACTATTAACTAATTTTTTTGATATTTTTATAACTAAAGTCAGTTATTCGTATTGTAATTGTGTGTATTTTAGATTTCTTGTAAAGCTAATACAATAGTATTTTGTCGTAAAGTTGTTAAAGATTATGACACTATTCCTTTTTAAATTGTCTTTCTACATTTGAAACAAAATAAAACCCTCTGCAGGTAGCGAGTCAAACGACTAGAATATTCTAGAAATTAAACAGGAAACAAAGTATGAATTTATGGAATTAAATAGACTGTAAACAACTGGATTAAAATGACATTTTATGGTGCAGAAAAATAATTTATAACAAATGGTAGCAATATCAGTTTGTATTTAATTCTTATGATTATATCTCTATTTAATAAATATGCAACATAATATTTTTATTTTCCCAAAGCTTAGTTCAAGTATTGTTCCACAACTAACTACATATTGACTAAACCTCTTTTTAAATTAAACTATCTCAGTAAATACAGCTGTACTTTTTAGTGTTCTTTACCGTATATTCATAAAAACTTTAGCATATCATCATAATTCATAATGGTCCTTCAAGCTATCAACATTCCAACTGGTATTTAACTCAGGAAATGTCGGGTTAAACAAAAACTGACCTAACGTACAGTAAAACACTCTCATTCATAACGATGTCATTGTTTTATTTCATTATGTTCTGCGTTTATATTACGCACTTGTGCCACTTGAGTTGTCACCACTTCGTCATAATAAATCTTTCTATTTGTTTATATGTTTTTTTCTTCGGATTGTGTAGGTGAAAGCAGTAGCGTATCGTACATTAAAAAATAATAAATATTTACAAATTAACCAAAGACATCCCCAGTCAGTGAACCTCATAAAAAGAATGCGGACAAAAAATGTGTATATCACATATTACACTATTTTCTTAAATAATCCGAATAAAATATGAACTAAATGATAAATATTTATTTCCTCAATATATTCCTATACCTTTAATAGTTTGACAGTAATGCCTCTCTGCGAACAGAAAGTCGGCAATAGATTGGTGGCCTGACATTCGCGGATGTCCATGGCGAAATTTCTTCTCCTGTCCCCCCCAAGCGCGGTCCTGGTTCTTTCAGTGGGCGAACAGTTTGCGCATTTTCACACTAAGCCGGTTTCGACGGATAGAGTGGTAAAAAATTATACGAAGCCTCTGAGTTTGCCGACTTTCCGCGTTCTCTATGTATGAAAGGTCTGATAAGACTCTATACACTTCGATAGCGTTGGTCCGTCGTCCGTATTTCCGTCTTCTGCTAATATGAAAAGGCAGTAATACAAAGAAAACGAAAATGTCACTTTAATATTGATATTCTTTATACTTCTTAATATAGTGAACGGCTTAAAATACATATTGTGTATTAAAAATTATTTTATTCAACAAGAAAACATATAAACATAAACAAATCATTCAAATATTTTTAAAAATATATTATTTTTATTTTTTAAACTTTGGACAATCCACGAAAGCCAAAAGCCTAAATACTAACGTAACATGGGTCTCTTAAGCGAGGTAAGCGGGAGTTTGTTAACACGGGACTTAAATACTTAAAGATTTTAGAGGAAAAGAAATACCTCCATGGGCAGCAGGTTCCACATTCTAGAAACTCTAGGGATAAAAGAACAAACAAAGTGGGAAGTTCAGGGCCTGTCCAGCCGTATAGAGATGCATACGCGTGGCACAACGAGTTTCTTTGTTGGGAACCGTAAGTGGAGGGGATTTGTCATTAATTATTGTTAGTTTCAGGAAAAATAAAATAAGTTATTTGTTTTAACAATACTTGGGTGATAAATATGTAATAACTTTTTTATACAATAAAGCACCTTTTACCATAAAAATATAGTTCTCTTTTTACTCTGCAGTTTTTATTATATGACGTAGGGGTGTTAGCAAAATATTTTATTGTTTTTATGTTAGACTCAATTCTTTTGAAAGAAAAAAACAAAGTTTTATTTAACATTTGTACAAATATTATTTAGTCCTTTTTAGTGCTGCCACTATTATTATCATTTTTGTCTAAATCCATAGTCTGGTCCTTTTTTATCCTGTGCATTAATAATTTTGGCCTCTGTATTTTTTTTTTTAGTGTTTACATACATGAGCCAGGATTTGTGTAATACTAATAAGATTAGGTATTAAAAAAAACATAAATATTACTTAAAATATTCCAAAGTAAGTTTGAAAGTTAAAGTATAAACAAATGTTTAAAAAATCTGTTTATAAATTAGTTTAAGGTCCCCATAATAAATTTCAAAAAAATATGTCAATATTTAGAAACTTTTGATTTTTGCTAAATAGTGTACTTATATATACCAATTGGTCGTTATTGTTAATATAAATTGTTTTGTTAATACTTAAAAAATAATGAAAAAAAACATTGACGAAATTGGAAATAATGTGCTAATTTACTAAAATTGGTGGTTAAAATCTTTTATTACTTCTTTCTATCTTATCTTATCTTATCCCTATAGCGAATCAAAATTTATTTATCCTTATATGTCCAAGGAATGTGGCGATCGTTAATTTGTCGGTTTTGCTTTTTGTTGGCAAATTATTTGAACCAGAAGAAAAACCGACCACTTAACAATTTACCGCTCTAGTTTAGTAAATACGTAGAAAACGATTAACCAGAAATGCAGAACATCAGCCTAATTATATGGAAGCACAAATACCTATTTAAGCACCTAATGCAAAAAACTTACAATAGGCCCTTAGCCATGTACACCTAAGCTAGCAAATTTTCGATGTAGATTGACTTGTATTCTTTTCTTCAATTTTTTCCGGAAATTGCATTATTTTTTGTAATAAAGCCACGATTTGCATTTTTGTGGAAATGCCCGCGAAATTATTTAAAACGCCGCATAGTCCGATGACGTAGTTGGAGTGCCTACGTCATAAAAGATACAAGCTACGACATCCCTTTCCTATTGCTTGATCCTTTGTTGGCATATTTATTTAACGCGACGCTTTTCACATAAGCACTGGCAACATTGTGAAGTTGATTGAACTCGCAAATTGTGAAATAAATTTAAATTAAGTTTAAAAATTATTTACAAAAAAACTATAGACAATTTTGTTAGAACTTTAATTTTTCCGGGTTGGTGATATATTTAACAATAGACTAAAATAGTTTTTTACTATTGTTAAATTTTGGCTAAAACCTATTACTTTAAAGAGCCGTTAAAAATCGAATACACTTTATTTTGTTTTAAAATAGTAAGTGGGGTAAATTAAAATCCTTAACACTGGCTAACAAAATTTTTAAATTCTTCTTTTTTTTCACACTTTTCTTTATCATATTTAAAATTTATTGTAATAGAGAATTAATATAATAAAAATAGAATGTCTATAAACACATCAGGTTTTATTGTAATACGTGTGAAATAAAATATAAATATTTCGTGCAAACATAACCAGGAAAACTTTTTTAGACTTTTCTGAATATTTAGCTGCTGCTTTTATGCATTGGTATATCTTTTCCAGAAAGAAAATGTCCCGATGAAAACGATATTTACAAGGCTTTTTAGTGACTTCTCCTAGATTTTGAAGATACACTTGAAATTCAAAATACTCGAAGTAACACTTCCTCACCAAAGTAGATTTTTCTCTAAAAATAAGTTATTTTACCAACATTTTTTCAAATATCCCGTATTAACGTGGATTATGGCTATCACTGTTAAAAAAAAGTTTGGGTGATTAAACAAAAACTAATATGTTTAAAGTTTAGTTGAGTAATTATATATTAATTGCACAGCAGTTTAGGTATAACAAAAATTATGTTGACCAGTCAACACTTGAAAAATAGTTATTTACATTTCGAGGAAGAAAAGTGCCACTTTTCCTCCCGGGGATGGTTTGATGCCCGACACGAAGCGAAGGGTAGCAATCATCCAAGGAAGGAAACAGCACTTTACTGCAAGAGTCAGTATCTGACAAAAGTATTCTAATTTAATTTGTGAGCCCCTGAATCTCCCTATAATTGAACACCACTGTATATGACATTTAAAATCGTTAAACTTCATAGAAGCTATCGTTGTTAAGGCGCCAAGCGTTGTTTTTATTATAAATCTGTAAACAGTTTTATTGGGTAAAATTAGCATTTCAATGCAAAATGAACTCTAAAGACTATGAAAATGTCCAGTATCAGTAGTATCAATAAATATTTTGCGAGTAAGTCTCGTGAACGATATGAAAAAAAAAATATGAGGCGTTTAAGCGATAAAGGAAAGAAAACCAGGTGAAAAGAATTATTAAAGATGCTGTTTTTGTAGAAAGAAGAAACTTTTAATGCTACCACCTTCTGGAGCAAATACAGAATGTGACGTTCATGCGTAAATAATAAAGAAAATTTAGACATCAAGTTTTCTAAACTGGTAGCTTTCCTAAAGAGACAAGGTACCGGATTTAGGTAAGTAAAAGAAGTTCATTAATTAGACGTCTGATCAGTATTACTTACATATGAAGGTAAAAACAAATCATTTTCTAAAAAAATAAATTGTTAACTTTAAAAAATCAGGCTTTTTCTTAATTTTTTTTTATCAACCACCAAAACATAAAAACGAAGGGAAAATATTTTTCCGGCTGGTAAAGAGAGAAAAAGTAAAAAAAAAATCTGAAAGGAAAAGTACCGTTTTTCTCCCTTATACGGGAGAGGAAAAGTCTAAGTTTGATTAGAGGAGTAGAAAAAATCGTCTTTTGTAAGATTTTACTGTTACTGTTGAACACTAGATGTAGGACGAACTTAAACAACTTGAGTAAATTGGGCACTTCTAAAAACGGCGTTTACTAATGACTGATTTAGACGCTTATTTGAAGTAGCAATTAGTTTGCACCGGATATATATTAACCTCTTCGACTTGATGTTTAAGCAGAAGCTTACTTATCGGTAAACCTATTAACGAACTTTCCCGTTCTGTTTGTCCATCCATTTTCGAAGGTTATTAGATCAGAATGATTAGCTTTCTCGTTTTCCCCTAATGTTTAGACACTAGTATTGAACCTTAACTTGCTTAGTTACTTCTCCCAAATAAAAACGTACAGGGTGGTCATTGTTAAGTCGGCACTATTTCTATATCCTTATTATTGGAGATACCAAGTGGGTTAAATTAAAAAGTTGTAGTACTTTTTCCGCTGATTAACTTGCTGCCAACCAAAAACAATTAAACATCGGGTTTTGGATTTCTTACCAAAAATGCACTTTTCTATATGGAACCCCTGTATATTATATCATTATTCGAAAGCTCCATCCACAAATGATATATCCAATTTTTAGTAGTTTCGAATATATAACCATCCTCGGGAATTTAATAGTAAACCGGCATTTTTAAATAAAATACCCTTTATATTACATCACCATTAAATGGATATTTTAAAGAGCTTAAATAAAAACCACACTTGATATGTCTATCTTTTATAGTTTTGGAAATATGGCCATCCAAATTTAAAAAATAGTAGATATAGTCTTTATTTTATCTTCGACAGTAAACTTAGTGCTTATAGCTTGAAGCTGTAGAGATAATGAAAATTTACCATTATTTTTAGATTTAAATGGATATATAGTTTTTTTTTACATTTTACAAAAATATACACAAAATTTGTACTATAACTCGTACGCAAATCACCCCAAGAAAAATAAAGATAAAAGCTAGAAATATAATGTGCATAGAATGATCCATGATCCTTCACCTACTCTTTTCATTTGTCTCAAGAAGAGTCTACTAGAACATCAATTTTAATTTCTGACTTGTATTTTTAATTTTATTAGGGTAATTTGCTAGTAAGTTATGAGAAAAATCGTCTTTATTTTTGTAAAATGTAAAAAAATAGAAATATGTTTATTTTAATTGCTAAACTAATAAAGTAATAGGTGTAGATAAAATTAAAATTAATCAATAAAATGATTTATGCACAAAATGTTTTTAGTTGTACCATTTCTCAAACTCTTAGTAGTTCGTGTGTAAAACTTTTGCGGTAATAAAGAAACATCTTGTATATATTTTATACCTGTAATTTATATTTGCAGGTCAATCTCTCGTAGTATGGGCCATCTCTGAGGGTAGGCAAGCTGCCCGAGCAATTCCTTAACGAAGAAGGCAAAACCACTTTACCAGGTCCAGGAGGAATTATACAACCCATTCTCCATCCAGTACCATGTCCCGTATAAAGTGTTATTTGATACGGTTAGTGTTGTACAATAAGCGTAGCTATGTTCTTTTCCTCAGATGGGTTACGAGGTGGTAAGAGTCACAAGATTTACGATTATAAAACTGAAAGGTAACTTGCTCAGTTACAACTTTAAATTTTGAGTTTTGACTGATATTTTAACTTTTTTGGTAAAATTCTTAGATTTTTTTAGCAATAAACCATTGCAGCACTGGGTGTACTGGCGAAACCCTATATTTTAAATTATTTGCTCTTGTTGTCAAAAGAAAAAACAATTGTCTTATTTGAAGTTAAACACATAAAGTTTTGTTAAATAAAGCTAGTTTGGTGAATAAAATGGTACATTGGTACATTTGCACAACACTTAAGATTTGGATAGTCATATTTCCAAAACTAATAAAGATATGTATATTAAATGTAGCATTTTTTTAAAGGTCCTTAAAAGATCTTTTTACTGATGATATAATATGCAAGGGTGTTTTTTAAATCACATTTTTTGTCGCCCCTCTATATTTTAAGAGATAACAAAAAACTGACTACTGATTTGGAAATTACAAAACTAACTTAACAAACATATATTTCTATTTATTTTTGATTATAAAAATGTTTAAAATTTTAAGAAAGATGTAAAAGTATACAGACAAATTTTATTCTCTTCTTAAAAAATTATGTTTCATTTTAGAAAAATATTGGTATAAATAAAAAAATGGATTTTAAAATTCAATACACTGGTAAAAAATGGTGACGTTAAATTATTCCACAAGGTGTTTGAAAATTTGGGTCAAAATACAACATTAGCTTTTCCCTGTATAACACCTAATTCTATATTTTTTTGCAATCTCCCTATCAAATAATGATCTTGATGAAAGAAGCTACAATTGCACGAAAAGACAGTTGAAGTCGGTCAAAAAATCAAAAAGTTATTTAGGAATACATTTTAACCTAATTTTCTTTGTCCGGTTTTTTTGTCGAGGAGTGTATTAATTTATTTTATTTTTTATTACAATCAAATAAAAACTATATCTTATTTTGTGTACTACCTTAAGAAATAATTACTTTTGAATTATATAATGCAATACGTTTTTATTTTGGTCTTGTTTGTTCATATCGTTTATATTATACAGAAGAATTAAAAAAAAAACAAAATTAAATTTATTGGCTTGAAAACTAATATACATGAAACCGCAAATAAGGTAGCAAATATTAACTTTACAAAACCAATCAAAATGTTTCATTTAAATTCATTGGTTTTATAATTAAATTTAGAATTTAATAGCTCTTTAGGTGGAATAATTTTAACTTATAAACGTGCAGACTAGAGACCGCCTTTAGTCTTAATAACTTTTCATTAAGTAAAATCAACAAAGTCGGCTTTTTGCTGTCGTCGTGTAAAAATTAAAATTTTAATGTTGAACAATTTTATTATTTTTATAATTAATTTATAGTAGTTAGTACAAAATATAAATTAAACAAAATATTATTTGGCTTTTTTCCAGAATAAAATTAAGAAGTTTATTTAACATTTTAAATAAACTTCCTAATTTCATTCTGAAGAAAAGCCAAATAATATTTTGTTTAAATTTAATCTCCCAGAAAACAAATAAAGAGTAAAATACAAAATGTAATTGTTAAATAGACAGCTGATCAAATTTTTGATTAACAGTTAATTTTTTGAATGATTTTTAAATTTACACATATATACTTTTAATAGTCAATTAAAATTGTATAACGAAAAAAATTAATGTTTAGTACATTAAATAGGTTTTTTCTTTTGTTAAAGAATCACCTTTTAAAGTTCGTCTATAAAGTGACTGGACACCCTGTATAAATGACATTATTATTGTTTAAAAAATACAAATATTTTTTTCCCTAAGAAAGGTTACAGATTTTAAATAACATTAAAAAATAAAGTTAAAAGGAAAATCAAAATCGGACATGTTTCTGGACTTTTCACGATTGCCTGTTTTACAGCTTATTTTATTTATTTTTTTGTAATGTATGCATTTTTAACATTGAGTTGACAAATTGGATATTTTGCTTTTATTTCTTTATCATATCTACAGAAAAGGTAAACCTTTTTGTACTCAATATTCTTCACCATTTTCTATAGAATCTTATTTCAAAAGATACATAATAATACTTTAAGGTATTTTAGTAATTAAATTTATTTTACAAGATTATAAAAGAAATTACACTAAAAAAAACCGGACAAACAAAATTTTGTTCAAATTTAATCTTATATAACTTTTTGTTTTTTTTACCCATTTTTTAGGGAAAGTAATTATCTACAAAAATATTCTTATTCTTTTTTTCCTTAGAGCTACCAGTTTTGAGATATGATTCAAAAAGTTAAAAAAGTTGTAATCATCATAATATATAAGTACACCAAGAACAGAGTTTTCATTTATATTTTGCCACCTACTTTTAACTATAAGCAAGAAGGATGAAAAAAACGTCTTGTATAAAAGTTGTATACTTTTTCATCTATTATGTTTTAAGCAAAAAAACTAAATCATAAAACGTATAAATAATAAAGAAGTAAACTTTTTTTAAATGAGACACTCTGTATATTATTTCACTATTAAAAAATTTTTTTAAAAAGTTTTACAAAAATACTATACTTGATATATCTATCTTTAGTAGTTTCGTGTAAAAACCTCTTTACATAAATACAAGGTGTTCCATCAAAAAAAAAAGTTTACTTTCTCATTTTTCTTAAGTTTTTGATGCTTATTTTTTTCTTTTTATGCTCAAAAGGCAATAGATAAAAAGTATGAAAATTTTGTACAGGACGTTTTTTTTTATTTTTCTTGGTTATAGCTAAAAGATGGTGGCAAAATATAAATGAAACCCCTGTACATTTATCACATTCAGAAAAAAACTTTGTTTAAGAATACAAAATTTTTGGCAACAAAGGTAAAAAGGAATTTCCCTACTTTTGTTTAAGTACGTCTAGACATAAAGATCTAGAACACCCTAAGGCTTTAAAACATCTCCATTACGCTGCCTAAATTCTAAAATGTCTTATTTTAAATGCAGAAAAAATAATTAAACATGCATTGCTATGTAAATTAAGAACGCCGGAGATGCAATTAATGTAATTAAAATTAATTCTAAAGACACCTTAATGACTACTGGCTTTAATTACGTGCCAACAACTTATTTTTAATTATCAAATATATATTATGTCGACTGTCGGTTTGTTACTGATTTTATCAATGAACGGGGGCATTTTGTAAGGGTTTCATCAATTTATTTTACTGTTTAATTACTTTAGATTGCAGACAGGCGTATACGCTTACAGAATATTTTTTTATTTTTATTTTATAACAAAATTATTTCAGTTACATGTCGGCGCTACAGAAATAGCATAGAAAGACTACCGTTCATTGTTTTTACATTTTAAAAATATTTTCCAGGTCATGATATTAACATCTGCATTTTCTCATATTTAATTGAAATTAAACTTATTAAATTAATTGATTTCTTTATAACAATTTTTAATACTATTAAAATAAATACTGTCATGTTGTTTATATAAAAGTCGCTTTTATTCGTTTTGAGTCTGTCGACTATATTATGTGTTTGTTGTGTGTGTTTTATTATTAATGTTAATAGCAATAGTTTTTTTATAAACATAACTATATTATAAATTAAACGATATATTAATAAATACAATTAGTGTTTTTACACATCATAGAAATTCAATTATATTTCTTTATCTAGAACAACCTAAAATATGGTATCTCCAAATTCTTATGTCGTTTTTCATTCTTTTTATATATTTTCCTTGTGAACCCCAAGCTGCATCACCCGTCAAGTTCGCGATGGTGTCGTCTAACGCGACGTCCAGATATGTTTACAATCTGTACGCGGCTGTCGTAGTGGCAAGATCTCTGTTTGCCACGTGGTACGCGACGAGGTACGGTTCCAGGTCGTCATTCAAATTTGGACGCACCTACAAACTTACTATTATCCAAATAATATAAATAGTTTTTAGTCATTTTAGTAAATCGTTTAAAATTTTATTCTAGTAAAAATATTCCTATTCGGCAATATTTAAAAAACATTATTAATTTTAATTTTGTTTCTGTTGAATTTTAATAATCCTATTGTCAGCCTAAAAATGTTGTATAGGAAGAAAGTTAAGTCGTCGTCTGTGCTCATTTTTAATATCCTTTAGAAACAAAACACAAATTAGCTAAGTTTTAAAAGATGTTTACCCTACCTATTTTCCAGCAACTTTTATAGCTTAGTTTTTAAATCGGTCTGGGAGGGTAATCATAATCTACGCCCAACATCAGCTATAATCAAGGCTTTATCAATTCAGTGATGTCACAGAACGGGAAACTTTTACACCATGATTTAGAAAGCGCTCTCGCTGTGCTTTGCCGTCTCGGGTATCAAAAAAATGAAATTGCTCTAATAAAGTAAAGTTATGACTAATGCTAAAAATGTTAAAACATTTCTTTTAAAGGTCATTGTTTCAACTCTAAAATGTTAAAACCAGGTAATGCTCAACAAATGTCCAACACAAAACAGGCTCTATTAGTACCAGATTTATAACATGAACATCTTAACACCAAAATTGTTTTAAATCAGAACAAAGTAAATGCTTTAAGCTAATGCGACAAGCTAAAACCCGAATAAATATAAATAAATCCCATATCATTAAAAATATTTAATTTTCATCGATATGAAACTATCTCAAATGGGAAGTGTAATGCTTTGTGGGATTACAATATTTTTATTGGCTCGAGTGCTTTGGTTCGACACAATTAATTGCTCCTAAATGGAATGGAGTTAATAATACTTTTTGTGGTTAATGTATACGAGTGGTATTTACCTTACGCGGCATGTTGCATGAAGCGTGTTTGATGTTACAATGATGGACGACTCGCCTAACGTAACACAAATATTCGAATATAAATGCCGCTGCCAAAGGAGTTGCGTACCTGCTGACTGAGTTTTGTTTCGTTTTTTTGCTGCTTTTTTCTAAATTTACATAGTTATAATAATCCTGTCAACTTTTGAAGACTTTAAACAAGTATGTTTTAACACCAGGTAATATTTCTTATATATTTATCCAACTAAAAAATGTGTCCTATCAGTATCAGATTTATAAAATGGATGTTTTAACACCAACAATTTTTTAAAATAAAAACAAAGTAAATGCTCTGAAGCTAATGCGACAAGCTAAACCCCGATAAAATATAATTCATTCTCATATCATTAAAAATATTTAATTCTCATGAATAGAAACTAATTGCTATCTCAAATGGGAGGTGTAATGTTATGCGGGATTACAATATTTTTATTGGCTTAAGTGCTTTGGTTCGACATAATTGATTGCTCCTGAATGGAATGGAAGTGATTAAGTTTCCTGCGTTCTCGTCCAACGGCCATAAATATTGCAATAGTGCAGTGCAAATTCGCTGGAAATGGAAAAGGGTAAGTTTACTGAGCCTTAATTAACTGCGTGGATGAATCTGATCCAAGTTATTATTATAGAACGAAAACGTTAATAGTGAAATATTAAATTAATAATATGAATTAGGTAAATAAAGGGCTATTTTAGCTGTGTGTATGAAGAAATAAATGAGCTTTCTGTTGCCACATTATTTTGGTTTATACTTACAATCTTAGTGATGCCCCTTTAGTAGAGGAGAAGTATGAAATGTGGAATATCATTTTACTTTTTTTTGAACTTTTTATTTTATTTTTTATCCCTTATATGGAATATGTACCTAATATCGTATATTAAAGATATGCTCTATATTGGTTAGGCGGATTCATTTATTCAAATGTATTTTTTGTTGGGTAAACGCCAAAAAATGTATTTAGAAAGAATGGGTCCGCTTCGGTCCTGGTCAGGGGTATAGCGAGCTGACTCTGTTTAGCCCTATTGACCCCTATGAACTGGCCGGTCGCCTGAAACAAAATAAAGAAAAAAACCCCAAAAAAATCATTAAATTTTTAAGAACGACGTTTCTGTGGCAAGTCTGCCACCGTTCAAGTTATAATTAAGTTAAAAGTTAAAATAAAAAGTTAACTAAGATTTAAATTAAAAATGAATAATAGTTTTAGCTTTTTAGTTTCGCAAACTCTGAAAATAGTTTAACATCTCTTCACCCATGACACGCAGTAACATGCCATTTTTCTACAAAAATGTAAGGTCCTTAACTGAAAACTTTAAAATGATGTTCTAGGCATCCTATGACGCCATGAAATACTTGTCAGAGTGAGGTAAAAATTGAAGAGCAAAAAAATGTCTTTTACTTAAAACTTTCATCCATATCCCTTCCAGCCACTTTATAATTTTTAAAGAAAAGAAAAACATCAACACACTCACATGCCCAAAATTTTAACTCGTGTACGATTTGTGGCACGCATGCCATTGATCGCCATCCCTGCCATATAATATCATCAAATTAGCAATTTTTTTATCTGACATATAATATTAAATACATTTTCCCTATACAGTTCTTGTCCAAAGTCAGTAACTTTTGAATTGCTTGGTTATTTTTCATGAAAATTTAAGAACTTTAGTAAGACAACATAAACCAAATTTTAGACAAGAAATGACAGATATAAATGTCAAAATGACAGCTGTTTGTGTGGCATATCATTATAGAGCTCCTGACAAATGGCGGTACTTTGAAATTTACCTGAATACCTGATTTGGATAGCCATATCTCCAAAACAAATAAAGTTAGATATACCAATATTACTATTAAAGAAATCCCTAAAAGAGCTTTAGGAAAATACCACATTATGTGTATCTAACTTTATTAGATTCGGAAATACGGCTATCTAAATAAGCTATTTAAGCAATATTCAAAGATCTTTTGATTTTTTTTGTTTGATGTACGGTTTTGGAGTAAATAAATAGAAACCATTTTTCCGCATGGTCAAATTCCTATCTTGTAATAAAAAATTTTTATGATCATATTTGGAATACAAACTGACCATGCCAAAAATAGTTTCTGTAGATTTAAGCGAAAACCGTACATCAAACGAAAAAAGTCAAGAAATCAAATTTGTTCTAAACTAATTGGGGAATTAAAAAAAGATTTTTATTTTAAAAAATGCAGTGGCGTACTATTTTTTTAAATATTTACCCTAAACGATGGAAATGGACGACACTGGTAAAAATAATAAAATCTTGTACGCCAAAAAACCATGTCTTCGAGTGCAAAGAATGCGCCTCCCAAATTTTTTAAAATATCTGAAAGCGTATTAAAGTTATTATAAAAAACAGTATAAAAAAATAAGACCCCGCAGTTCAAAAACTAACACGTTTGGGGCATATTTTTATATGAAGGTTTTTCTTATTTTTTGGTGTAAAATCACCTCCTAAAATTTTTCGCATTTGTTTAGAAACACCCTGTATAATAAAAATAAAGTAAATAGGGATCATGAAAAATAAACGACAAAGTATCGAGTAACATTTGGTATCACCTTATAGCTTGTTTAACAACAAAGCCTAAACACACCTATTGCCTTTGGGAAGAGAGTCAATTACCATCAGTAGTTATAGTTAGTATTGTTTTACATAGTTAAACCAGGTAGGTAAATGTTTTGTATATTTACTTTCCTGTTTGTGTTTGTAATTCAAGAAGCCCAAGCTACTGCCTGGGATCATAGACCACCTGGGATTAAGTTTCATAACATGAAATACTTTGTATTTTTGTTGTTTGAAATATTTATATTAAGCATAATTTTTAAAACATAAATAAACCACTAAAAATATACGTAATTTTAAAGGTTTTAGTTTTAAAATGATAGGCAAGCTGTCTAGTAACTCTACCGGTAAACTTTAGAGGGCGATAAGAACAAAGCTTTATATAAAAATGCCATAAACAAAAACATTTAAAACATTATCGTTTTTATATCAAATAAGATATTTTTGAAAAATTTGAAGGTCTGTTTTTCCTTCTATGCAGCAGAATACATTTTTTGGCACTTAAAAATAATAATTTTTACCAGTTTCGTCTATTAGGGGCTTAAAGGTAACCATTTTTAAGAAAAAAATGGTACCTCACTGCATTTTTACCAAATAAAAATATTTCTTAAAAATATTATTTAGTTTAAAACAAATTTGATTTTCTTATTCTTTTATTTTATTTTATGTACGGTTTTTCGCATAAATAAACAAAAACCATTTCTCCGCATCGTCATTTCGTATAGCTTATATCAAAATTTGCAGTAAAAATCACCTTTGTTATTAATTTATTAAGTAAAGAGGATTTGTCTTTGCCAAGAAATGATTTATTAACATACAAGCATTGATCTCGATGGATTGCCAATGTTATAAGCTGCGCGAAACAAAGTTACATTTTATGAGGGTAAACGCACCCGGCCCCAAACAAACTATCCGCATTATAGGAAAGAATTTGTTGACGGCGTCCTGGTTTTCTGTTCGAAGTACGGTAGCTAATGAGCGTTACGGTCCAGACGTGTGACTGCGATCGGTGTCGCTGCTACCAATCACCGGTTACTAACAAATCATTTTGGTAGCTCCTACTTGCGCCTGGCGATAGCAGTGAAAAAATCACTGTTTAATATTTGCAGTTCGCAGAGGTGGCGCTGCTAGTAACCACAACATTAAACGGCGACTGCGATCGCTGGACGGTGATTGTGATTGCGATTCAGTGATTCTAACCTCTTTCGTTTATGTTTATGGTGATTATGCATGTTTACGTTAGTAAAACGGGATGCGAATTGGCTTGCTTACCGGATGAAAACTATTTTTTCTATTAATTTATATTGATTTGTTAATAAATCTATCGCGAATGAGTTGCCTATAAAATATGATCAAAGCTATAAATGTTTATAAAAAAATAAGATATACATTCACTTATATGCTATTGCAAATCAATAATTAAATTATATGTATTTTAAATGACAGAATGTATGTAAAATGATATATTTTTCTTCAATAAATTTTAACAAGGTTAACTATGACTTTATTTATGAAAATTAAGCATTTTTCCGTAAAGAATGATAATATCACAGTTTTCAGTAGCAGCTACTTTAAGATAGCAGTAGCAGCGATCACCGATATCAAAAATCACTGTTAAGCCCACCGCTATTACGGTCAGACCGCGGACGAAGGGTACGGGGTACCGGTGTTTGTATTTTGCCACAGCTTTTAAGTGTGCATGTTGGTCCACCCGTCCATTTGTTTACTGCGCGAGGTCGTAAAAATCCGAAAAATGCTTCTTGAAACTGCGGATTTAAATAAAGTGTATCTATGCACACAAGCCGTACATCCCGCAGTGCCGGGCCATTTTTTCCTTAAAAATATTTACCCTAAACACCTCATGAGCGACACTGGCAATTTTTTTCTCTTAAGCTAAAAAATGTCTTCTGATGGATAGGAAGCGTCCTCTAAATTATTTAAAAATATTTAAATTGGTGTAAAAGTCAAAGTAAAAAAACATTTTTATTTAATATTTAACATTTCCTAGTTCAAAAACTAAGACGTTTAAAATATAAATTTATATGCCGTTTTTTTCTTATTTCTTATTGTAGAATCACGCCCTAAAGTTTGTTGGTCGAGTAACTGAACACCCTGTATTTAATGCCAAAAAAACTATGGATAAAACCTTATACAGAGTGGCCATTCTGAAAATAAAACAGAGCCAATTTTGGGCACTCCAGGTCATATAGGAAAAAAGATCGGAGTGTCCCAAATTGGCTCCGTTTTGTTTTTAAAAGACCACCCTTTGTAACATCCTGTAAATGTAAAGCTAACTTATTTTGCTCTTAGTATTTTTAAGTTTAAAGTTTTGAAGTGTTAATAGGAATTACTTTAAAACTATATTACATCTTCACTGCCAGTTCGTGCAGAAAAACCTACTTAAGAGTTTTCCTAAAACTTCAACCAATATCACATAATTTCAGCAAAGCTTATTTTACAGGATGCGATACCGCATGATAATTAACTTGTTTCACAAATAGGCGTGTTTAGCAACTTACCGCGACGTTGTGGGTGAGCCCAATTTGGATCGTTTTCACAAAATTGGGCGATCACTCTATAATTACTCAAAAATACCATTAAGAAATCTTATGTATAGTAGGTAGACCTACCAACGTGACATAAAAGGGTGATTCTCAGATAAATTTTAATTTACTATATGTATTAGTTTATATCGTACATTAAAATTGGTTTATAACACAGCCCCTATAAAAAAATAACTGCTGGATTCCTAAAATGGCAGTTTATGTATTCTCAATTGTTTGGTAACTTTTATTTCGCGATATTGGAAACAGTCACTTACTTGTGTGCTACAGTGCTGCAACCGGCCAAAAATGATCGAATGAACGAGTCGGCCATATTGAAATAGTATATTACATTACAAGTGTGGAAAATAACTAATTTCACACGAGTGGGAATATTGTAGCACGAGGCGTTAGCCGAGTGCGACAAACCCACGAGTGTAAGAAAGTCATTTTCACACGAGTACTGTACACTATTTTTCCTACGACCAGAAATTATTCACCAAAAAAAAAAAAATAAAGTTTGTCTGTTCAGAAAAAATAAAAAACAATTGAGAACTTTGCAACACTAGGGTGATATTTACTTTGCAACACTAGTGTGATATATACTTTTCCTCACTGCTATATTATACTGTTTTGACAATATTTTTACATCGAAAATCACCTACCTAGAAGCATTATATAACTTTTATCATTTTGGAATTTAAAAAGGCCCTCACTTAATAAAAATTGTATGGTTTTGTTAGGTAATAACGCTAATAGTTTAATACGGTTTTCTGCTATTATAAGGGTTTTTTAAAAATTATCGATTCTTACATATTTTAGACACTCTTCTAAATAAAACGTGAGTGGTGCATATCCAAAATATTCCGTTTTTTAAAAAATATCAGTAAATAAACTTACGGGACCGGGGAGTGAAAAGGGGTGCTGGGTGGGGTAAAATTGGTAAAACGAGTTAATGAAACGGAACATCACATGTAAAACTAAGTAAAAATAACAGTTTTTCCTCATATTTTTAAGAAAAAATATAAAAAATATGAAAATTGTAAATGCATAACCTAAAGTCCTTAAAGTAAGGAAAAACGACTACCAAACGTCAGTTACCATGCAAAATATGGAAAGCATTTGGCAACGTCGGAAGGGTCTGATTCTATTTATGAATGGATAAAAGAAAGTGGATTCATAAAGTGTGTATTAGCCTTAGGTTTAATTAGGGATTTAAAAAAAAGATTTAACTAGTTGTTTGAGTACACGAAGAAAGAGAGGAAGGAATTTGATCTATAGGCTTTTTTTCTCTGGCGCTTTAGGTCGAACGGTCAAGCGGCAAGGCTGCCTCTATAAAGTACGTGCTCAAAGGTAGAAGGGAGATTTTAAATTTGATCTACTTACCTGACAACACTGTGCCAGTCAGTGAAAGTTGTTTTTTGTGGTTATGTCTATTTTTGTTTATGTTTTTATTTTTTCGTAAATTTTAATAAATATAAAATAAGATGATTTTCGCTAATTTGGGTTCTACCGTTTAAGGTAAATAAAAAGTTTTTTTTACTGTCACTACAATAAATATGTCACTTGCAAAACCAATAGCAGTTTTTAGAATGACATCATAATATGTATCACACCAGTGTTGTAAAGTACTTTGCAACACTAGTGTGATATAACGCATTTTCTATGCATGAAATCAGTGTGCTATTTGCTATTTTCACAAGTGGTCGTAGGAAAAATATATTGGCGTGATAAGTGACAATGTTACCAACAGTATTAGTTGCTAGTAAAAAAATAAAGTTACTAGTGAATTGTACACGCACGATCCACCGTTTTATTTTACAGAGTAGATACGGAGTAGGTATTCTAGTTCTCTAATAAGGGATGTGGATTATGAAGGTTGTGTTAAAAGGCTTAGAATAAAATTATTTTATTTATAATTTATTTTTTAGTTAGTCTAGGGGCCATAGGTGTTTCGTGTTTAATTAAAGTCTACAGAGTTTTATTTAGTTATTTTCAAGTAAATTAATTCCTATACAGTAACTGAAATACTATTTATTTGAAAAGTATTTTTACATCTAACTTGTTTATAACTTTTCAAAGCTACTAAATTGTAAAAATTATAACAAAGCAAGTTAGATGTTGAACTTAAAGTGCATCGTTACACGCCAGACATCTGGAACTAAACAAAAATATCTTTTTTTTAATTCTCTAGTTTTTAATATCCAATTTGGAAACTTTAAAAGTAATCCAATAAACGGATATTGTTATTTATTTTGTATGTACAATAAAATATAAGATAGTTAAGGGGTATTAACTTATACTTTGACAACAGGTATACAATTTTTGAGAATATATAACCAAATTTATATAATTATAAAGTTATTGATATAAACAAACTGATATTCTTGACGCTATAGCCCGTACACTTGTATTAATTATAAAAAAAGGTAAGATCTGAAAAAAACTTTTCTTAACTGGTGTATGATTTGGATTTTTTTAATAATGTTTACGTTTACAGTTGTGTACTATTAAAAAATATTATTTTACTTTAAATTCAATTTTAGTTGATTAAAATGGGATGGCTTTTCAAATATTTAAATTTACAGAGAACCACCCAGAAAATTATTACCTACCATATATAGTGTATGGTGTACATCATAATAACAAAGCCTGATCTTAAAAAGAGTGTGTATTCAGATAGCAATCAAGTGATTATAAGGCATACAGAAAACATTTTTATAACGCAGCCAAATTATTACGTATTCTGTTCGGTATTATGAGGTGCAGCACATGGTAGCCTTTTATGTGGGTCTGTTTTAATTCTAAATAAAAAAAAATAAAATTTGAAAAAAATTAAGAAACTAGATTACCCACATAGATATTAAAAATACATTTCTAATTTAAAAATGAATTATTTGCATAATAAATAATATGGATCAGATTATTTTAAAATGCTTATTTAATGTTTTTGGAGTTATTTTTTATATTATTTTTGGCGAAAGTGACGTTCGCGATGACTTATAGGTATTAAAAAATAATGTTTTGTTATTTTGTTATTTTCTGTCATGACCTTCTATGCAGAATGCCAAAATTATAGAAAATGCAAATTTTCATTCAAATTTAGAATTTAAAAAAAAACAAGGCAGGTCCGAGAAGCTTCACCCAGCGGGTAACGCCGTCCACTGTCATAATTTCTAAACTCGGCGGAACCCGCCCAATCAGATACCCAAAACATGTCAATGCGCTTTATGGTTTTGTGACGTAACATTTACGATTTTTGGCACAATGTGTAAAATTGCATATCAAAACGTTGTGGTGAACTTGTCCGACAAAAAAGTGGCGCGTTTGCCCAGTCCGACTCCCAAAACATTTGACATTAACACTATTGACACGCTGGTATGAATTGGATGGCGTTATAAATATTCGTGGTAGACTCGTCAAAAGGAACCCCCTAAAAGGTTTTAAATTTGTTCTTATCAAAAAATCCATTTGATTATTATCCCAAGGACTATAAATTTAATAAGATTGTATTGGTCAAAACAAATATGCCTACTGCATTTTTTTTGTATGGAAATTTTAAAACCCGTTTACAATACAAAAATAACTGGTACAATAAATAAAACAGACCGCAAACATCCCTTATGTATGTATTTTTATTTCAAACATAAATCTTATGATCCGGTTGATTAAACAGATCAAGATCATCAATTCAAATGAACCGTGACATTAAGTTATTGGTTTTATGGGATCTAATAGCCGGTATTCAGAGATATTCCGTTCTCCGGCCAGCATTGACAAGCAGTAGGTGGGCCCTCCTGCGGATACCTTTCACACCCCAAGACAATGTCGTGCTCTCCGATTTGGTATTCCGTGTAATGATGGTATAACTTAGGATTTAGAACACCTCGACATATCACAATTAAATTGTACGATAGGACTAGAAAAGCTTAACATATTACTTTTAAATTATTTCTGGGCGAATACAGTGTGTCTACGTAAGTTGGCGTCACATGGGAAACTTTTCTGTACTTAATTTTATTGAAAATATACGAATCTCCTAGCTTCTTACGCGCCCTGTATTATTAGAAGTTTATAATAAAATACCAGAAAAATTATTTAACCTCTAACTCTCAAGTTGTCAGATCAATGTCACATCATTTTTAAATAATGAACTACTCAAATCAAGAAAAAATCACTATTTAAAAATGGTTTTATCACGGAAATAGTTATCGAAGAGTAGCGGACATGTTTGCAGCCTATTTTCCCAATAAGCCAATACCAAGTAAATCGACAATAGAACAATAGATTTAGACGTGATACTTTGTGTAGAGAAGGCCGAAGGTAACATTAGCACGAGACAACTGGAGAAGATTACTGGAAAAGACCACACCACAATATCTCGAATTTTAAAAAGATGTAAATACCACGCTTACAAGTACGAAAGACACCAAGAATTAAGAGGGGAGACGAAATACGACGACAGGAATTTTGCTTTGAGATCATGGAGAGAACACTAACAGAGGTTTTTAGAAAATATTTGCTTTACTGACGAATGCACTTTTACATTGAACAACAAACCCAACATTCAAAATTGCCGGTACTGGAGTAACGAAAACCAAAATCGATTTGTTGAGACAAGGACTTAATATCCACAAAAAATTAATGTTTCGGCGAGAATTTTCGGCCACCATATTCTTGGACCATTTTTCTTTGACCGAAATTTGAATGCGGAGTACTTTCTGGAATTTTTAGAGGAACAACTGTTGCCTGCTTTGAACAACCTTGCTCGTAAAAATCAAGAGATTTGGTATCAAATGGATGGCTGCCCAGCACACAGTACCAGAGCTGTGCACGAATACTTGAACAACGCATTTAATAACGACATCATAGGCCCGAACCACACAAAATCTTGACCAGTCAGGTCTCCGGATCTTTTGTCAAACGATTTTTTTCTATGGGGACATTTAAAAACTAAGCTTTATACCAATACAAAATATGAAAATTTTGACCAGCTAAGGAATGCTATTTTCGCTGAATGTGCCAGAATACCAATGTACCAACCAGCCAACGTAAGAAATGACTTTTATAATCGTCTGGCAGTTAATGGAGGAATATTTGAGCATTTGATTAAATCCTGATATTTTCGTCATAAATTGATTTCTAAATGTAGACAAGTTTGTTTTATTGTCTTGTATAACTGTGAGTGCATGTGTTGAAATTAGCTGTAAACTAAAATGAAATGCAAGGATTCTTTTTGAAATTCCCGTATAAAATTGTTCATTTTTGGCAATGACATTATAAGTTAATGATCTAAATTGTCACTGATAAATCGATATGGTGTTTTTATTATTAATTTCTAGAGCACAGGGTGCATATTGAGATACTATGTTGCAGAAGTATTTAAGCAGTTTACTCTTTATTGGTTGGTTAAAAAATGCTCAAATTTTCATTTTGGGTGGAACTTATTGTGCTCTTCAATAATTCCTAATAGCATTTTTTCTAAAATAATTGACTACTTCAAAATTTACATGGGATTTCCTATGTCCCGCTCGACGGAGCAACACCCGGTATATATATATATATATATATATATATATATATATATATATATATATATATATATATATATATATATATATATATATATATATATATATATATATATATATATATATATTATCAATGATTATCAATATTTTTTTTTTACGTGATAACGTCTTATAATTCGATGGAGCCGGCTGCAAACACAAAAAAACATGACTCATGCGGCGTTCCCTTAAAAGCCTGAAGTGCAAGCTAGAGCGCGGAAGAGGCACAATCGACCTCCGCGTTCGACATCTGATTCTCTCCTACTTTGAGCGGTCCGCCTTCTATACAATATTACATTTACATGTTTTTGTCAAGTAGAAAGTGTGGTGAAAAGTGAATATGGTGTAAATTGTTTAATTTTCTTTTGTTTTTTTAAAAGTTGGAAATCTATATATTTAAAACGCAAAGCCATAATTTTCAGACACTTCAATAGAGACTTCTGCTGTACCAATTTACATAGTCTTTTTTTTAATGATCTCTAGTTACTAAGACATCGTATCACTACTTTTTTTATGTTTTATTTTCTTTTTTTTTTTTCTTTAAAAACTAAAAAACAAATTGCAACGTGTGTTGCCTATACCGCGGGGAATATTACGTCAAACGCAGTATCGATAGGGATGGCAACGACATCGATTATTTTTACATGTCAAAATATCGAAACGCAAATATCAATATTTAACTTCTTGATATATCGATATAGCAATCAAATCAAATACTTTCGATATTTATTTTTGGTAAATGAGACAAAATTTATTTTTTGTTTTTGTTTTTAACTTAAACTAGATTGAACCTCGTCGAATTCGACGGGTTTTAAACAGACTTCAGTAAAAAGCACAATAACGTGTAATTTGATTGATTTAAAGCGCTATAGACGGTCATGGAAAACTGTCACATTGGGAGGGAGGGGGTAAAATGGTTAGTTCTGGTTAGTTAAATCTTTTTTGCGTGGCACGTTGCAAGTTGCGTGTTTAATGTATCATTGGTGAACAACCGCTTGACGTAACACAAATAAATTTTATAGGGTATTAATACCGCTGCCAAAGTTATTTGCCTCACCAGTTGACTTAATGCGTTTTATTTCATAATTTTGTTGTGGCGTATCTTTTTTCTTCTAATTATATAATAAAGAAAATCTATCTAATAACATAGCAACAACATTAAGCAAATATGACAAACAAATATCATAATGCTCTAGGAGAGCTTAAGAAGCATTCGATAGAGGAGTGTAATTTAAATAAATAATAACTATCTAAAACCCATTAAATTCGATGGGATTCAATCTAGTAAATTGTTATTTAATGCCACATTGTTACTTGTAGTTGATCTGTATAATTTGAGTAAATACCTTATGACGTTATCACTAACTTGAGAGAAAGTAGTTTTTGAGATATTAACAGTTATTATAGCAGGGTATATTTAAGGTTGAATAAAATTTAACCAAAGCCGTATGTTTTATAGTAAAAAAGTAAGACAAAAATTATACCATTAAAAAAACGTATTGCTACATATATTACGTGCTTTGCTAATTAAACCAAAGTCGTATCTCTTTTAATATTGCCACATGGCAATTTTTAACTCTTAATATCTAGAAAACTACTAAATTTTAAATATAGTTTGATGTTTTTTTTTATTTAGAATTTTACGTAAAATGCAAAAGTATTAAACTTTATTAATTTAAGCAAAGTCTCTCTTATAATAAGAAAGTTAGCAATAGTATCGACCTAATCATTGCACAATATTGCAATAGCCATAGTTAACTCTTATTATCCCAAAAACTACTAACTTTTAAATAAGGTTTGATGTGACTTTTTAATAAGAATTTTACGTAAATTTAATTTAAAAAAAGTTTGCAATGCCGCATATCACGTGACCTAGATGTTTCATTGTTTGTCTGACATTAGAGAGAGACGTCAGCCGTATTAACGTAAGCGCCATTATGACAGTTAAGTTATGCGCGATTCGACTTTTACCGTCGCTGGTGGTAATAACGTTACCGCATGGAGTAATTTGCGGGCTGATAACGCCGCGTGGTATTTAATTAAAATAACGAATAGAATTGCAATGCGCACAATATTTTTCCTTGTTTATTTTTTAAGGTTATCTTATTTATTTCGATAATTTCTACAAATATTTTGGAAATAGAGCCACAGAGTAAAGTTAAACTACTAATTTCTGATAAAACCTTGCTTTTTTTTATTTTGGGATAAATATCGCAGGTGGAAAAGAATCGAAAAGGTTAAGATTCTCGGCCGACAATGACCTGGCTTTACTGAGAGAATGTCTTAGTCAAATTTTGTCTGGAAAAGTGGAAAAATGTACAATAAATGTGTTTAAAATAACGGGAACAACTTTAGTATTCCCACATTAAAGAATCATTTGTTTTTGATTTTGTAAATTTACAGAGAGGTGTAATTAACCGTTCGTAATACGACGTCTTCCATATCTCTAAAAATAAACACTATATACCGTATGCGGTATTTTAATAGCGCTTTACGTTATAACGAACGTAGGCGGTAACCAAAGTACCCATATCTCTCTATATGATAATCAGCGTAAAAAGATACAATTATTTGCCAATATATAACCAAACTCGTATCTCTAATAATAAGAAAGTTAGCAATAGTGCCAATTTAACTTTGAACACCCTGTAGTATGTTTAAAAATGGTTAATTTGTTTACCTATTTAAATTATCAGTATTTTGTATACAATATATATATATATCAGTGATTGATACAATTAGCCATAAGCAAGCAGGTTTGTTGCTATACAACAATAAAAAAATTATTAACAACTCGAGAAACGTCTCGATAATAATAAGAGGTTCAAATAGTTTTTCTTTGGATATAAAGTACAGCCATTTTTATTGGCGCTTCCTTTTTATAACTATTATTATCTGTCTTATTTTCTAAGCTAAAATTGATGGGGCTGATCTTTAAATAAATCTATCTTTTATATTTCTCTCCCAACGTTTCGTGGCTGGATTGCCTTTTTTATCAAGAGCTTATATATACTGCATTCTAGTTAGAGCGAGACACCCTTGATAATTCCGTTATTTGTACACTTATATAAGAATCTTGAAACACGTTAATTTTTATTTCTAGGGGGTTGTGTGAGAATTTACTTGTTTAGGGTTACCCCTCCCCTCACCAACACAAACGACAAAGAGTTTAAATGGAAAAGGGGGTCAAGTGGTACATCATTTTAAAGCTCCTGACGAGTACTTTATAACCCTAGAATAGAAATAAATATCTTCACTTACTACAAAATGGCGGAACTTTAAATGTTACCCAAATACCTGATTGAGATAGCCGTATTTCCGAAACTAATAAAGTAAGATTTTTTCATTTTTCCAAGAGAAGTAATTTTTCATAAAAAATTTTGCTTGTTAAAAACTGGATTTACGAAGAGAAAATGTTTATTTTGTATTCATGGATCGTAAAAACTTTAAAAAAGTAATTTTTCTTTAAGAGTAAACTTCCTTTATTTTTTATTCTTAAGCAAAATATTATTGGGAAAATGTATTTAAAATAATAGTTATAATCAATAAAAACAATATTAAATCATTTTATTGAACCTCATTATTTGGCGAAAACACCTTGATTATTTTTTTTTACAGCTAAAAAATTGTGTCGTGTAGGAATTTGAATAAAGCAGGTATTTAAAAGAAAATAAGAGTTTTTGAGTCAATTTATTATAAAAAAATAAAAGAATTTATTTTTGACTCCAAAAATCCTATTCCTATTTAATTATATTTTTTATATTCACCAAAAAAATAAGTCCACTAAAATAAACATCAGGACATAATTCCTACAAATTATTTTCAATAAAATTATTTAAAACAATTTTTTCACGAGTAACTAAGAAAAATAATAGCAACCTATTTTTTATCCAAAAGTGGTGTTTGGCATTGTTAATAGATTTCTGTTAAAGTATCTTCTTCTTAAGTTCGCTTAGATGGTTCATTATCTAAATCATCTTTATGGGAGCCAATCTCACTGACATTTTCTTTATCTGTATCATCGAGACTTTTTTATACGGCTTAATAAAGTCTTCATATTCATTATCAGAAATATTGTCAAATCAGTCCGAGTTTTCTAGACATTTAACGAGTTTTTCATTCATAAGTATCCTCTAGGTGTCAGATAGGTTTTACTGCCAAAAATAGGATTAAAAAAATTTCAACTGTTAATATTTTGTAAGCTTAACCACCTGAATTTCATTAAACTGAACCTAGTTTTTGCGTCAAAAAACAAACAGTTTTAAGTCCGTTAATGTACTTGCATGGATTCACTGCGACCTAAACTACAAATCTAATGCTAAAATTTAAAATAATTAAACCTAAAAATTTTAGCTACTTAGCATCTATTGTGACTTTCCGAAAAGACGCCATTTTATTACACACACGCGATGTTGTCAAGTTAATAGGTATGTCCACTACGATGGATCAAGGAAGTTGATGCTGCAGTTTTGGTTTTTGGCACAAAAATAAATAAAACACGGCTGTTCATTTAAATGGACGCCAGGTCTCAGAAGAAAATAAAATAAACCCGTAGCCAAAATGTCTATCGTTTTATTTTAAACTGTTTTTAATTTGGAAAACTAAATGGTTTTTTAATAAATACAAAATTTATTATATTATTCATTTGGTCATTTACAATTTAATTAAGTTAAATGAAGTTGTTACGAGATAATCAGACTCCATAAAAAGTCAATATCAATAATTAAAAGCGTAATTTATGTATTAGATCTGGAAGGAATTTAATCTATAATTAATTTATATACAATTAAATACCTGACTATATAATTATTCGCTTACCAGTTTTCTTAATTATGTTGACTTTTTGATGCACTTACCTATAATAAAGAAAATAATTAAATTAATAATTTATCAATTAAATAAAATAAGTGAATATTTCTTAGAATATGTCACTTTTTAACTTGGACATTTGTTTATTACTGTAAAGTTATTATTTAATATATGTATAGTTATATTATAAGTGAAGTATTATACAGAGTATACATATTGGAAAATAAGAATACTTTATAGCTTAATGAAATAACTTGTTTAAGATTTGCAGTGGTTATGAAGGTTATGTGTTTAAGCCACTATGGTCGTTATTGAAAGCAACGCTCTAAAAATTAAATTATTTTCTATTTTACAAAACTTTGCCACTTTTGTAGGTAATAAAAATTAACTAAATTTTTCATCTTATTAAAGGTCAATATTAAATATACAGGGTATCCGAAAAGGACCTGTACAACAAAAGACCACGACTTTCTTGACCTGAAATATGATAATTTCACTTAATTTATTTATACAGGGTTTCTAGTAACTCCAGTGACAAACTTAAACTCCTAAACGCCATACTTTCTAATACCTTCTATACCAATTCAAATTTGTTTGGAAAATTTAACAGGCCATTCCAAAATATTTAAAAATAAAATCAATATTAAATATATATTCTTCGTTTTATATTGATTAATTTATAATAAGGTATTTGCAATATAACCATGCCAATAATTGGTTTGTATTTTTTTACGTGGTAGGTAAGACATTGAGAACATACAGGGTGGCCTAATTGTCCAAAAAAGTCCAATATTTTTCTTGTTGAACAAGATGTGACAATATTGTATAAAAGTTGTGGGGTTTTTAAATGTGCATGTCCTAAAAATATTTGATGTAGGGGAGAATGGGGGAATGGGAGCCACCTAACTATAATCTTTAATAAAAAATTAACATTGACTTCTATAAATAATTAATATAATAATTAATATACGTTAAGAGCTACCTTAAAATGGTTGGTATCATTTACTATTATTAGTTTTTTAATGGATTTGTTTATTTTCAATTTATTATAAAAATACTAAAAATAGTGAATGGCTCCTATTTGCCCACTAGGTCGGGTAATGAGAGCCACCATTTATTTTAAGTTTTATCTATATAATTTTTTAATTTTTACAACAAAAATACCAATAAATTGTTTTTAAATCATTTTATTCAAACAAAAGTCACACAAATAGTATTTAGCCGTGTCAACCCCCGAACAATCTGCATGTACCCATCGACCGCAAGCTGTGCAGCGATACCACAGTTCGCCATTTTTCCCAGAATCATAGCAAATAAAACACAAATCTGTTTCATCTTCATTATCTGAGCTGTCATCACAAAGGTCTTTATCACTGATATATTCTTCATCCGATAAATCTTCAAAAACTTGTCGTTTCACCCTCGCCTTTTTATCAGTTTTTTCTGTTGCGGTTTTTGCTTTCTTGTTTTTGTTTTTATCCTTGTTTTTTTCAATTTTGTCTCGGTTTTCTGTTTTTTTCTGTCTCTTTTGTTCTTTTTCTTCTAAAACCTTCATTCATTGGGGTTACTGTCAAAATTTCAGAATGTTGTTTCGCCCTTGCCCTTTTCTTTGCAGGCACTTGTGTTTCTGGTAACGGAGAAGATTTGTTAAGAATGTCAACCATGGACGTAGATTTGTCTAACAATTTGTTTTGGTTTTTGGAGCAACCTGGCTGAGGCGATTGAGTTTGATGATGGCTATTGAAATCTTTATTGCCTTCTAGTAGTGATGAGCATCTCACTGGAGATAATGAAGTTTGGAGACAACTGACATTTCCATTTTCATCGCACCATGTTGAACATCCTGCCCTGGGTGATTGTGCTCGAGGAGATTTATCAGGACTTCCCTTTTTTCTCTTGTTTGTTGTGACGCTTCTTGTAGAACTTGAATGGGGGTAGTGTTATCTAATAAAAAATCTTCATCAGTAAAAATGTTGGGCTGTAGGGGAAAAATTCCAGTGGTTCGAAATCCGGAGACTGCTTTTTCTATTGAGGCAATTCTACTGTATGCTTTATTAAACAGGGCCGCCACGTCATAAACTGTAATTTGACTTAGATGTTTGGACTTCATGTAGGAATCACATTCAGAATGATAGGCTTTTTTAAGAGGCCCAAAAAAGGTTACATCTAGCGGCTGCATCCTATGCGAGGAATGTGGAGGAAGGGATAGAATGGTGATATTATTCTCCCTGCAAAAGTTATATGCTGCCAAGTTAGCATGACTGCAATGGTTGTCCAATATTAGTAAAATGGGCTTATCTTTTGGAGCATTAGTGTAATGAGCAAAATGCTTTAACCAGAGATAAAACATTTCGTCGTCATTTGTCCAGCCGCTAGGTGTAACATGATATAGAGCTCCAGGTGGTCCGTCCTTTTCGAGAAGAAGTGAATGGCGCTTCCTAGGAAAAATAAAAAAAGGTGGTATGTAATTTCCCGATGCGCTCATTGCACAGATCACTGTAATATTTTTTCCACGTTCTGCACTTGTTGCCGCGCCAACTCTCTTCTGGCCCTTTCGAGCTATAACCTTACTAGGGTTGTGTACAATAGAGATACCTGTTTCATCCATATTGTAAACATTAGTTGGATCAAATTCATGTTTTGACAACACCGTTTCTAGGTTTCGAAAAATATAGATACTTCCTCTTTATTAAAACCTCTTATTCTATTTAAACTTGTTGCTTCCGCCTTTCTTAAACCTATTTCACTGTTTCTTTTCAAAACCCTTCCATCCAATCTTTTCCAGCTAATCGTCTTTCCTTATTAAAAGGGTGATTTATTTTTAAACCTTCTGCACTTTCAAATGCCAAACGACGTAGTTGCCATCCAGTCAGGCCATAAAACATGTTGGATAGTTTTATTAAATGCGGAACTAGATTTTTTTCTTGTTCCTTCGTAAACACAGAATTACGTCCCATTTTTGCAGGTATATCTAGCCTGTTTCCCTTTAATCTTTTCTGAAAAGTCGGATAAGGTATTCCACATTATTTAGCCGCTTTTCGGCGAGAGGTTCCGTTATTTACTAAATGGGTAGCCCTTTGTAAATCTTCTAAAGTCTAAGAACCCTTGGAAGTTTTTATTTCTCGTTTTCTTGGCATCTGTAATAAAAAAAAATGGCTTTGCAGATAATCGGGTAATGGGAGCCACTTATCGGTTAATGGCTCCAATTACCCGTTTTACCCGTTTTTGTTTACAAAATTTTAACCCATTCAAAAATTACCAAAACCTTATTATAAAGAAACCCAACCGCATGCAGTTATTCTTTAAACTGTTAGGTTTAATTTGCAATAAAAGTTTTTTTTTAAATATTGGGACTAACTTACCGTGCACTTTGTACCACGCGTGTATTATAACAATTATTTGAAAAAGTCGACCATGCTCAAATAAGATTAAAACTACACTGAATAACCATACGCATCGATGGCGCTGCTTCTCTGCATTGCTTGGAATGTGCCGCAAGTATCGATGGGTATTTCAAGGCGCGAAATTTGAAAAGAACAGGGTGGCTCCCATTGCCCAGTGGCTCTCATTCCCCCGCGCTACCCTATAGAGAGTATTTAAAAAAAAGTTATGGTTAAAAAGTTGGTTCTTTTAAATTGTCAGCCCTATTTTTGTATACAAAAAACAAATTAGGCATGAAATTTTGCTTATAGTACGTTATTTTATTTTGGTACTCGTGGCGATGTTGCCACGCTATTTATAATTAACTTAAACTTTCGTAAAAACAGTATACCCGAAAATAAGGTAAAAAGGAAACAAATGTATTAATTATAATACTTAGCTAAGTGTTTTAAGACACTAATCGCAGAATAAATCCTTGTAAGAAAATTTACTAGATCTAAATGGGATATTTCTTATAGCATGCCCAATATATCAATATATAACATGATATATCTAAATTTTTTTAATGGGACACCCTGTATATTGGACCATTTTTAGAAGTTAAAAAATTTGTAGCGATTTTTATACCAAAATTTTTTTGAGTTTTTAAAAATTCCTGACAAGTATTTTTTTCATACAGAAATCTTTGGTATTTTAAATAGAACACCCAGTATATTTGTCAATATTCTTAAAATTTTGTCTTTTTCCTTTAAAAAAATTACCAAAAGCTGTGAATATTTTCCAGAAATAAAGCAATGGATAGAGATTAAAAATATTATTTAACAAAAAAAATTCCTACATTTAACGTTACAAAAATACAACAACAAGGTTAATAGACAATTTTTTGCAGGTCAAAAATGCGTTCTTCAAAAAAAAACATAGCTTAATTTACATTTAGGAAAGAGATAAATTTATAAGAATATTACCAAACATACTGGGTGTTTCATTAAAAATAACAAAGTTTACTTTTAACAAAAATTACTTTTTTTTGTTATCAATAATTTAAATTTCCTAAATATCTTAAAAACCTTACATTTTTGGTAAAGGAATCGCTAAGGAAAATTACCTTATTTTTATTCCTAAAATCTAATAATGGCCCAATATACAGGGTGTTCCATTTAAAGAAATTAAAATGCAGCATTTTAAATGTCGATTTCTTGGCATTACTGTAAAAATACCCTGTATGAGATCTAATAATTTTTTTTACATTTTTTCTGTGTTCCTTAATATTTTAAAACATTTAGCTGAAAATTAACAATAACCAATTATTTTCGTTTCGGTAACCTGTGTTTTACGATAGTTACGGTAAATTATAAACAGGGTATCAACATCGCCACGAGTTTTAAAATAAAATATCATTCAATATGCAAAATTTTATGCTGTATCCGATTCTGTAAACAAAAATAGGAGTTACAATTTAACAAAAACTTTTTAGCAATTTGTTTTTTTTTGGGACACATCACATACATCAAAATACTTTTAACACATGCACGTTTAAAAACCATACAGCTTTTATAAAAAAAAAAAAAAACTTTTTGTCATATCTTCTTAAACAATAGAAATATTGGATCTTTTTTGACCCTGTATATTATTATATGTTTTTTACTTTATTTTGTATTGGATTATCACTCCCTCCATATTTTTAACTTTAATATGTAAAATATTAAGTTTGTGATGTTGTGCTCCAGTTTTAAAGTTTTCAACGTAACGATTTTCAGATAATGCATTTTAAATTGAAATAAGCCCAAGATGCTTTTATTAAGTCGTTTAAGAAATGAGGTTAAAATAAAAAGATTAAATAAGAGTTTGGTGAACATGTATCTTAAAGATAATTGAAGACGCAATCCATTTAAGTTATAGCTTAAACGGAAAATTTTACACTTTTGACAGTCATTGTTTATTAATGTGCCTACGGCTTAAATATTTGACTACACAAAAAAAAATAAAAAATATATATTTGGTCCAGCTACATTTAAAAGCATATGTGGTAATTATTATAATATAGTACAAGTACATGTGTTACAGGTAACACCCTATTATCTTTAATAAAAATACTTCAAATAAACAAAAAGAAGAAAGTTGTTTTTGCTTTTTGGGACAATTAACCCCTTAAGTCGCATGTTTTAACAAATCCAATACTTGACTGAAAGTTCAAAAATTACGAATTTAGAAACTTTTGAATCAAAAACATTTGAAACATATTGCACAAAATAGAAAATAAACAAAGCTGTAGCTAATAATTGGTTTGAAAGGAATTATTTATAATTTCTTTATTATCTAAAAAGAAACTAGTTAAAATGAAAGTTATAATGAATTTTAAAATTTTTACTTTAAGCAAAATAAAAATTCTGAGAGCAGTTTAAACATCAGAAAGTACAAAACTTTAAATAAGTTTTATTCATTATTTACAGTTAAGGTTTATTTCTTAAAAATACGATCACTAAAATAGTAAGAGAATTTTTTTAACTATTATTATATATTATTTTTATTTTTAGGTCACTACTTAGCCCAGGCCTAAATAAAACTTTATTTAAGGAGTCACGGTTGTCTAAAACCCGAAAATTTAAGGTATTTACAGATTTTTTTATAAAAACGATATTTAAACTTCTAAGATATAATATTTAATACGTTTTATATACCAAAAAGTTAATTTTAAAAAATATTAATAATATTAAAAATGGCACTGAAGTCGAAACTGACGAAAAATTGGACCTAGACGACTGTGGCTTTCACTCTTATTGAAATCATATTTTAATTGCAATATATTTTTTTTTTAATAAAAAATTGAAAAAAACACGATTTTTAGAATTTCAAATTTAACCCCGCGCCATTTTGTCAATTTTTTTATTTTAACACCAAACATACCTACGTTTATAGTGATTAAAAATTGTTTTTGGTTTTTATTTTTTAGATAAATAGAATAGCCAAAATGGACAAGATCATCCAGATCCAGTTTTTCTGGAGGTCGACTTCCGTGCCATTTTTAATTTTTTGTTCGCATATAAAACATGTTAAATAATAAGCCCAAAAAGGTTAATCGTTTTTCATTTTTCATCGTAAAAAAATCCTAAAAATTCCCTAAATTTTTAAGTTTTCGACGGCCGGGACCCTTTAAATAAAGTATAACCAAAAAAACGCCTCAATGAAAATTTATACTATTGCCATGATAAGGCGCTTTATTTCCCAGTGAATTCATATTTTAGTCTTATTGTCAAACCGTAAAATAAATCGCTTTTAGATATCTCGAGCAGAACACATTCTTGCAGGACCTAGAACGTAATTGAGAACATTCAGTTTGGGTGCAATTTACAATACATTACGTGTCTGTGTCGAATTTATATCTGAACATTTAAAAGCTTCACATTATACAGAGAGCTCCACCGTAATAGAAACATAGGAACGCACTATGCGATAGGAATTAAATTTTTTGATCAAAATTCTGAAACTTATCAATCTAACTTAAAATGAGGTGCTCTTACTGGAAAAATATTGAAAAAAATATAATGTTATATCACAGATAATTTTTGCGAAACAAAAACTTATTACATACAGGGTGATTCAAAAATCGATCACGAAACTTAAGGTGGTGATTCTACTTGACAGCTTTAATATACTTTGATAGCTATTTACCTGGTAGCTAGTGGTAACGAAACGAGAAAAGTAAATTTACCACTTAATCTTTAAGGGTGATTTACGTCTAAATCGTTGGATTTAGCGACGTAAATCAAGACCACCTTTTTAATGGTCTGCTATAAGTCTTTCAGAAAACATGCCAAAAACTACTGTGGCGGTCAACACTAAACAATTATGACAAGAAAAAATTGGCAATGTAGTTAAAGTGCCCTCCAGCGGCACAAAATCAATGTGAATTGTTACTAAAATAATGAAGCGCAGACGACTTAGCCTATCTTTAAAATATTAGTCAAATCGGTTTTTCTGTAAGCAGGCAATTCAAAAAACAAAAAATACAAACTTGAACTTTGACGGCTTATAACTCGAAAACGAATGACATTTTGAAAAAAAAATTAACTCTACCCTTATTTTGCAAAGTAGAATCACCCCCTTAAGTTTCGTGATCGATTTTTGAATCACCCTGTATAATTATAAATTAACACCCCCTTAACGTCATAATTCTTTATTGTACAAAATAAACTAAAATATCAGCATGTTTGGTTAATTCGGTAGTTTTCTAATCAGTAATCGGATTATTATTGTCTCATATGATATACAGGGTACAACAATAAGTATGATTTTTTTTAATGAAACACTCTGTATAATATATCACCACCATAAAGATGTTTTAAAAAGCTTTAAAAAATACCACATTTGATATGTCTATCTGAATTAGTTTCGGAAATATGACTATCCAAATCTGAAGAATAATTTTTAATTATGCTTAGAAGCGTAATAAAGTTACATCTTCCCAACTCTTTTTATTTTTTAACGTAATAAAAGGAATAAAAACACTGTTTTCTTGTGTAGATTCTGTAGAATTCGTATCTTTCATCAGAATGCTTTTATCTTTAAAGATATACAGTGTAGGACAAAAAAAATTAAATAGAAAACCCTGTAAATTATAAAAAAACTTGTATCTGTTCTTACACTCAGAAGTAGCAAAAAGTAGCAAGGCAACTGTTAGTACAAAACCTGATAAAGAAAATGGTAAAAAAATGTTTGACAAAAGTAACGAGACCTGGCGAGACTTTGCATCGGAAACACGACAATAGCTTTTATTATTTTAATTCTTTTACTTTTTTAGTATACTAGGCTAATATTAAACTTAATAAATTTAATGTTATATATTTATGTTTACATGAATAAGAATAATATAAATTATTGCAAATTTTTGGACAAAGCTAAAACACTTTTTATTTAATACTGAATTATTTTTAGTTGTATGATTTTCATTGATTCCTTAAATACCTTTTAAGTTTCTTATTAACCTAATAGAAGTCGTCAAATCCTATTCAGTAATAATTCACCTTTAATATTTATTTTTTAATTAGATAGGAAGGCTTTTTATTTATTTACGCAAAATCCATACTTCAAATAAAAGAAAGTCAAGAGTTTAAATATGTTTCAAAGTAAGTGCGAATTTTTAAAAATATTTATATTTTAGAAAAATGCAGTGGCGTACCATTTTTCCTTAAAAAATATTTACCTTAAACCCCTTATGGACGACACTGGTATTTTTTTCTTGTATGCTTAAAAATGTCTTTTATTGCATTGGAGGTGTCCCCTAAATTTTTCAAGATATCTGTATTTGTATAATAGGTATTCTAAAAAAATGTTTTTTTTTAATTTTTACCAACCCTATAATTCAAAAACTAAGACGTTTAAGACATTGTTTATAAGAAGTTTCTTTTCTAATTTTCATTAGATAATCACCTCTTAGGATTTGTCGGTTGAGTTACTGGACACCCTGTATACATATGTATATCATACTCAAAGTGGCAGGTGCACAACTCTGATGTGTATAGGTTCTGAGAGCTAAAATAAAGTTTATATAATATTAAAAATAAAATTTTAAAAAATAATAACATTTGCATCGGTCCTTGTTTTAAAAAATATAAGAAAATTAAATATAATAGCGAATTCAGAGTAAATATTATGATAGAAATGACAAGTGCCCAACGATTTTATTATTTCTCTGATCAATAGCCCAAATTGATGAGAAAACTTGTGCAATCTGGTAGTTAGGACTAGAACCGAATTATTTTTTAGCTTTTAGTACAATAAAATCGTTTTATGCTTTATTTATTTTCTGGGAGATTACGTTTAAATAAAATATTATTTGGCTTTTCTCCAGAATAAAATAAAAAAGTTTAATAAACATTTTAAGGAAAATTAAAACTTTTATATAATATTAAGAAGAACTATTCTGTCCTGGCACAATATAATATAAACCGTTTAACATAAAAACGTGTTTTAACATAATTGATTTTCAAGTTTTAAGTTTTTTATTAGTTGATAGTTCTTATTCTATTAAGTTCATTTAATGTCTTACTATAAGCATAAAGTAACGTAATTTTCTTACTCTATGGTATAAGTAACCAGAACTAACCAACGATTTTATATTGAAGTAGTTGTAGAAAATATTAAGTAATTCGCCATTTTGTAGCAGCGGCCATCTTGGATTTTTTTAGTAAACTCTCTTTTACCAACCAAGCTTTTTATGTGATACCCATATTGAGGTAGTTGTGGAAAAATATGTAGTCCGCCATTTTGTGGCAGCGGTCATCTTGGATTTTAATTATTTCATAGTAAGCTCTATTCTACCAATTAAGCCCTTTCATTCGATACCTAAAATTGAGGTTGTAGTAAAGTAATATATAATCCGCCATTTTGTATCGGCAGCCATCTTGTATTTAGATGTATAAATAATGTATTAGTTTGTATTGTCATCACGACTAAGTGTGTGTCCCAAATTTCAGTTCGATCGGTCGTCAGGTAGGGGTCAAATTCCAATTACTAGATTTGACCCAAATAACAAATAAATAAATATCAAATACTAAAGTAATCAACAGGTTAAAACCCATTCACTGCGGACGACGTCATTTGGCGGCAAACGTACACCCCGCCATATGCGGACGACGCCAATCGGCGTATGTCACTAAAACATGTTTTCCTGTATATTTTGGCCACGATATAATTATATTAACTTACTATAACCCACCAAACAGTAATTAAAAAAAATCATACCTCTCCTGGAGATGACAGCACTATTCTTATTTCGCAGCGAATGGGTTAAGTTAAGTAAAACTGTTTAAAACGGCCTTTTTTTGTTTAAAAACTATAATTTAATTTAACATGCCATTTTAAATGGCTAATGTCGTTTGTACTACATTTCTCGTATTCCACCAATTAATTATGAATTTTCATTTAATCAAAAATTGCGTACGCCCATTCGTTTGACCTGTCACTAAAGGCAGTTAAATAGTCATGCCTCCGCCTTATTGTTGGCCGTAAAACAAACCGCTTTCGGATATCTTAGGGTGAACGCCTGGCTATAAGACGTGGTCTTAGACATAATTGAGGAAAGCCAGGCTGGGTCGGGTGTTTTATAGACAAATTACTCTTGCGGCGATTTCAGGGCACATTTAAACGCCTACTGAAGGTCTTAGCGACTTGCTTTGGCTTCTATGAGATTTACAGGTGTTCTGGTTTTACTAAACCTACCCAGACAATACCATTTCTGGGATATTTAAGAGTTTGTTGGTAATAAAGGCTGTTTGGGTGGTCGAACTGATAAATTTGTTTTGTATCATATAGTGCATTTTTATGTCCTCCTTTTATTTTTTAAACGGACAAATTTAAAAAGTAAAATTGTTAAATATTAAATTGATGCATAAATTCTATATTTTAGAGTGATATTGACAGATGAAAATTTTAAGATGGCGGCTGGGCTGGGGAAAAAATCAAATAGAAAAGTCAATAACTTCACCTACTACAAAATGGTGGTACTCTAAAAATTAGCTAAATACCTGATTTGAATGGCTATATTTCCAAAACTAATAAAGTTAGATGCACTAAATGTGGTATTTTCTTAAAACTCTTTTAAAGGACTTTTTATTGGTGATATATTATACAGGGTGCTTTATTAAAAAATAGGTATTTGTCTTTCTATCCTGTATACTATACAAGAGCTTTCAGAAAACCCCACATTAGGTACATCTAACTTTATTAGTTTCGGAAATACGACCATCCAAATCAGGTAGTTAGGTAATTTTTAACTTACAGCCATTTTGTATTAGGTAAAGGTATTAACTTTTAATTCTAGGGTTATAAATTACTCGTTATGTGCCACAAGACCCCTTCTTCCATTTAATTTTTTTCAAGCCATCTTGAAATTTTCATTTGTCAATTTTATTCTAAAATGTAGTATTTATGCATCAATTTTATAACCCAAACTTTTACGTTTTAAAATTAATCGATTCAAAAAATCAAAGGGGAGGGGAGACATTAAAGAAATGCACTGTATTTAAAACTATAATAAAATTATTTAATTGCAAAAATACCTGTTAAGTTTATTTTTTATTACTTGCCATAATTTATTCATAATTATGCAGGGTGTCTCTAAAAGGTCTGTACAATATTTTACCACAATTTACTTGAAATAAAATACCCCGATTTAACGTCAGAAAGTTGATCGTTTGAAAGATATAGGGTTTCAATTTTATTTATTATTATTTTAGTTATTTTTAAATATATTTTTTTACAAAATTTAGTATTTAAAGGTTTTTTAGAAATGGGGAATTGGAATATGCTAATGTATATGTCATAAAATGTAGAGGGAGCCACCTGCAATCCTTTGCTTGGGTAACTCTTTTTTGCCCCTGTATATTATAATTTTAGTATGGAATTTTTATCCCCCATATTTTTTGCTATATATATATACCTGATAAATATCGCTACGAGCAACTGTGTTTGGGATATGTCGAATTAAACATTTTATTCCATACAAAAGTTTACCATTGCGCTTTATCTAGGCCACCTGGTAGTATTAAAAAGTCTTTACAAAATACTACCACAAATTCTTTGGGCAAGAATACAACAATCTAATGTAAGTTACCCTAGTCAAAGGTTGCAGCTTTGCAAGATACAGGGTGTCAAATTCTCCATTTATTTTTTTCATATTGTACTCCCTGTGTTAAGTAATAAAAGTTTTTTAGTTTTTTGAAACGGGTTTATTTTGGTTTTTACAATTGTTTGTGGACTGTATAATTTTTTACGTGCGTTCAATCGTCGCCATTGCTGAGAAGAAGGATCGGAGCTCAGCTGATGCAGTGTTGCCACTGTGACCTATATGTCTATAAAAGTTTTTAATCAACTAGTCAATCTCCTGATTGAACATACCGGCCCCCTTGAAATGTGTGAGGGAACACTTTCAACCTATAGTTATAATAATATAACACATACATGAACACTTTAAACTAAATTAAATCACTCATTTGAGTTTGTAAACTTTACAATTGTCCCAGCATTAAAGAAAGTCATTTATTCTAATTATCAACTGGAAGTACGCAAAGTTTCGTAACAGGTCTCTTAAAACACTTATTTTTCATGCGCACTGTTACCACTCTGATAACACCATCAGTTCCAGGATGTAGTTGCTCGATAACACCCATTGGCCATTTTAATGGTGGGACATCATCTTCGATAACCAAGACCAAAGTTCCAACCTTTATAGTAGATGGTTTCTGCTGCTTCCATTTACTTCGAACTTGAAGTTCACCAAGATATTCTTTATGCCAACGTGCCCAGAAATGCTGCACAATTTGTTGAAGCCTCTCGTATCGCTTGAGCCTATTTTCTTTTACGTCAATGTAATTTTGCTCCGGTAGGGCTGTCAGACTTCGACCCAAAAGAAAGTGAGCGGGTGTTAAGGGATTTAACTGATCAGGAGAGGGTGATAAAGGGCACAAAGGACGTGAATTGAGTATCGCTTCAATTTGCACTAGTACCGTATTAAAGTCCTCAAAATTTAAATGAGCTTCCCCTAAAACGCGCTTCAGATGAAACTTAAAACTTTTTACTCCAGCCTCCCAAAGGCCGCCAAAATTTGGAGCTCTTGCGGGTATAAAACGCCAAGTTATGCCCTGCTCTGTAAGAAAGTAATTAAACATCTCCGATTTTTCTTGATTAAGAACAAAATTATTCAGCCTTTGCAATTCTTTATCAGCCTTTACGAACGTTTTACCGTTATCAGAAGATATACTCAAAGGTTTACCTCTCCTACCTATAAAACGCTTTAATGCAGCAATAAAGCACTTTGTAGTTAAATCAGAGACGACTTCTAAATGGATTGCTTTTGTTGTTAAACAAACAAAAATACTTACATAGCCCTTTATTAATTTAGCACCTCTAGTTGAGCGGTCTTTTAGTAGAAAAGGACCTGCAAAGTCACAACCAGTATTACTAAAAGGTAAGTATTGATTTACTCGCTTCTCTGGTAAATTTCCCATAATATATTCACTGGAAACCGGCTTTACCTTGAAACATTTAACGCATTCTCTAAAAATCTTTTTACACGCATTTCTGCCTGATATCGGCCAAAATCTTTCCCGAATTGATGCTAATAACATTGTAGGTCCGCAATGCATTAAGCGTATGTGTTCATCCCTTAAAATTAAAGTAGTTATCACGTGTTTTGGTGACAGAATAATAGGAAATTTTTTATCGAACTCATGATTTGAATTTTGGAGTCGCCCACCAACACGAATAACGCCATCATCGAAAACAGGGTTTAATGATAACAAATTACTATTATTTTTTAACTGTAAATTGTTTTTTAATCTGTTATACTCGGCTGGAAATGATTCTTGCTGCGCAAGTTTCACTAACGTAAGCAATGAATTTCGCAACTCATCACTAGACAGCAGCCCTGACTTCTTAGTTTTATTTTTCGGATTGATATTATACAAAAATCGAAGGCAATAAGATGTAACACGTTTTAACTTATTTAAAGTCGAAAATCTTGAAAAATATTAAAATCTTGCACTTGTACTGTATTACTTACAGTTTTTTGTTCGGGAATTTCAATAGGTTCAAAAACATTTTTGTTAACATAATTTTCTAATTCGTTATTATTAAGCCATCTGGGGCCTTCCCACCATAGTTTTGAGTTTAGAAAGTCGTTTACACTAACTCCACGTGAAACTAAATCCGCAGGATTATTCTTTGTATCAACGTGATACCAATCGTTTATATCTGTCAATTGCTGTATTTCGCTAACTCGATTTCCTTCAAAAGTTTTCCACTTATTGGCCGGCCCCCGTATCCACGCAAGAGTTATTTGAGAATCGGACCAAAAATAGTACTTGTCAAATTGTATTTTAAGCGAATTTATAACCCTTTCAGATAATTGAGCTAATAATAACGCAGCGCATAATTCTAGACGTGGTAAAGTAAGTAATTTTTTGATAGGTGCTACTCGAGATTTAGCACATAACAACTGTGAAAAATATTGTCCATCTTGATTTTTACTTCTGATAAAAATACAACATCCATAAGCCTTTTCACTAGCGTCACTAAATCCGTGAAGTTCTATAGAAACATAATCTTTTACGACAACCTTTCGAGGAATTTCTAAATTATTTAATTTTGGTAAATCTTGTCTAAATTGTAACCATATTTTATTAAGACTTTCAGGTAATTCTTTATCCCAATCTAACTGTGCTTTCCACAATGATTGCATTAACAATTTTGCTATAATAACTATTGGACCAAGTAAACCTAACGGATCGTAAATTTGACAAATAGTTGATAAAACTGATCGCTTTGTAACAACTTTAGTATCTTTTAACTTAGACACAGAATACTGAATTGCATCTAAGTCGGAATTCCATAAAATCCCTAATGTTTTATTTGCCTCGTTTGCGTTTATATTTAATATACTCGAATCTAACTGATTATTAATTTGAAATTTAGACAAAAGTTCTTTTTTGTTACATAACCACTTACGTAGTTCAAAGCCTGCACTAGCTAAGATTTTAGATACTTGTGACTGTAAATCTAACAGTTCGGATTCACTATTCGCGCCTTCTAAATAATCATCCATATAAAATGATTTTTTTATAGACTCGCTTGCCTTTGGATAAGTAATTTCATTTTCTAATGCTAACTGGTGGAGACAACGTACTGCCAAATATGGCGCCGAAGCAGTACCATAGGTCACAGTGTTTAATTGAAAGCAACTTAAATCTTTCGATGGATCTTGCCTCCAAAAAATACGTTGTAAACTACGCTCATTTTCTTTTATTAAAATCATCCTATACATTTTAGAGACATCCGCTGTCATAACATATTCATATTTTCGAAAACGTAACACTATTGAAAACAAATCGTCTTGAATGGTAGGCCCTACACATTGTACGTCGTTTAGTGATAGACCCGAATCACTTTTCATTGACGCATCGAAGACTACTCTAACGCGTGTTGTTTTACTGTGATCGCGCACAACAGGATGATGTGGCATGTAATAATTTTTATTACAATTTTCACTATCGGATTGTTCATTTATTTCACTCATGTGGCCTAATTCCTGATACTCTTGCATAAATTTATCATATTCTAACTTTAAAGGTTTATTTTTTAATAGTCTACGCTCTTGTGATAAATATCTTTGTAAAGCAAACTCTCTTGATTCACCTAACCTACTAAAATTATCTTTTAGAGGCATAGATACTATAAATCTACCGTCATTATTTCTCGAAACATTTTTTAAAAAATGATCTTCACAAAACTTTTCTTCTAAAGATAAGTTAATTTTCGCATTAACCTCTTCTATTTCCCAAAACTTACTCATTTGTGCATCAATTGAACACTCTTTTAACTCTCTAGTAAAACAACTTACTTCTTTATTATCTCGACATGAATTTGTAGAGATAACACCTCCTAGTACCCAACCTAGATACGTCTCTTGTAATATTACGCTCGAATTGTCCAATTGTATTTTACCGCTGCCTAACAAATTCCAAAATATTGAAGATCCTATAAGAAGATCTATTTCGCTCGATCGATAGAACTCGGAATCTGCTAAGCAGATGTTACTCGGTAATTTAAGCTTACCTCTCTCGAAACTTATTGTAGGTAAATTATCAGTAATTTGTTTTAAAACTAAACAATCAATTGTTTCACTATAGTCGCTTAAAGTTGAAAAAATAGAAATATTCACTCGATGTTTTAAACTTGATACTGATTGATTCACGCCTATGATTCTAAAATCAACCTTGTCCATCTCTAGCCCTAACTTTCTACATAATCCCTCGGTAATAAAATTGCTCTGTGAGCCACTATCAAGGAGAGCTCTACATTTTTGTAGGTTCCCTTGAGCATCCTTTACATTTACAATTGCTGTCGATAATAAAACTTGCTTAACCTCAGGTAAACTATTTTCCTTTGAGTGTAACGCTAATTGATGCTCCGAATTTTGATTTGAGTCTAAGGTCGCTTTAATTTTCCCATCATTGCTATTATTATTATTAGATTTGGCAACGTCGCCTTCTTGGCCTTTCTCGCTCGCTTGGTTTTTTACATCCGTGTTGCCAAATTTATTTATATGTAAAATTGTGTTATGCCGACGCCCGCATTTTTTGCATCCCGAGTGGAAACAAGCTGTAACGTCGTGGCCTGGCCTTAAACAGTTTTGGCATAAATTTGCCTTTTGAATCTGTACCGATCGCTCCGATGGTGTCAATTTTAATAATTTATCGCATTTAAAAACAGAATGTTTTGCTTTACAAAAGTAACAACTTATTTCGCTTGAAGAAGTATTAGTGTACGCCCCTAGCTGCCCTTTTGAACGCGTATGCCCAAAATTTGCATTGCCTTTTTCTTTCGTTACCTTATCGTCTCTTGTCGCTAATGGCTTACTAGTAATTTCTAGTTTTTCTAATAATTCGCAACGCTCTTTTAAAAACATATTAAAATCCTCTATTGTCGGTAAATTTCCACTGAATTTGAATGATTCCCATTCACGTCGCGTAACCTTATCGAATTTACTAGAAAATAAGTAAATTAGTAATCGATCCCATTTATCGATATCCTCGCCTAATGATTTAAGCGCTCTTAAATTCTTAGTCATAGTATCAAAAAATAATCTTAAATTCGCATGATTTTCTATTTCAATTTTTGGATATTCAAACATCGCACGAATGTGATTATGAATTAACAAAGCTTTTTGCTCATATCGTTCATGCAGTAACTGCCACGCATCTTTATAATTCGCTTCTGTCACGGGAATCGACTCTAATAACGTAAGCGCATCTTTTTCTAAACACGATCTTAAATAATAAAATTTTTGTACGTCTGACAACGTCGCATTTTCGTGCACGAGCACGCGGAAGCCGTCGCGGAATTCCACCCATGCGTCATAGCGACCACCGAATTTTGGCAATTTTAAGGCCGGCAATTGAACGGCTTTTTGTTGCTGCGGTAAAGCATTACTATTGTTAATTTGTCGCGTAGAATTGCAGAAGCTTAAAATTTTATTCTTAATTTTTGCTATTAAATCATAATATGCATGTTCAAAACTATCTCTTTCCGATTGCTCTGAAAACAAAACGCTCTGAATTTTATTTTTAACCTCTTGATCACTTGAATTATCGAATTCATTGTACAATAGCTCTTCTATCTCGTCCTGCTTTTTATTAAACAGATCTAATAATAATTCGATTTTGGCTAACCTGAAATCCAAATCTCCCGCCAACTTACTGTCTATTGAATCATCTGAAATGCTGTTAAAATAATTAGTTTGACGAGTTAAAGACCCTTTTATAGAACCCCTTTCTCGTTTTAATTTTTCTATTTGAGACATGGTACCTTGCTAATTGAAAAACACTCAATGGACAAAAAGGAAATAATGTTTAATTGGCAAATAAAGGAACAATAAAAGGAAAACTCACCCTTAGCAACAAGCAATGGCGGTGCCCGTGTCACGACCGGTCAATAGCAAAACTTTTACACTTAAAAATGCACTAGAAAAACACTCGATTGATAACTTCAATTGTACTATCCGGCTCGTCTGGACCAAATGTTAAGTAATAAAAGTTTTTTAGTTTTTTGAAACGGGTTTATTTCGGTTTTTTACAATTGTTTGTGGACTGTATAATTTTTTACGTGCGTTCAATCGTCGCCATTGCTGAGAAGAAGGATCGGAGCTCAGCTGATGCAGTGTTGCCACTGTGACCTATATGTCTATAAAAGTTTTTAATCAACTAGTCAATCTCCTGATATCTACGACGTATCGTCTTTAAGAAACCATCACTAAACTTTGCTTTTTTAAATAGGCGGAATATTTGGTTTTAAACTTTCTAATAGCCTATTAAAATTCTCGCTTCGTTTATAATAGCGGGTTGCATCCGAGCTGCAGCTTTCTTGCACCAACAAATGATTATACGGATACAAAAATCCGTATAACTTTTAAATTTACTGTCGGATCTATATCTTTTTTATAACAGTCAAAAACTGTGTCTGTTTTTTTTTTAATTTAATTTACAGGGTTGATTCAAAATAGATCACGAAACTTAAGGGTGATTCTACGTTGACAAAATAAGGGTAGAGTTATAATGCAGTCTAAAGTTGAATTTTTATTTTGGTTTTTTCGCCATATTGCATTTATTTTTTAACCAATCCAGTTGATATTTAACACACAAATCGAGCTTTGCAGATTCTTAAATTTTAAGACAAAAGTACTTTTTTTCAATGCTGCCAGAATATTTAAAAAAAAGACACTTTTTTTTTTAATTTTAAACACCCCGTAGTTCAAAAACTAAGACCTTTAGGACATATGCTTATATAAAGTTTTTTCTTATTTTTTGTTGTAGAATCGTTTTGTTAGGTTTGTCGGTTAAGTTACTTGACAACCCTGTATGTATGTAGGTAATTTGATTAAAATTGATGAGAAACTTTTATGTCTATTAGTGCCTAAACGGTAAAGTTTATTGACTTTAATAAAAAGTACCTTATTTTTTAAGTATTTGATTGTCTATAAAATGACGCCCCCAGCTTTGTAATATCTGTCAAATAAAAAAGTTATGATGTAAATAAATTTTAGGTTTTAGGTAAAGTGCCCTCTGGCGGTATTTAAAAAGTACTTTTGTCTTAAAATTTTAGAATCTGCAAAGCTCGATTTGTGTGCGAAATATCAACTGGATTGGTTAAAAATAAATGCAATATGGCGAAAACCAAAATAAAATTGAACTTTGACGGCTTGTAACTCGAAAACGAATGACATTTTGAATACAAATTATATGAAGCTCTACCCTTATTTTGTCAAGTAGAATCACCCTCTTAAGTTTCGTGATCGATTTTTGAATCACCCTGTATAATGTACATTTTACCTCAAAATTACCTTAAAAAGAAACTGCATCTTTTTTTTTTTTTGGCAAAGTCCTTAATTTCATTCATCAAGCTTTTCTTTAAACCTACTAACAACTTGGACCAAAAGCCATATGATGTTTTAATAACATCATTAAAGCGTCTTACAATATAAAATGACGAAAGTTTTTGGATTCTTTTACTGCTGCAACAATAAAGAAAGTAAATGAGGAGGCTCCAATCAAAACAGTATTTGATAAAACACAATTTTATAAGTATCTTACAATTTTTACTTCGCGTTTTATTATTTATGTTTAAAAAGTTTTTTGTTTAAAAAATATCATATTATAAACATAACAATTAAACATACTTTGATTTAAAAACTTTATAAAATTTACAAATAGAAAACGCGAAGCTAAAATTGGGAGGTATTCTAAAAATTGTTTTATTAAAACCTGCGTTTTGATTTGGAGCTCCTCAAATTAGAAAAATTCGATGAAATAAGTTAGCTGTTTCAATATACTGAATAAAGATAGTAACACCCTGTATATTAATTTACTTTGTATGCTAATCAATATTTTAAAACTTGTACAAATAATAATGCCTTTGTTTCCTGCCATTACCTCAATTGCAAAATAAATTTCAGCTTTTTTACGCTTATGTCTCTCTGCCTGGTCATTAAATAAATTCTTTAACAAGTTTTTGCATCCCACTCTCATAGTGATATAATTTGAATCAACCAGATTTATCTAAATTATATGCCAAAGTTAAATGATGATACAGCACAGTTATGGTAGATTTGCTACGTGATTGCAAGCCGTTAGTCCAAATGAAAGCCGAAAGGTGCTAAAGTACTAAGTAGGTAGTCTGCGAAAATTAGTACTAAACGAAGATTAGGTAAGTGGTTTGAGTGCTTTTAACTGTTCATATGTGTATGTGAAGTTAACATAAACATTATCTAGGCACTGATGATTAGTGAAATACTTTTCCTATACTGCAAAGTAAGCTCAGTGTTACCGGTAGATAGGGGAGCAAAAAGTAGTTTCTTTTTATAACAACACAAAAACTATTTGTATTTTAGGTTGTACTAAGGTCGGGCCACACATAACCGCACCAAGCCCGATTTCACGGTAATAGGGGAAAGTGGGGCAAATTAATTCTGAAAAATTCAAAAGTACTTATGCCCTCAAAATATACAAAGCTTTTTTTCAAGCTAAATCTTTTGTTTTGTGTAGGTATATCTCTTCTTTTAAATAAAACAGATTTTACTACTTATCTCCTATCCCTTTTTTCCAAAAGTCTGGTCACACATAACCGCACTGATAGATCCCACAAGATCCAGCATTGTAGCACGACCGTGTCTCGCACGGTCTCAAATACGGGTGGGCGATAATTATCGATGTTTATTAAACATGTTTAGCGTTCGATGTTATTCTTATCGATATTGCAGATTTAAAACATCGGTAAAACAGCGATGTTTTTTACTTTTGCATCGATTTTTCGAAATATTTTTTTTCAGTTTTAAAATCTAAACCAATTTCATAAATTGGAAGGTTATGGAAAGTAAATCGTAAAAACCAAGAATTGGTTACGAAACGTCGCCTTAAACAGAAACTTTAAAATCAAAAGTATATTTTTAATGGGAATATTTTATTTTGTTAACTTTTCCCCATACATACATTTTTTTAATGTAGCTGTGCTAATAGGTTTCCCATCATTCCTATGTTCGTTAACAAACCAAAGAGTTTATTGATATTTTTTTATACATTTATTTTGATTGATGTTTAAGAGTAGAACTATTTTTAAGTATTAATAAAATGAATATTTTATTATGTTTATTTTTCATATAAAAAAGTTTATTATTTGTTATTAAAACTAAGACAACATTTTTGCTGTGTAATATTTATTGCTTAGGTTTAGGAGAAAATTACTGATGTCTATATGATGATTTCATTTAAAAAAATTAACGATGTTTTTCGATGTTGGAAACATCGATGTCACGCGACTGATGTTTTTCGATTATCGATAAAGCCTTTCGATGTTAACATCGATGGTGAACATCGATGTTGAACAATCGATGTCCCATCCCAAGTCTCAAAACATGCCCAGCAGATGAAATCATACGTGGATCGGATAGCGCCGATGTTCCCCGAAGCAGGTTATAAGTTTACGGGCGTCACTTTTTTTAGTTCATTACGTATAAAAATTAAAGTGAAAAGGTTAGTTTTTGTAAACAAACAATACAAGAAAGAGTAATTTAATAGGTATTTAAAAGTGTAAAATTAATTTTATTGTTACATCTTGTGACTAATATGTAAGGAAAACTGACGAATACATTGTTATTTTTTGTTTTATAGGTATTTTAAATTAATATTTCAAAAATTAAATACACCCATGTTTACCTACTTGTTAAAATGTGGTGCAGGGTATGTGACAGGTCACGGAGCGGTAATATTAAGCCTATGGCATTTGATAACAACGGTTCATTTCAAAACCGAGACATGGCCGTGCTACGGGCAGGACTTGGTGTGGGTATAATATACCCACACTAAGTCCTGTGTTTAAGGTTTTGCCACATATTATGTGGCAAAACCTTAAAACTGTGTTACCTTGTTTGTTTTAATTTATGATCAGGTGTAATTTAAAGCATGGTATAATTGACTTATAATACTGCAGTTTGATTAAATTCAATATTTTGCACTCGCATCCCCTATATTTCACCAGAGAAATGCACAGCCACGGGCTCGTTGCGGTTATGTGAGGCCCGATCTTTAGGTTGTTGTATTGCTTGTAGAAAATACGATAGATACTTTATCCTGGATTCTCTGAAATCCTTACTGAAATAATTGTTCAAACAGTTTCTTTTTTTAAGACAAACACATTTTACCATAGAAAATTTTACACAGGTAGAGGACACTCCTAATAGAATGTAATTAAAGAAAAACTGCGCTATACTTACCCCATCTACCAATCCCAAAGCACCCGGTAAAATTTTGTTTAACAAATGTACGAAAGACTACTTGTAATGGGCCATATGAATGAAAAGAAACAAATGCTTATACTATAAGCAAATGTGTTTGCTATATTTTTCTATATCCTGAGCATTTGCTTACACCTATAAGCAAAAGCATTTACTTCAAATGTTATAAGTATAAGCCTTTGCTTCTTTTCTTCATATTGCCCCATGTTTCGGTAGGATTTTAAATCCTGTCGCTGATGCCCTGTTGAAGTTGCCTTAAGTAAATACAAGCATCAATTTTAACGTTGTGGCTGAATAATATACCTACGCTACTCCCCTAAAATTGATGCAATTTCAGTAAGGTATCAAGGGCAGCATTTAAAATACTACTGCTGGACAACGAAGCTTGTCTAATAAGTAGACGCTTGGTCTCTATGTTTATTATCACTAGTCGTTACAGCCTCATTGATCAGTTCCTGTAAGGCGGGCGAAATCGGTCTGAGGAGAGGGTCGTGGTAGATATCATAGAAAAGCAGAATGCTTTTTTAACCGTCACTAAATGGAGTAAACTACTTTGTATAATACACCAAGACAGTATTTTCATAGCAGAAAACTTGTGCTGAAAAATCTTTACTGTTTATGAACCTTAAACATAAATTTTTCGGAAAATCATAATTTCAGGTCATTACGTCATGGCCTACGTTACCTTTCTGGAAAATTATATTTTAGTGTTAGGGAAATATTTAGTGCTAAACTTACTATTTTATAATTAGAATAATTATTTTTAACACTTTAACTATTTAATCTAAGATGGTACACGGTTACATTAAAGAAACAGAGTACCAAACAAAAATAAAAGTTCTGAGAAGTTCTGTCTAAACAGACAATGAAATGGCGTTGACTGTTTGTTTAAGAATCCAATTTAAATAAACTGCCTAATTTTATGTTGGTTTTGATAATAAGCAAAATAATTTTTAATTTTATTTTAAATGTTTTGATTATATTAGTTATTTTTTACATTATTGGCTAGTTCTACTTTAAAAAAATGCAGATTCAAGCGTATTCTCTCTAATACATTTTTTTTGTGGACACTAAGAAAAAATGCCTTTGCCGCCGCTCTCAACACTGGCGTAGATAATATTTTGAAATTACTATATCTAAAAACTGGGACATTGGACACACACCAAATGTATATCAGATACTTATTGCCCTAAAAGAAACACTTTGGTAAAGAAAGTTTTAATATAGAAATTGGCACAAAAAGGTAATTTTTGTATTACCCTCTTCAAAAAAATTAAAAGTTTAAAAGCGTAATCCTTTGTTTGATCATTTAGTAAATTTGATTAAAATTTCTCAACAAATTCAAATTTTGCTAAAATATCTACCATTGTCCGATAATTAATTAGAGGCATCTGAAAATTTTGCATAAAATATTCTAAAGCAAAAAGATCCAACTGGCTATAGTTTAAAAAAAATATAGATATATTTTTTTATTTTGAATTTGTTGATGAAATTTAAATTATTTTAGGAAAAAATACAAAATGGGGATTTTCTGTTTGATAAAAAATTAAGTTGGGGGTTATTGCTTATTTTTGGCCCACCCTGTAAATACAAATTAACCATAAAAAAGCTATTAAAAATAATCGACGTATTTAAGCGTTTTCTTAAATTTTAAATAAATTTGTTTCAACTTAGACGTCCTCACGAACAGGAAATTGATGGTAATTTATTGATGAATTTTTAACATTAGACACGGTGCATGATAAATGATAATTTTAACAAATGAAGTTGTTGGTCATGGCTTATTTTTGGGCAAGCCTGTATAAATGAATTTACCACAAAAAAATGGCAGCTGAAAAAAACGTGTTTGAGGGGTTTCTTTAGAAAAAACACTAAAAATGAATTTATGTATGTATTTCAGGGCTGTTCCTGGCGGGAGTGCAGCAGGGACATTTGCACGGGGCAACAGAAATGAGCAGGCGTCATTTTGCCAAATAAAGGGTGGTTTTTTAAAACGGTGGAATTAAGGCTATTTTTGCTCTTCAAAAATATTTACGAAGAAAAAAGTAAAAAAGTGGACTTTAATAAAAGATTTACTTATGTATTGTAAAAGTGAATCCTTTTTTATCTTAAAAATTTTTCCAGTTCTTTGCAGCAGGAGGGCGGCAATTTCTCTGTCTGCACGGGGTAACAAAAGACTTAAGAACGGCACCCATAGTAAATTCAAAAGTGATTTTGTATACGTTAAAAATACTAAAAACAATTTTAGAAAAATATGTGTTTGTTTATGATTCATTTTTAATTAAGTGCATATCACAAAAATTAAAAAAATGTTTACAATTTTCTTACTAGAGTATAACAATGACTTTTTACTGTATATAATATTAAGTTATGACTGCAATAACCATAAAATGCAGCACCTGTTTCTTGTCTATAATTATACGTTTTTACACTAAACAGCCATTTTGCAACTCTATAATAGCCATTGTTAATTGTCCCCCGTGTATAAACTGCAATAATAATAAAAATAATAGCTTATTGTCGTTTTTTGAATGAGGCACTGTTTTTCTATTCATTGAGGAGTATGATTCATTAATATACTTTGTAAATTAAAAGTATACGTTTAAAATTAAATGCCGATAACTGCATGTATGTAGTTATATTACCAGTACAATTTTACGATACTAAGCAGTGTTAACTATTAACATTTTAATTGATGGTTAAAGCTTTTAGACAGCAAGATGTAGTACAACTAAGCTTTCTTTTGCAAACTTTTTTATTGGACCTAGACACAACAAATTTTATTAATTGTAAGACCTTAAAGGCATATCTATTTTAGTAATAAAATAAAAGTCCCTGGCATCATTAGTATTACCAAATAATTTAACTATTAAGCTTTCTTGCTTCCTACCAACGTCTATGTTTTTCCGGGTGTTGCAGTAGTCAGAGTATCTGGCTTTAACCCCCATGCGACAGGGATTCAACCTCTAGCCGTGGAACCATTATTTGGTAGTAGGTAATAAAATGACATCCGTGGTGGTACCAAAGATTAATAATAACTCTTTGGTGGCACCACCGCGTTACCTAAATAGGCATACACACGGTCAGTCAGTACCGTATATTTATGTTTTTACCTCCATAAACAGGCGACTTTTTTAAAATTGCACCAATCCGGAGTTCCGGATTCACGCAATTTTTTTTTGGACATGAGGACTAGGCATTTACGAGACACTAGTACTTAGGCATCAAGTCTTCGTAGGCTATTCAAGATTTTTCTATTAAAATGTTTTGAAACTTGGCACGGGAATTTGTCAGATTGGTCGCTTTAAAATGCTATATTATATTTTTTTTCTGTAAAATGTACAGGGGAGCTAATAGTTAACCCCTAAAATTTGCATAGTAACTTATTCTGTTGGCGACGCACCAACCGGTATAAAGAAAAACAGGCATAAATGACCGAACAAAATCTACTTTTTATGTACAGGGTATTCCATTTAAGAGAAAAATTGCATATTTTTTGACTTTGCCAATATTTTTAAAGAAATTTAGGATAGCCAATCAATGTATTTTAGCTCGGAGAATTTAAAAGTCGTTTAAAAAATACATTTGCATGAAAAACAAAAGACTTACGCCAAAAATGGGCAGATTTAATAAATTAGAATTTTAAATTTAAAAATCGCATTTGAAGTGAAAAGTACGGCAGCGCTTTAATATCTTTAAAACCGCTAAAGATATGGTTTCGGTATTCAAAGCTTTTTAGGCATTGAATATTCTGTCATTTCAAACAAAATTATAACTAATTATGATCATGGGATATTCTTTGAATTTAAAATATAATTTTAATTTGAGAAGAATTTCAAAATGATATGTAAGTATTATGAAAATAACCAATTAAATTATTTATGTAATAAATCAAAATCATTTTCAAAAATAGTTTATTTACATTACTTTTCCTCCTTTCAAATTAAAATTCCAATTTTCAGTAATAAAATATTTATCAGTGGTTTTTTAATATTCCGTGTTATGTTTATGACTTATTTTTAGCTTGATCGACAGGAAAGGTGTGTAAAGTTAAAAATATTCAGTTTGAGTTAAATTACTAACAGAAGACCATACTCCTAACAATACGCAGATCTAACTATCACCCTAATCAGAACTAAAAATTGTATATACTATTATCCACTTTGTTTTAAATAAGAATAAACGTAATATTTTTTAAGTTTTACGTATAAGTATTAATTTTTATAGGTATAATTAATTTTTTTTACATTTGTAATCAAAAAACAAAGTAGAAAAATTAAAGAGCTGGACCATTCTTCTATATTTCTGTGTTGGTTGGATTTTATCTCCATAACTATATTTAAAAGTTTTTGAAAAACATCCAACTTTATCTTTGAGATCGGGTAAAATTAAGGTAAAATGGTATCGCTTAAGCTACTTTTGGCATAAAAAATTTTGGACACGTGGCCTAGTGCCGATGGGAGCAACTTTTTTTAATAGAAAGGGGGTCCTGTATAGGGATGTGATCGATAAATATCGTTTGAGCTAATATGGAATATTCGGTATATTGAGGAGCAATGTATCTATATTTATGAGAGAAATAAATATCGGTAATTATTTAGTATTACATGTTTTTTTATTTATTTTTTCTTAATAGGTAGGGGTAAATAAATACAGCATAATAGTTAAAAATTAGTTTAATACTTTATTTTTTTTTTAATTTAACAGTACAACATTTTTGACAGTTTTAAAAATTTAAGTGAAAAAATCTCTTTTGAATTTTAACTTATTTACCACAAATATCAAAAATATTCGATATCGATGTATCGATATATCAAAAAGTTAAATATCGATAAAGATTATCGATATTTGATTTTTGATATATCGATATTTGAAAATAATCGATATATCGTTTCCATTCCTAGTCATGTAGCAGTGTAGCAATTCGTTAAAGAGGCCTCTCGATTTTTTACTTAATAAATTTTTGTTTTTTAAAAATAGGTCCAGCTTTTCCAGATTTACAAGCCAATTCCATTAAAACCACCCTATAGCCAAATTTCAAATGGTCCTAAGTCTGGAGCGACTCGGCCGATTTTTAAAAACAAAGATGCGGTAAGTAACAAACCTAAAGGCCTTTAGGTGTTAACCCCTTTTCTTACAAAAAAAAGTTGATAGTGTCCCCTTGGCGGTCCTGAAACCAAAATTATTTTTGTGCAAAAATGGTTTAAGTAACACCCTCTTACTCGAATTTCATCCAACTCGATATATGATCCCATTTGAAAGATAAAAGGGGAGAAAAACTTTAATATCCTTACTGTATAAACAATTGAGAGGTCTAGAATCAAAAATTGCAAACTCGATTTTCTTTAATTTATATATGGATGTTAACAAAAATGTGTTTGTGTAAAATAAAACTATGTATGGCTTTGCTAATATTTTTTTTTTAAATTAAAATAAACAACAATAAATATAATTAATAATTTTATAACGAGCAGCTTACAGTTTTTTTTTAAATGTGGTTTAAAGTTTGAAGATTTTTGCTTTGAATACTTAGTTTTGAAGATTACTATCTTTAGTTTTACATGCCAAAAAGTAAAGAAAAACCTACCAAAAAAAAAAAAAAAAGTTTGAAACAAGTAAGTAAAGATCTAAAAATCGACGTTTCGCTGGCAAGTCTGCCACCGTTGTCAAGATAAAATTGAATAAAAATAAGACATTTAAAATTAACTAATATTTAGGTTTAAAATTTTAGCTTTAGTTTTAGAAGATTCTAAAAAAACGCTTGACAGAATCTCCTACAAACAACACACAAGCTTTTTAAATCCTGGGCTAAGTTAGGGTTGGCGCGATTTGAAGGGTCAAGGCTCCATAAGGAGTTTAAGGTAATAAGAAGGAAATGTGCGCCACTGCATTTTTCATAAATAAAAACTACTTTTTAAATCCTCGTTTGGTTTAGAACAAATTTGATATCCTAAGATAAACGAGGATTTAGAAAAACATTTTTTCTTTTAGAACAATGCAGTGGCGTACTATTTTTTTCTCTTAAAAATATTTACCTTAATTCCCTTACGGAGCTTTGAAACTTTAAGTTATGACAACTCTAACTTAGCCTAGTAATTTAAAAGCCAACCCTAAACCATTAGATTCATAATAAAAAATCTATATTTACGAGTTTGATTTTTTAAAAATGTCGCTAAATACATACCCTTAAGTAAGCTGTTTACACCTGGTTGACAGGTATTATGCCCATGAAAAAGGTAGCCAACCCTCTCCATCACGCCAACCCAATAAAACCTAATTTTTTAGGGCTTATTTGAGAATCATAAACGCTGAAGCAAATGATTGGGTAAGTTATTTGTTTGTAGTACCAATAATTACGCAGCTAACCTGACACACCATGTTCTAAGACAGAAAAAAATAAAACTGCGTTAACTTCTGGAATACACTCCAAATTGTTTGTAGTTTATTTGCAACGATGAAAAAAAAATTTAACCTACACAAGTCAAAAAAAATTATCCCTGTTACCTTGCCATGTAGGAAGACAAAAACAATTGTTCAAAACTTTTTTTTATCTCATTTATAACTACAAACGCTAACATTGATGATTGTGGTAAAGTTTATTTTTTGTAGTAAACCAACACTGACGCAGCTAACCTGATTGAACGTTAGTATGTTCTTAAGCCAGAAAAAAATAATAAACTGCGTTAAAAATTTTGGAATACACCCTGTGAAAATTGTTTGTAGCTTCTATTGTAAAGGACGAAAAAATTCTAATCCCATGAAGCAAGTCAAAAAATAATTTAAAACATAATATAGCCATGGGAAAGACAAAACAATTGTTCAAAAACTCTTTATCTCTATTTATAACTACAAACGCTACGAATGATTGTAGTAAAAGTTTATTTTTGTAGTACCAATAATTACGCAGCTAACCTAATAAATGTTGTCCTAAGCCAGAAAAATAAACTGCGTTGAAAACCTTGAATACACTCAAAATTGATTGTAGTTTATTGTAAGCAGACGAAAACTTTAATCCCATGCATGTCAAAAATTTCTATCCGTTACATCCGCCAGGGAAGACAAACAATTGTTCAAAACTTTTTCATCTCATTTATAACTGCCAAACTGCCACTAATGATTACTGTAGTGAAAGTTTATTTCTTTGTAGGTACCAATAATTACGCAGCTTACTCTCAACTCCATCAGCTGTTCTAAGCCAGAAAAAAATAAACTGCGTTAAAAATTCTGGAATTGCACTCAAAATTGTTTGTAGTTTATTGTAAAGCGACGAAAAAAATTCTTAATCCCATTCAAGTCAAAAAATTTTTTAAACATAACATAGCCATGGGGAAGACCAAACAATTTGTTCAAAACTTTTATCTCATTTTATAAACTACAAACGCTACTAATAGATTGTAGCAAGGTTTATTTTTTTGTAGTACCTGCAACTACGTGCAGCTAACCTAATAACAGCAGGTTCTAAGCCAGGAAGAAAATAAAAACTGCGTTTAAAATTTTGGAATGACGATCTCAAAATTGTCTGTAGTTTATTTAGTAGCGATCGAAAAAAATCTTAATCCCTATACAAGCTCAAAAATATTTTAAACATAACATAGCCGTGGGAAGACAAAACAATTAGTTCAAAACTTTTTTGTACCTCATCTATAACTACAAACGCTACTAATATGATTGTAGGGAAAGCTTTATTCTTTTGAACAAATTAATACCGTGCAGCTAACCTAATAAATGTTGTTCTAAGCCAGAAAAAAATAAAAACTGCGTTAAAAATTTTGAATGCACTTAAAATTGTTTGTAGCCTATTAGCGATGACGTAGAAAATTCTTAATCCTATACAAGTCAAAAAATATTTAAACATAACATAGCCATGGGGAAGACAAAACAAATTGTTCAAAACTTTTTTTTTTATCTCATTTATAACTACAATCGCTACTAAATGATTGTAGCAAAGCTTATTTTTTTGTAGTACCAATAATTACGCAGCTAACCTCTAATAAAATGTTGTTCTTAGGCCATGAAAAAAAAAATAAACTGAACGTCAAAAATTTTTGGAATACGACTCAAAATTGTTTGTAGTTTGACTGGAAGCGACGAAAAAAGTTCTTAATCCCATACAAGTCAAAAATATTTAAAAATAATAATGTACAAGACAAAACAATTGCTTCAAAACTTTTTTTGATTCTATTTATAACTACAAACGCTACTAATGATTGTAGTAAATTTTATTTTTTGAAAATTAAGATCATGTAAACAGCGCTAATAATGCTGAAATTACAGAAAAAGTACAACCAAATAAAATTTTGAATACACTCCAAACGATTGTAGTTTATTGTAGCGACGAAAAAAATCTTAACCATATAATAAAATATTTAAACATAACATAGCCATATGGGAAGACAAAACAATTGTTCAAAACTTTTTTTTATCTCATTTATAAACGCCAAACCGCTACTAATGATTGTAGTAAAGTTTATTTGTTTGTAGTACCAATAATTATGCAGCTAACCTAATAAATGTTGTTCTAAGACAGAAAAAAAAATAAAACTGCGTTAAAAATTTTGGAATACACTCAAAATTGTTTGTAGTTTATTGTAGCGACGAAAAAAATTCTTAATCCCATACAAGTCAAAAAATTTTTATCCGTTACCTTGCCATGGGAAGACAAAACAATTGTTCAAAACTCTTTATCTCATTTATAACTACAAACGCTACAAATGATTGTAGTAAAGTTTATTTTTTTGTAGTACCAATAATTACGCAGCTAACCTAATAAATGTTGTTCTAAGCCAGAAAAAAATAAAACTGCGGTAAAATTTTGGAATATACTTAAAATTGTTTGTAGTTTATTGTAGCGACGAAAAAAAAATTCTTAATCCCATACAAGTCAAAAATATTTTAAACATAACATAGCCATGGGAAGACAAAACAATTGTTCAAAACTTTTTATCTCATTTATAACTACAAACGCTACAAATGATTGTAGTAAAGTTTATTTTTTGTAGTACCAATAACTACGCAGCTAACCTAATAAAATGTTGTTCTAAGTCAGAAAAAAAAAAAATAAAACTGCGTTAAAAATTTTGGAATACACTTAAAATTGTTTGTAGTTTATTGTAGCGACGAAAAAAATTCTTAATCCCATACAAGTCAAAAATTTTTTAAACATAACATAGCCATGGGAAGACAAAGCAATTGTTCAAAACTCTTTTTATCTCATTTATAACTACAAACGCTACAAATGATTGTAGTAAAGTTTATTTTGTAGTACCAATAATTACGCAGCTAACCTAATAAATGTTGTTCTAAGCCAGAAAAAAATAAAACTGCGTTAAAATTTTGGAATACACTCAAAATTGTTTGTAGTTTATTGTAGCGACGAAAAAAATCTTAATCCCATACAAGTCAAAAATTTTTAAACATAACATAGCCATGGGAAGACAAAACAATTGTTCAAAACTTTTTTATCTTATTTATAACTACAAACGCTACAAATGATTGTAGTAAAGTTTATTTTTTGTAGTACCAATAATTACGCACGCTAACCTAATAAATGTTGTTCTAAGCCAGAAAAAAATAAACTGCGTTAAAAATTTTGGAATACACTTAAAATTGTTTGTAGTTTATTGTAGCGACGAAAAAAAATTCTTAATCCCATACAAGTCAAAGATTTTTCAACATAACATAGCCATGGGAAGACAAAACAATTGTTCAAAACTTTTTTTATCTCATTTATAACTACAAACGCTACAAATGATTGTAGTAAAGTTTATTTTTGTAGTACCAATAATTACGCAGCTAACCTAATAACACAAAACCGCCCTGTTATCAAATAGACATATTTCGTTTAAGTATGATGCTGATCAATTATAAACTGAGATATGTACTACAAAAAAGCAACGGTATTTTCAGCGTTAATCTATAATTATAGAGAACTAAATAATACTGCGAAAAAATCTTATTCTTAATTAGTCAAAAATTATAATAATAAATAAATAAAAATACCATAGCTGTGGGAAGTCAAAAACTTGCTCGAAAACTAAACTATTCCATTAAATGTAGTATAGTTCATTTTGTGTGTGTGTGTTCTTAATATTTGTTAATTAAGAATTATTTTCTTCAGATGAAAATTAACCCTAAATTAATCCGAATTAAAATACAAAACTCAAAATACCGTTTTAAAAATAAAATACAAAGTCTGTATGTTTTAAATCATTTTTGTGTTCAGTTTAAAATAATATTTTTACCCAGTTGAGTGGGTATTTTATAACTTCTTAAGTTGTGTGTGTGTGTGTGTGTGTGTTTTGAACAATTGTTTTGTCTTCCCATGGCTATGTTATGTTTAAATATTTTTGACTTGTATGGATTAAGAATTTTTTTCGTCGCTACAATAAACTACAAACAATTTTGAGTGTATTTCAAAATTTTTAACGCAGTTTTATTTTTTTTTTCTGGCTTAGAACAACATTTATTAGGTTAGCTGCGTAATTATTGGTACTACAAAAAAATAAACTTTACTACAATCATTAGTAGCGTTTGTAGTTATAAATGAGATAAAAAAGTTTTGAACAATTGTTTTGTCTTCCCATGGCTATGTTATGTTTAAATATTTTTTGATTTGTATGGGATTAAGAATTTTTTTCGTCGCTACAATAAACTACAAACAATTTTGAGTGTATTCCTAAATTTTTAACGCAGTTTTATTTTTTTTTTCTGGCTTAGAACAACATTTATTAGGTTAGCTGCGTAATTATTGGTACTACAAAAAATAAACTTTACTACAATCATTTGTAGCGTTTGTAGTTATAAATGAGATAAAAAGTTTTGAACAATTGTTTTGTCTTCCCATGGCTATGTTATGTTTAAAAATTTTTTGACTTGTATGGGATTAAGAATTTTTTTCGTCGCTATCAATAAACTACAAACAATTTTGAGTGTATTTCAAAATTTTTAACGCAGTTTTATTTTTTTCTGGCTTAGAACAACATTTATTAGGTTAGCTGCGTAATTATTGGTACTACAAAAAAATAAACTTTACTACAATCATTTGTAGCGTTTGTAGTTATAAATGAGATAAAAAAAGTTTTGAACAATTGTTTTGTCTTCCCATGGCTATGTTATGTTTAAAAATTTTTTGACTTGTATGGGATTAAGAATTTTTTTTTCGTCGCTACAATAAACTACAAACAATTTTAAGTGTATTCCAAAATTTTTAACGCAGTTTTATTTTTTTTTCTGGCTTAGAACAACATTTATTAGGTTAGCTGCGTAATTATTGGTACTACAAAAAAATAAATGAATTGTAAAAAGTAAAAAGTAAACAAATAAAATATATTAACCGTTTATTTATAATTTGAGAAAAGCAAATACAGGAATGAGCTTTTTACTGCAGATAATATTTTTATTGCCAATAAGCTATATGAAATTACCAAATAGTAATACGAGATGCTTAAATCACATACGCCTCATACGCGTTTTATGCTACAAACAAAAAACCATAAAATAAAAAGTAATCGCCAAAACAATAACTGATGTTTCACAGTGTGAATGAATATCCTTAAATAGAGCCATTAATTATTATCTTATTGTATTAAATTAAGAGCCGCATATTTGAAACATGAATATATATTTTTTTCTTGCATGGATTATTTAGTACAAAAATTATTAATAATGTAAAAATAAATAGAAATTAATTATTCGATAAAATTTTAGAAAAGAATATTTTTAGAAGGAAGTCCAAAAATTATCATAGCAGAAAAGTAGTTTTCTAAGTTGTCAACAAGCTGAACTGTACTGAAAAATGTAAAAATAATAGAAAAAAATAGTGCACAAGTAACACTATCAATTTAGAGTGTATTCCAAAAGTTTTTAACGCAGTTTTATTTTTTTTCTGGCTTAGAACAACATTTATTAGGTTAGCTGCGTAATTATTGGTACTACAAACAAATAAACTTTACTACAATCATTAGTAGCGTTTGTAGTTATAAATGAGATAAAAAAGTTTTGAACAATTGTTTTGTCTTCCCATGGCTATGTTATGTTTAAAAATTTTTTGACTTGTATGGGATTAAGAATTTTTTTCGTCGCTACAATAAACTACAAACAATTTTGAGTGTATTCCAAAATTTTTAACGCAGTTTTATTTTTTTTCTGGCTTAGAACAACATTTATTAGGTTAGCTGCGTAATTATTGGTACTACAAAAAATAAACTTTACTACAATCATTTGTAGCGTTTGTAGTTATAAATGAGATAAAAAAGTTTTGAACAATTGTTTTGTCTTCCCATGGCTATGTTATGTTTAAAAATTTTTGACTTGTATGGGATTAAGAATTTTTTTCGTCGCTACAATAAACTACAAACAATTTTGAGTGTATTCCAAAATTTTTAACGCAGTTTTATTTTTTTTCTGGCTTAGAACAACATTTATTAGGTTAGCTGCGTAATTATTGGTACTACAAACAAATAAACTTTACTACAATCATTTGTAGCGTTTGTAGTTATAAATGAGATAAAAAAGTTTTGAACAATTGTTTTGTCTTCCCATGGCTATGTTATGTTTAAAAATTTTTTGACTTGTATGGGATTAAGAATTTTTTTCGTCGCTACAATAAACTACAAACAATTTTGAGTGTATTCCAAAATTTTTAACGCAGTTTTATTTTTTTTTCTGGCTTAGAACAACATTTATTAGGTTAGCTGCGTAATTATTGGTACTACAAAAAATAAACTTTACTACAATCATTTGTAGCGTTTGTAGTTATAAATGAGATAAAAAAGTTTTGAACAATTGTTTTGTCTTCCCATGGCTATGTTATGTTTAAAAATTTTTTGACTTGTATGGGATTAAGAATTTTTTTCGTCGCTACAATAAACTACAAACAATTTTAAGTGTATTCCAAAATTTTTAACGCAGTTTTATTTTTTTTTCTGGCTTAGAACAACATTTATTAGGTTAGCTGCGTAATTATTGGTACTACAAAAAATAAACTTTACTACAATCATTTGTAGCGTTTGTAGTTATAAATGAGATAAAAAAGTTTTGAACAATTGTTTTGTCTTCCCATGGCTATGTTATGTTTAAAAATTTTTTGACTTGTATGGGATTAAGAATTTTTTTCGTCGCTACAATAAACTACAAACAATTTTAAGTGTATTCCAAAATTTTTAACGCAGTTTTATTTTTTTTTCTGGCTTAGAACAACATTTATTAGGTTAGCTGCGTAATTATTGGTACTACAAAAAATAAACTTTACTACAATCATTTGTAGCGTTTGTAGTTATAAATGAGATAAAAAAGTTTTGAACAATTGTTTTGTCTTCCCATGGCTATGTTATGTTTAAAAATTTTTTGACTTGTATGGGATTAAGAATTTTTTTCGTCGCTACAATAAACTACAAACAATTTTGAGTGTATTCCAAAATTTTTAACGCAGTTTTATTTTTTTTTCTGGCTTAGAACAACATTTATTAGGTTAGCTGCGTAATTATTGGTACTACAAAAAATAAACTTTACTACAATCATTTGTAGCGTTTGTAGTTATAAATGAGATAAAAAAGTTTTGAACAATTGTTTTGTCTTCCCATGGCTATGTTATGTTTAAAAATTTTTTGACTTGTATGGGATTAAGAATTTTTTTTTCGTCGCTACAATAAACTACAAACAATTTTGAGTGTATTCCAAAATTTTTAACGCAGTTTTATTTTTTTTTTCTGGCTTAGAACAACATTTATTAGGTTAGCTGCGTAATTATTGGTACTACAAAAAATAAACTTTACTACAATCATTTGTAGCGTTTGTAGTTATAAATGAGATAAAAAAAGTTTTGAACAATTGTTTTGTCTTCCCATGGCTATGTTATGTTTAAAAATTTTTTGACTTGTATGGGATTAAGAATTTTTTTTCGTCGCTACAATAAACTACAAACAATTTTAAGTGTATTCCAAAATTTTTAACGCAGTTTTATTTTTTTTTCTGGCTTAGAACAACATTTATTAGGTTAGCTGCGTAATTATTGGTACTACAAAAAATAAACTTTACTACAATCATTTGTAGCGTTTGTAGTTATAAATGAGATAAAAAAGTTTTGAACAATTGTTTTGTCTTCCCATGGCAAGGTAACGGATAAAAATTTTTTGACTTGTATGGGATTAAGAATTTTTTTCGTCGCTACAATAAACTACAAACAATTTTGAGTGTATTCCAAAATTTTTAACGCAGTTTTATTTTTTTTTCTGGCTTAGAACAACATTTATTAGGTTAGCTGCGTAATTATTGGTACTACAAACAAATAAACTTTACTACAATCATTTGTAGCGTTTGTAGTTATAAATGAGATAAAAAAGTTTTGAACAATTGTTTTGTCTTCCCATGGCTATGTTATGTTTAAAAATTTTTTGACTTGTATGGGATTAAGAATTTTTTTCGTCGCTACAATAAACTACAAACAATTTTGAGTGTATTCCAAAATTTTTAACGCAGTTTTATTTTTTTTTCTGGCTTAGAACAACATTTATTAGGTTAGCTGCGTAATTATTGGTACTACAAAAAATAAACTTTTACTACAATCATTTGTAGCGTTTGTAGTTATAAATGAGATAAAAAAGTTTTGAACAATTGTTTTGTCTTCCCATGGCTATGTTATGTTTAAAAATTTTTTGACTTGTATGGGATTAAGAATTTTTTTCGTCGCTACAATAAACTACAAACAATTTTGAGTGTATTCCAAAATTTTTAACGCAGTTTTATTTTTTTTCTGGCTTAGAACAACATTTATTAGGTTAGCTGCGTAATTATTGGTACTACAAAAAATAAACTTTACTACAATCATTTGTAGCGTTTGTAGTTATAAATGAGATAAAAAAGTTTTGAACAATTGTTTTGTCTTCCCATGGCAATGTTATGTTTAAAAATTTTTGACTTGTATGGGATTAAGAATTTTTTTTCGTCGCTACAATAAACTACAAACAATTTTAAGTGTATTCCAAAATTTTTAACGCAGTTTTATTTTTTTTCTGGCTTAGAACAACATTTATTAGGTTAGCTGCGTAATTATTGGTACTACAAAAAATAAACTTTACTACAATCATTTGTAGCGTTTGTAGTTATAAATGAGATAAAAAAGTTTTGAACAATTGTTTTGTCTTCCCATGGCAAGGTAACGGATAAAAATTTTTTGACTTGTATGGGATTAAGAATTTTTTTTTCGTCGCTACAATAAACTACAAACAATTTTGAGTGTATTCCAAAATTTTTAACGCAGTTTTATTTTTTTTTCTGGCTTAGAACAACATTTATTAGGTTAGCTGCGTAATTATTGGTACTACAAACAAATAAACTTTACTACAATCATTTGTAGCGTTTGTAGTTATAAATGAGCTAAAAAATTAGGTTTTTTTCTAAAGCGGGTTCCATAATAACTTTTATTGTTAAAAAAAAATATTTTTTCCAAAAACGTATGAGGGGTCCATTTATATAGCCGGAACTTAGACTATTATATTATTTAAATTTTAATTCTATTACTAACACAATTTCCGCTTTTATTATTTACATTTACTTACAAATTACATTACGTAATTAATCTATACTTGTTAGTGGACATAAGCATATAGGTTTAAAAAGCAATGTAATTATTGGTTACAAAGTATAATTTAAGAGACTTGAATTGTCATATTTTTAAAATAATTGGTTTTAAAAACGTTTTATTGCAAGGTTACGCTCCATCAATATTTACCAATAGTTCTCGACAATTTTGGTACTTCTGTATTCTAAGAGCTTTGACGATATATTAAAAGCATCACCATTGGGAACTTATCACCATTCTACCAATTTAAAAAATAAATATTTGTTTTGATCTTTAATATTGTTGATGCAAGTAAAGCTAAGTAAACAAAGGTTTATTAACCACTTTAATCCAACTAAGAATTAAAATAACAAAATACATAATAAAACCACACTTTGTTAGGTTTATCCTTAGATTTTATTGTAGGATTTTTTATTTTATGACAGGTATCCTAATAAAAAGATATTGTAGTGAATAATAAAAAAGAAATGAAAGAATGCGTTTATAACGGGTTTTTACATCATTGTTTCATGTTAAGCAACAAAACATCTACATACATACCGACATTCATTAAAAATGTCTGTTTTTTTATCTAACATGTACCTAACAGCTTTAGAGTTATGGTTATACACAAAAGGTAATATGAGGCCCCAAAAGACAAACCAGATGAATTTATTTTTGAAAATTTTCCAAAATTTTAGTGATATTTTACTGTAACAGATGGCAAATTTGTCACAGGTAAAGCAAAGGTTTAAATTACGCCGTTTTGAATAATAATTTTGCATCAAAGTTTCTACTAAAATTTTAAACCAGTTACGTCCAACGAAGAGACAAATTTTTTAAGGTTATTTTGATTCAAACTGACAAAAAAACCTAAAAGTTTAGGAATTCAGTACTGTCGAGGTATTTTATGCGGAGCGAACATAATAAAAGCCGGCGAACTGAAGAAGAAGAAAAATTAAAAGAGGGTCTTTTTGAGTCTCGAGACAACAATAACCGATTTTTGTAGTTTTTTTTAGTACTTATCATTTTAATAAGCTAAGGTCAGTCACATTGGTCTCAAATATTTATTGCAGAATTATTTCCGACATACGCAGACCTTTAAAAGCCAAAAGTATTAGCAGTAAAAAACTAACCGGTATGTATTAAAAACGAGACATAATCTTTATTTTATATTTAACGTTAATTTACTTAAAAAAAAAGTTAAAAGCACGCTAATTTTTTAACGTTCTTTGGTATACACTTTAAAACACTCATGGGTAATTTTTGAGAAAAGGAAACGGTTCAAAGTCCTAAAGCAACGATAAAGCAAGACCAATGCGTCATAATTTCAGGAAAAAATATCTACATACATACTGATATTCATTAAAAATTTGTGTTTCTTTTTATCTAGTATGTACAGCTTTAGAATTGTAGTTACAAACAAAGTAATGTGATACTCTAAGAGGCACATTTGTCACATAAAAATAAGTAGCATCTTTATATCAATAATTCAGTCTCAATTCAATTTATTTAAATTGGTCACAAATAAGTCACGATTAGTCGGTTACAGTGATTGGTTAGAGGTTGAATAGAATATACAGGAGTGGTTTTACACAGTTTGTTTTTTAATATATGTAGCGCCTTAATATAAGCAGCCAGAACTTCTATGCTAAAAACTTGGTACGAATTGGTCACGATTGGTCAGTAGGTCACTAAGACCGACTTATCAATCGTGACTAATTCGTGACCAATTTACATAGCATTGAATAAGCTCTAAATGTTGATATTGAGGTGCTACATATATATATTTTTTAAATCAGAATGACCAATGGTGACCAATTATAACAGCATATAACGATATACGAATGTTGATGTTAAGGTGCTAAATATATTCATGTAGCAATACATGAACTTTAACTTTAAGCTCGTTATATTTATTTTAGTATCTTTAACTAAATATTTAATACCTATGACCAATTCTCTAATTGTTGCTAGTTTTCACAATTTGTTTTTTGTATCTTTAATTTTGGGCCGCTCAAGAACTTTTCTTGTCCCTAAATTTAATACAATGTTTATTAGTAACACCATAAAGTAACATACCTACGGATAAGAGAAACCTGGGCATGCTAAAATTTTCGTACCGCTTTTGCGGCAGGCTTGTCGTTTTTCCAGTTTACACTTTAAATGCGTCGGTCGAAGCCTCGCCTCGTATAATATCAGCGGTGGGGAGACACGTAAGCTTACTGAAATGACTAACTGGCGGTATTTCAACGAGAAACGAATAAAATTATATTGGGAGTTTTCGCATGACCTGTCCTTAAATCGGCTATTCCATGAAAACTCTTATAATTTCCTTACTCTATGGTAACACCAAACGATAATAAATATTGACGTGTATCGGATAGTGTAGTAGTAGTAGTAGTTTCTATTATTTTCTTAACCTTTTAATACGCTAAATGCTGTAAAACTTTTTATGTTACTGTACAATGGAGAAATGAATAATTTAAATTAGTTTTTATTGTCTCTAGTATTAACTAATCAATTGTACAATTGAATTAAAGCAACATCAAATGTAAAATGAGGTTAATGTGTTAAGACACAATTCAAAATGCATTAAATCTTGATACAACTTCTCAATGCCTCAGAGTATTAAGACTAATTTAAAAATTTAAATAGTGGGCAATTTAGGCCGCTCTAGTTGTTCTGTCATTTATTATTATATCTCATGTAAAAAGTGATAAACTTTTGTATACTGTGTGCCCACGAGATTAATACTACAAGCCTGCCGTTTTCTTGAGAAGTGTTATACGGTTTTGAAATTTTGGTCCGATATTTAGTTGAAAAGGATGCAGATTTTTGATATTTTAGAAGTTATATGTGGCACATTGGGTTTAACTGAAAGTGATATTTTTCCACGACTCAATTCTTTAGGCAATTCTAAGCAAATAAATGTACCACATGTTTTAACAATCTTACGTAGTTAAAAAAATACTGTTTGAAAATGTTAGGTGAAAAAATGGAGTTTTCCTATATTTCAGCCGCAATTCTTTTCGATTTGTTAAAAAACTAATGATGGTAGAGTAGAGGTAATGCAATGTTTTTTACAAATATTTTATAAACGTTATATCCTATTACCATAAAATTAGAATTTCCGGTTTAACCGAAAGAGCCACAGAAATTGACTTTTGGCACTAAAAACTTTATTTTTTATGGAAACCACTACCCTAAACCTTAAATGTAAGCTCAACGCATATTTCTCAATCTTTTTGTTAATTATATCCTATCTCTAAACCTAATAGTTTTTAGGGTATTAATAGTGAAACGTTTAAAAATCTAGCGTTTTACTAGAAATCTTAAAAACTATTAGTTTTAGATATATGATATAATTAACAAAAAAGATTAAGAAATAAAAGCTAAATTAAATAAAAACAAATAAATAATAACTAATGTAGTTCATTTAAATTATTATTAAATTTCTTTACTGCCAAAAGTCAATTTCTGTGGCACTTCCGATAAAACCGAAAATTGTATTTTTACAGTGATAGGATATGAGTTTTACCATAAAGTAACATACCTACGGATAAGAAAAACCATGGCATGCTAAAATTTTCGTACCGCTTTTGCGGCAGGCTTGTCATTTTTCCAGTTTACACTTTAAATGCGTCGAGTCGAAGCCTCGCCTCGTGTAACATCAGCGGTGGGGAGACACGTAAGCTTACTGAAATGACTAACTGGCGGTTTTTCAACGAGAAACGAATAAAATTATATTGGGAGTTTTCGCATGATGTCTTAAAAAATTGCATAAGCCCTTTTCTACCATCATTTGTTTTTACCAAATCGATAAAAATATCGGTTAACATGACATTTTCTCAAGAACTAATTAGGATAGGTATAGAATGTGGTACATGTATTTGCTTAGTATTGCCTATAAAAATCAGTATTTTAATAAATATATAGAGTGTTCCATTTAAAATAGCAAAGTTGAGAGCTCTTCCGGTTAAACCGTATGTCCCACATAACCTTCCGAATCATCAAAAACTTGCAGCCATTTCAACCATACATTCTACCAACATTTTAAAATTATGTAACACTTCTGAAGAAAATGACAGGATAGCAAGGCTTGGCGAATAACAGTACTTTTTTATTTGGAGACCCACAGGAGTGGCAAAAAGTGTTTAATATAAAGATGTTAAATCACGCTTTTAAACTTGTTTTTAAATTTTAACGGAAAGATATACATATACTTATTATTGGAGAAATCTACAAAGTTTAAAATTTTATGTTTAAAAAAATATTTAGGATTAAGTTTAATTTTAACCCGTTTTTCTTTAAACACCGTTTTAAAATAACATTATTTGGAAGATATCCCTGTATCTGTTATGCTGTTACACTTTTTTTTACTAAATCTTTTTTTTCATATTATGTCTAATATCCCTTACTTTATTTTGAGAAAATCTGGCAGTTTTTATTTGCCGCAATAAAGAGCTACTTTAGCCCTTAATTACATTTATTATATTTAGCAGCGTCTCAGAGCAGCACCAGAAAGAACATTCGTTACAGAAAAATGTACGCCACTGATTTTTGTATAATTTTCTCACTAAAGTAGGCAAATAAAAATACAGCATTTTTTCGTATTTAGTTTTCGAATAAAAATAAAATCTCCTTAATTTATTATCACTGGATCATATAAAAAAGGTTAAGAACATTTTGAACACCTAATTTAGTAAAACTGGTTAGTCAGACATGTCAGTGTTATTTAATTAAGTATTTGTTGTTGTTTTTGCAGATTTATTATTATAAAAAATTAAATAACTATAAAAAATATTTTTAAACAGAGAATAATGACCCGGTATTTGAAAAACAATACATTTCTCGAAACAATATTTATGCTTTTTTTACAGACTTAGCTTGGATATACTTTTTTACCAAAATATTTAACACTCTGTATATGGACCTGTGAATTACACTTTCTAAATTTTTTGGTTAACAGATCTTGCAGGGATTATTTAGAAAGTTTTAGATTGGGCCTTTTTTATATAATTTAATTTTAAAATACTTTGTATTTATTTATTTAGCTTCTTTCCTGAAAAGCATTTAGCTGCGGAAGATATAAATAAAAATATTGACCTTTTTTGGGCATAACCTTAATCTGAGTATCAGACACATTTTGGGTCATTTTAAAACCAAACATAACAACCTAAAACAACATTTATGTAGCCGCCGAACGAAAATCCTCATATTCTCCACCTCCGCATTACATAAATCAAATTTAATCTTGACAATGTAAAAAAAACCAAAGCTAAATACACAGACAAGCTTTTAAAAATTAGTACCTAACTAAAAATAATAAACTTTACTCTATAACTAAATAAAAATTTTACTTAATTTATTTCGTCAGTCAGATGCTAAATTTTTACACTTAACGTAAATAAAAACATTACTAATTTTAACACTAGGTTTAAATATTTTATTATATTTTGAAATTTTTAAAATTGCGATGAAAAAGGGTAAGAGTAAAACCCCGGAAAACTGGTTGCAGGTTATTTAATTTTATTACAAAGGCTTTGAGAAACTTTGTTTACTTTAAGAAATTACAATATCTATAAACAGCAATTGACTTTGAAATATGATTCCGAGTCTGAAATTCTCTCATCTTGAGATTATTTATAAAAATTTGTTATCTTTCACCTTTTATTTTTAAAAAGAGTAGTTAGCCTTCACTTTTTTGCTAAATCTCTGAATTTATTTAGCAAACCATTAAATGAATTACTACAGCCCTGACCAGTGTTGTTTTAAACTTCAGGCACAATATAAAGTATAAAGGTCTTTGATAAAAGTAATTTTTCTTGGATTAAGGTCAGTTAAATTAATATTACAATGGTTAAAATATCATATTATATTTTAAAAATATAATATGACACTTTTACCATATTGATATTAATTTAACTGACCTAAATCCAAGAACAATTACTCTTATAAATTTATAATATTTGGTCAAAGAATCATAAAACAAAATATGATATAAAAAGTATTTGTTTTTGAGAACAGGCAGCTTTATTCACTTAAAAAACATTGCCACAGTATCGAAATCTTCTTGAAAAATGCAAGTATGTAGCTTTCTAAAACACAGACATTTTATAGTCTAGAATTGCCAAACATTTCAGAAACAAACATTAAAGGCGCCTTTAAAAAACAGGTGGAAAATATCATTTGCGGAATCAAACACTTACAATGATTAAACGAGAATACGTTCTGAGAACGAAGCAATTGCAATTTATTTACCCGACTTCAAAAATATCCATCTCAGTATCAGATGATTAACTTTTGAATGGATAAAATAAATCAAGGCGAAACGATTGCATAAATATTTAATTGTTTACTTGAAACTCTTTAATTTCGGCTTTAAATGCGAAGCTAAGTGTAATGATTGAAATGTTGCATCGGCTATTTTGGGCTTAATTTGTTCCTGAAATACGTATGACGGAGGAGATCTGGGGCGCCACTTGGTAATATTATTCTATGGATTCACCAAATTACCTTTTTAACCGTTTAAGATACTTTGGCTTTTGCTTTTAAAGAAAAAAGTTTGTTTGTGTTTAGGAAATATAGCTAGTCTGCAACTACATACGGGGTTTTCATTTATATTTTACCACCCATTTTTAACTTTAACCAAGAAGGATAGAAAAAAACGTCAAGTTAAAAGTTTCGTATTTTTATCTTTTATTTTTCGGACATAAAAAAATGAACATCAAAAACTTAAGAAAAATGTAGAGGTAATCTTTTTTAAATAGAACTCGCTGTATATTATTTTAAAATCTTTTAAAATAGTAGATATTCCCTTATACCTACCTACGGCCGGCACTAACCTGAGACTGTAGTTGTAATGAAAACTATATTCAGATTTAAATATCCACATTTTTAAAACCAATAAAAGATAGATAAGACATTTTCCGCTGAGTTTTATTGATCGACTAACTGACCCTATATAGCAGTGTAATTGCCCTTTATCAATAAATTTTAAACTGTGGATGTTTTATTTTAAATAAGTATTTGTACAATGCCAATCATTTATTTAAACATTAAAATATTTATAAAACTTTCTTACCATTTTTATTTGCTAACGAACAGCTTGAAGTATAGAAACAATAATAAGTTTAAACAATTCGCGTAAAGCTAATTGGTTTTTCGAATATTTTTTTATTATACACTATTTAACTTAGTTTTTTACCTTTTATAGCCTTCATATTAACTTAGACTTTCACCTCGATATCTCACGGATTAAGCTGAATATCTTTACATACCTTTTTATGGTTCAAAACTCTCCTAAAATCCCCTATGACATCGTGTAAGGAACTCAAAATATGACAGGTCAAATGTTAAAAAATTAGTTTTTGCGAATATCTCGTTTCCTTGACTTTTAATTGCATTTATATTTATTATAAACGTTGTAGAACACAAAATTTTTGACAAATTTGATTCTAAGCATTTTTTGTCATACCAACGGATCCGATAATAGAGGGCGCAGAGTGTAAAGCACTTTGAGTGTATGTACATACCTTAGCACGCAATCAATCGTGATATTTAGCAAATACTTAAATAAAAAGATGACATACTAGACTAAAAATCACGATTGATTGCATGATAAGGTATGTACATGCAGTAAAGTGCTTTACATTTGCGCCTTTATTATCGGATCCGTTGGTCTGACAAAAAATGCTTGGAATCAAATTTGTAAAAAAATTGTGTTTTATAACTTTTACAATAAATATAAATGTAATTGAAAATACAAGAAACGAGATATTTGCAAAATTTGATTTTTGACCTGTCATATTTCGAGTTCCTTACACGATATCAATAAGGGATTTTTAGAGAGCATATTTTTGTACCAAAATAAAGGTATGTACAGATAATTAGCTTATTTCGTCAGATTCCGAGATTGACCTTTTAATTTGACTAAGATGACTGGGGTTTTTAATAGTTTACTTTAGTGAAGTTTTTTTTATTTCAACAGCTATATTAGAATTTTACAATCAAATTGTGGGAAGCTATCAGTGGTGGTGGTGATGGCCAATTTGGTGGGCACACCCGCACCATTGTTAAGTATAATAACATAATATGTTTTTAATTGTTGATCATTACAGTCTATAAAGTCACTTTAACCCGTTATTTATTTTACTATTTAACATATACATATTACTAAAAATATTATTATAATAAGGGGCCTAAATAAAATTTTAAACATTGGTTTTACCTATGGTGCGGGTTGTGCCCATCAAATTGGCCATCATCAGCCGCCACTGAAAGCTATGGCAAAGAGACCATTTATATTAGGTATTATTTAACATAAATAGTTTCTACACCATGACTTTTCTTAACTTTCAACTTGAACTTTAAACACACCCCCATAATTTTAAGCTTATTTTGACACATAAATTTTATTGCAGATTTTATACAAAACAATTGCAATAAATAAAAATGGATTTTTGTCTCTTAGAAAAACAAGTTGACACGCCTAGGTACCTGCAGACTCCATTTTTTTTATTTTCTAATTTTAAATGTAAAAGTACATTTAAAATTTATAAATTAGAGAATCGGTTGGTAATTTTATAGTTATTAACCCCATTATAAAGTAAAAAATTAAGTTTTATAATTTAAATAAAAATTGAAAGGTTTGTAATAAATAATAATAAAATATTTAAACTAAATGGGAAATTGACATCTTGTGCCTCGCAAAAGATCACCTATTTAATCAAGGTAAATGGCTATTATAGATCGTTGTATTTTAGCCCAAAAAATTAGTGAGCAGGATTTTATACAAACCTTTAGAGTCACCCTTTATAAAAGGGTTAGTACAGATCAAGCCGTTTTTCGCCCATCATAGTCACGAAAATTAAAAGTTCTTATCAGAATTAATTTATTATACCTATAAGAAGTTTATGTATGAACTTTCCATTTTTTAGAGGTTGTATAAAAAATAAATATCAAATCACATAAAACGGCAATAAACCCTGGTAAATTTGTTAAAATTTTGATATTTTTAAGTGATTTTTCTAATTTTTACTGAAATAACAGTGAATAGGCTTCTAAAACAGCAATAATTTCTGTTGGTGCGTGGAGTGCTTGACAGATTTTTAGTAGAAAATTAGAAAAATTGCTCGAAAATAACAAAATTTCAACAAACATACCAAGTTTGATGGCTGTTTTATGTGACTTGCTATTTATTTTTATATTACTTTTGAAAAAATGTAAAAACCAATACCTAAACTTCTTACAGACATAAGAAATTAATTTTGATAGGAACTTTTAAATTTCGTGACTATGATGGGCGAAAAACTTTACCCGTCTCCTTTATCTTTATTAAATGCTGTTATTTGCTTTATTTATTATTTGTTCATTAAAATTTGTTAGTGTATGTTTCCAAAAATGATCTTATACCACGTAGGTACTTCTTAAAAGATAACTCTAAACTTTTAGGTAGTTTCGGTCTACATCAAACGTATAAAGACAGTCTATGTAGTAACATCTCGAAAAAAATAAACCAAACCTCAAAACAGAACCCTTGTCAACTGACGAAAAACGTAATAAATTTGGATCTTTAGGACTTAGGATAAAAAATTTATTACCCCACATAAAGTACCACATTCATTTAATGTGTATACCTTAACATCGCCTAACACCTAATTATTGTCTCTTATTTAATTTTAGTGTGTTAAAGACGTGATAATATGTAAAACAGGTTTTATTAAAACTAACAATTAATCATAGTACACATGAAGCATTCACCTTTTTGTTATTTTTAATAATGAATTGCCCTAATTTATGTGTGCACTTGTGAAATGTAAATATTTTGGGCCGTACATCTTGATTGCATTGACAAATAGTACGATACAATACAATAGTATAATTATATCTATGTAGGGGATTGTTTATGTTTTAATTCTTTTGTAAGGTAAGGGGTTTTCAAAAATTGCATAGCATTTACCAGTGATATTCTTAGGCGGGGGCGCAATCGTTAAAGGGCCGGAGTAAGTAAAAACTCCTTCAAAATCAACATGCTAATTGCTTTTTTTATCTTTGGACAAACCACGAAGACTAAAAGCCTAAATACTAACGTACCGTGGGTGTCTTAAGCGAGGTAAGGGGGAGTTTGTTGACACGGGACTTAAATACTTGAAGATTTGGGGGGAAGGAAAGACCTCTGCGGGCAGCAGGTTCCACATTCTAGAAACTCTGGGGATAAAAGAACGAACAAAGTGGGAAGTTCGGGGCCTGTCCAGTTGGACCGTATAGGGATGCATACGCGCGGCACCACGAGTTTCTCTGTTGGGAACCGCAAGTGGAGGAACCATACTGGACAATTCCTCAGAGCAGAAGCCATGAAAGTACCTATGAAAAAGCGATAGATCCTCCACAGCCCGACGATGGGCAAGAGAGGGAAGCCTTTCTGTAAGTGAAGGATCATTAATGAAACGAATAGCTCTTCTTTGAATAGAATCCAGAATGCTTGGGGTTGTGGGGAAGTCATGCCCCAGATATAAGAACAATACTCCAAGGGAGGTCGGATTTGGGACACATATAAAGTGTATAAATTAAAAGGGGAAAAATACTTTTGGTTCGAAAGAGAAATCCAAGCTTTTTGAAGCTGCCGTGGCTATAGATATAATGTGTTTATGCCAGTTAAGGTTACTTTCAAATGTGACGCCCACAAGATTGAAGGTGTCTTTGCTCTCTAAAACTTGGCCGCTCATAAGTAGAGGATGAGTATTTGGTAACTCTTTTCACGACAAGGAACATGATTGTGTTTTGGATGCATTAAAATGGACGAGATTTTTGGCGCCTCAATCCAATATTAAATTAAGATCTTGCGAAAGAGATATCTGCATTGCTCTGCGTTTGTTTTCCAAATCAGGTTTAGTGATGGGTTTAGGAACCTGAAAACTGGAGTGAAGGGTACTATCATCGGCGAAACTATGAATGGAATTAGTTGTGGACGAGAGAAGGTCGTTGAGGTGAAAAAGAAACAATGTAGGTGCCAGAACGGAACCCTGAAGCACTCCTGCATTAACTTGGTGAAAGCTTAAAGAATGGCCGTCCACAATAACTGATATACGTCGATCAGATAGATAACTAGAGAGCCAAGTACAGAGTTTAGTTGAAAGACCATAGGAGGGAAGTTTATTAACAAGTGCGGCATGCCAGACCTGGTCAAAAGCTTTGGATATATTAATAGCAGTGATCTGGGACTTACCTAGAAACTCAAGAGACTTATTCCAGAAGTGTGATACGAAGGAAAGAAGATCTGCTACTCTGCTTTTGTAGATCAGTTTATTTAGTTTTTCCCTAACTTTCCTAAATATTATTTTATTTATGACAGTTAAGTATCAACCTTTTTTTGTTGATTTCTGTGCGCGCTGTTACTTTGTGAATCTATTTGCCTGCGCAAAGTTGTTTGTAATTAAAGACTCGAATGTTATAATATTTTGTAAGTATTAACATTTCCCATTATGGAAAAGATGGTAGTGGGTATGAGGACGGCAAAATAAAGACGCTTTATTTGTTCTGCGACGTTTCGGTCCTGATTTTGGACCTTTTCAAGCTTCCAAATATTGCATCATTTGCCAAAACATGCTATTATGTTGGACACTACATGATTGTAAAAGGACATCACACAACATTTCTTTTAAATTATTATATACACATAAAATAATAAATAAATGAATAAATAAATAAAATTATATTATATTTATTCATTTATTTATTATTTTATGTGTATATAATAATTTAAAAGAAATGTTGTGTGATGTCCTTTTACAATCATGTAGTGTCCAACATAATAGCATGTTTTGGCAAATGATGCAATATTTGGAAGCTTGAAAAAGGTCCAAAATCAGGACCGAAACGTCGCAGAACAAATAAAGCGTCTTTTATTTTGCCGTCCTCATACCCACTACCATCTTTTCCATTACATTTCGGCCAAGGACGATAACTATCATGGATTTCCCATTATGTTTACCGGTCTGGAAACGAAACCGCTGCCCATAGGAAATACGTATATTCAATCCCTGCCACCAATCTGCTATGTACTCTCCTACAATTCCTCTCTGCCACAAGCGCGCTGATTTTAGCCGAACAAGATTAGAGGCTGTTGGCCGAGCTCTTTTCGCGTTTTGTCGGACGGCGACACGAATAAAGCAACACTTCACCTCAAATATTGCCTTGGCTTTAACTTACTATGTATTTTCCTATGGGCAACGGTTTCGTTTAGACACCTGTATAAAAATAAATAAGCCACTCGTAAAAATGTATTGTTCGTAACACTTGCGCACCTAGAGCTTATCTGAACACCGCTTCGCGTCTTTCATTTAATTGCTTTTGCAAAGATAGACAGTTTTACTTTGCGCATTTATTAGGAAAATACCTACAAATTACGACGGAGCAAGAAGAAAGAAGTAAAACCTATAAGTCGATCATGCGACTGCGCTTGTTAGTTTTCGCTATTTTAACTTTATACCATTATGAAAAAGAACTAAAGGATTTTGGTCAATAAATGTATGATTTAACCAAGAAAAAGGCGACCCAACAATAAAAAAAGCTTTATTTTCTATAGAATCTAAATTTTTATATTTTTTTAAATAAGCCTCGTATTTCTAAACAGTATTCATGATGCGAAAGAAAAATGAAGTAGCCTGACAAGAAAAATGATAAAAATGATTATCGCGAGTAAGTCTGTTAACACTGCGCGACATTTTGACAAGACTGAGTGGGAACTAACAAGGTTTGAATCTTTGTGGGCTGATTAGGATGGCACGAACTACCATAGTTAGATTACTTTCGAACGACTATTTAAGTGGGTTGTAGTCTCTTAAAGATGGGTTAATTAAGTGGGCTAAAAAATGCTGATTGATCTCTTCGTATAATAAACAAGAGTAATTAAGGGCTTTTGGTGGAGGAGACTGATATATCTGCTAATAATAAGTTTTTTTAATTGAACCGACTTCAAAACAATATGAAAACTCACTAAGGAGTAAAATTAATAAAAAACTGAATAATTGAACCGACTTCAAAACAATAATAAAACTCAATAGGAGTAAAAAGAAAAATAACCGGATAAAAAAATTTGGTAATACCATTTTATGTCATTAATATATAGAAAGCTTTTGTTTATTTAGTTATTAACATTAACTGTTTAGCACATATCTCCTTCTCCCCGCTTCTTTTTTCTTATATTATTTTTTACTTTTTAGTAAGTTTTATTATTGCTTTGAAGTCGGTTCAATTCATTCAGTTTTTTATTTAATTTTCAGTTTATTATTATTAAATACTACTAAATCGATAAACATGCACGAAAAAAATACAGACTACAGTAAAAAGCACAAGCACGTGTGTAATGGTGATTGGTTTAAAGTGATATTTAAAAAAGATTTACACCAATCAAAACTGACCATGACCCCCAATGTGACAGTTTTGCATGACCGTCTATAGCGCTTTCAACCAACCAAATTACACGTGCTTGTGATTTTCACTGTAGTATAAAAACACTACTTCTGAATGCGTTCCTTATCGAGCATATTCTTTATCTAGAGGCAGCTTTGCCGCAGAAACAACGTACGGCAGAGAGAAAAATAGGTTTAGTACTTTTCTCTCCTGTGATCGTGACTTGGTTTTTTTTATGGAACCACCACGCACTCTTTCAAATCAAAAAATAATTTTTAAAATTGGTCCACAAACGCCGGTGTAATCGCGTACAATACAAAAAAACATACAGGCGAATTGAGAACCTCCTCGTTTTTGAAGTCAGTTAAAAAATGAAAGATAGATGCCAGTGGCTAATAAAAGTAAGACATTTTAAAGCAAGAATGCTTTAATACAAAAATAGATTAACCAAAATATCCAAGTGAAGTATTTTATATAGAAAAAAATAAAAACAAATAACTAAGCCATAAGTTAAAAAGTGTCTTATTTTAACTTACATTTTTATTATGCCCAATGCAGCCGACAGACAAAACGAAATTTTTTTTCCTGACAGAGCCATAGAAAATACCTTAAATTTTTACTACATTTACTGTGTACCTAAAGTGTCCAAAGAAAAAAAGTGCTGTCTGTAAAGTTATTTTCTTTCTCTCCAAACGTCTAAATCGTAAACTTGGTATTGTTCAAATATACCTTATTTCGTAACAGTAACATACTATACGTCAGTATTCTGACATTGAAATTGTTCACCAAACTATTTTGCCAACATTTGAAACAATAAAAGAACAAAATAAATAGATATGGTAAGAAACAAAAAACGGGGAATTATGCTAAGCATCCTATAAACATATCAACGGACAGAATAAAAATAATCAAAAAGAACTATAACAATAATTCCATATTTGAATAATAGGTAATTTTCTACAAAAGTTGCGGCAACTGTGATTTTGACGAATTTTGCTAGGATTTTTGGGTGGATGATCAGGAATCTGATTTTTTTCAGAAACGTTTTATGATATCCATTATCAAGGTTAACAAACTAACATTATTTTCAATATATTCCTGTTTCTTTTTGCACACAATTCTTGAAGCAACTTAACTTAAAGCTTAACTTTACGCAATCTTTGATCAACACCCTGAAACAACTTACGCAATCTTTGATCAACACCCTGAAACAACTCAATGCTAATTAACATAAATTAACAGTGTCATGAACTATTAAAAAATAGCTATTTACGTTACTAGACCGGAAAATGGTATTTTACGGGTCGACGAAAAACATTTACAGGACGAGCCGTAGGCGAGTCCTGTAGTTTTGAGGAGACCCGTAAAAATATTTCCGGTCGAGTATCATACATAATTTTTTTTAATTGACCGGAAAAAACTGTGTAAATTTTTAGTGTTATATTTAAACGACAATAAGGCAAGGCTGCTTCAATTATTTCATCTGGATTTTCCATGTCTGACTCCATTTTGGCAAAATGATGCTTTCTTTACTTTACAATATCTTGAACTGTCAAATAGTAACAATTGAACTCTGACAATTTTTGTCATGGCTAACAGGATTTTTTGATATCAGGGACCGGAAAGTAAATGAGAGACCGGAAAGTAAACTAGGGACCGGAAAGTAAATTAGTCCTGTAAAATAGCATTTTCCGCTTAAAAAATTGAGTGGAAAATTCAATTTTCCGGTCAATTAAAAAAAAAATATTTAATAAAGCAGATGATTAGGAATAAGTAAATTTTGGCGCAGCTTTAAACGTCTATAGCAAATGGGGCGTTGAGAGCCAGACCTGATTTTTTACAATCTAACAAAATTGTTGATGCAATAAAACTAGAGAAATTTCGGACTTGCCCTTATTTTTAGTTATTCACACAACTACTTAACAAAACCAAGTATTCTTGACGAGCAGTTTAAATAATTTTACAGAAATGAAAGAGTTAAAAATTCTTATTGCTTGTTATTTCCTTGCACTGCAAGGTTGCATCTGTCGATGTTGTCGCCTTTGCCGTACTGATGAGAATCAAATATTTCGAAACCGGTCTGCGGTTGGTGATCTCAATTAGCTCTGAAGCAAAAATCTTTGGCTAGTATGAAAATATGCATCGCTAGATCGGATAGCATTCGACATATGCAACCTTGCAGTGCAACGAAATAACAAGCAAAAAGGAGTTTTTAACTCTTTTATTTCTTTAAATGTAAAATTTACACAACGTTTCGGAGAGTCCTATCTCTGTCCTTTTATAAGTGTAAAAGTGCTTTAACTTATAATTTTCAATAGCAGAATTACTATTTATTAGAGCATCCAGTCCAATATAAAGGGGTATTTTTAAGTTGATACATTTCTTTTAACACAGTATAGAATGCAAGAAAATAAGACCATTTTTCAAATAAAATTATGTTCGCAAATGCTTCGTTTGCAAAATACAGAGTATTAAAGTTCTAACAAGATTTGGGGCGTTCTAACAAGATTTGTATAAAAAAATTTCAAGAAAAAAAATAGTACGCCACAGCTTTTCCCCGAATAAATATTTATTTAATTTGGTCTTTTTAAAGTTAGTTTTTGTCCAATTTGTAATAAAACAAGGTCAAAAACTTACTACAATTTAAACCTAATAAAAAAATAATCAGTTGCCATAACTTTAAATAAAAGTCAAAAGCAAATTCTACGTACAAATCACCATATCAGATTTTACCTGTTTTGCCATGCCATTAAAATGGCTTATATTTTTCTAAACAAAAACCGTTTGTCGTACGAAAAAATAGCAAGTAACTTCATCATCAGCAATCAATATAATTTATTGGTTAAAAAAGTGTACTAAATTTTTGGACATGTCTGGAGTGGTAGGAAAGTAGGCATTTTTCTTTAAAACTTTAACACCCTGTATTTCGGAAACAAAGCATTCTCGAACGTAATTTTATTTGAAAAATGTTTTTGCATTCTATACTGTGTTGAGAGAAATATATCAACCTAAAAATAACCCTGTATAATAATAAATAACAAAAATGGCCTGTAACATTTTTTTAATTTACTCCTTCAGAAGTTATTTGGTATTAGTTGAATCCAAAAGTAAATTGCCTTAAATTTTTGTGTCAAATAACTTTCAAAGAAGTGCATTTATTAAAAGCTGTTAAGAGACCTTTTTTAGTGTATGATGATTAATAATTGTAGTAGAAACAAAAATCTAAACTTAAAAAACAAAATTTAAAAAATAGTTTAATGTTTAAAGCCCGATTACATGGAAACAACTTTATATTTTTACGAAAAAGGAATATTTATCAAGTTATAATCTTGTAAACAATTAAAAATGGGCTATTAGGCCCAACTTTGCCTTTTAAATTTTGTATGTAATTTTTATTGAATCCTCGAACTTTTGTAAAAATTGTAGAGTAAGCCATTTGACAATTGCTTACTCAACAATTGTTACAAAAAGTTCGGGAGCTCCATAGAAAATTAGATCATGTGAAATTTTTATATTGTCATACATAATTTAAATAGTAAAGTTGGGCCTACTTGCTTATTTTTAATTGTTTAAATTATTGTATCTTGATAAATATTTATTTTTCGAAAAAAATTAAAGACTCGTTTTTAGTTCAAAAATAGTCAAAAAATTAAATAAGATTTTATTTGATGCAAAAAAAATCTTAATTGTTTAAAAAAATATATCGTCGTATCGTCATAATCAACATTTAATTTTAAACATGATTCCGCAAAAAAAAATCCATGAGAATAATTTTTAATACATTGGCTCCCATACCTCCTAGTCTATTTTTACCACGCTTAACAACATGGGGAAATGTCACATTTAGATGACATAAAAATATTTTTAGTGCTAGTAAATACTTTTATCCTCCTGACAGTAAAATGAAGTAAAAAAGCATCGACTTTTATTTTTCAATCGTATTTTTAAAATGTCTGCCTGTCCAATTATCGCCGGATTTAAATATTGAGCGCCCTTATTCCTGCGTCCAATTATTATCAGTCGATTAACTGTTTACGACGAGCTTACACACATTAAACGGGCTTTTGTAACAACCTTTACTAATTGTTAAGCATTTATGTAATTTTTAATCTACCATATACTTTTTAAAATTTTTAATTAATGACCATTTGTTAGTGTATAACAGAGCTGTCCACGATACTTTTCAGAAGTAACTAGTTACTTTGCCGTTACTTTTTTAAGTAACGGTTACTTAAATTTTATAGTTACTGTACTAGAAAAAGTAACTGTAACTTCTATAATTTTAAAAAAGTAACGCCTTACCATAAAAGTAAAGCGTTGCCTTAAAAGTAACGCGTTACTTTAAACAAATTTAGTAAAAGTTTTTTCTATTGCAAAATGTTAAACTTTTTCACACTATACGCTGAAATTACACTTATGGAAGAACTGCATTGATGTAAAAAGAAATATTTAATACAAGCCAAATAATGTTTCTTTGCTGAAGATAATTAGTACATACAGTGTAAGTTAATTAGTATCTACTCACACTTGCAGAAACTCAAACAGTGGCGTAGCGTGCCTTACAGGGGCCCCAAATCACAATAATTTAACGGGGTGCCCAAAAACCATTATGATAACAAAAAAAATTATCACTTTCTACAAACATATAGTTTTTCTACAGACATTCGTGGGCCCCTATAGTTCACTTTCCCCAAAAATTTAAAATTTAAGAGCAAAAAAACAAAAAAGGCCCCAACTTTCCAAATACATTGTCTTTATTATTTCACCATTGCTTTTTCTACCACTAATTTTTGCCTATACACATTTGGAGGCCCCTATGCCCCAGGGGCCCCGTATCTTTGATACGGCGGTTGCTACGCCCCTGAACTCAAACAAGGAGAATCATTTTCCCGCTTTTCCGATAGCGCATTTTTCACTTAATAAAAGTTACGCTTTCCATTCTTGTTGCAAAATATTCTATTACCATATTTATTATATTGATAGGTGGCGGCTCTTTATTCTTAAGCAGCTTTTTATGATTTAAAAACTCGGTAATAATAATTAAAAAAATATATTATGCATGACATTTTCGTTTGACTGTTTTATTCCTTTATCATTTTTGTAGAAAACAGGTATACCTTATTTAAATTTATGTCTTGGACCGTTTCTCATAAAATCGCATTTTAAATCCAGCCATACCAACATTTTGTATGTAATAAAAATTCCATTTTTTGAGCAAATTATTAAAATATGGTAAAATTATAAAAAAAACAGTCTTTATTTGTATTATAAAGTTTAAAACGCTTACAAACACCACTTTTAATTATTTTTACTACATTTTAATAATTTTCTCAAAAACTAGATTTTTTTATTACATATAAAATGCTGGAAGTCTGGATTTAAAATGCGATTTTAAGAAAAACGGTCCAAGATATCAATTTAAATGATGAAGGAATTAAACAGTCAAAGCAAAATGTTAAATTTTTCCCCCTTGTAAAAAATGCATACATACAATAAACAAGAAAAATTCGTCTCACCCTGTATAATTATGACTTACTGCGCAATCACTTGCCTATGGAAAAAAGCACTGGTATGAGTTAATTTAAATGCCCAAATATCAGTATTATTGTGGCAACCGTTCAAAAGTATAAATAAAGTTTCTTTTTATTTTTTTAATTTCAAATTTGAAGGTCAATAATTATTCTCTAAGGAAGCGCGATAGTTTTTTTTATGAAGTACAAACATTATTTTGGCGCACTCTATCACCCCTATCATTTTTGACCTTACCTTTCCGGACTCCCTGTATAAATAAATTTAACCAATTTTGTTTTTTTCTTCAGAAGTAAATAAAATAATCAAGTGTATCGTACAAGCTTACGAACTGTCCCCTAAGAAACAAAACCCGTTTTTTAAAATTTTTATATTTTTACTAGGGTCTGACACATAATACATCGAAATTTACCAACTGCATCAAAAAATTAAAATATTTTGTAGATAATGTAAAAATTAATCTTCTTACAAACTTTCGACACTGAATAAAAGTACTGATTTATTTACTACCTCTTGCACAGTCTGTTTATTTTTACAACCCCTATAAATTAATTATTGAACAAAATATTTACATTTCAATAATTTGAACAAAACAAAAACACATAAATTAGCATCTGTTACTTTTCCCACTTAATGTAGAACTGTTATTGAAATAATGGAAGCGTTGCATAAAGCATTACGTTCAAATTTTTGTATTTATGTTTGACAAAACCAAACCTCGACGTTATTGTGCAACAACTTCTTTTGTTATATCAAATGAAAAAAAATATATTTTTTTACCCATATTTCTAAAAATACTGTGACGTATAATTTTAAAATCCATAGGGCCACTTGACGTCACTTGGACAAATCTACCATATGGAACTATCTTTTGGACCATGAGACCGGTGGACAATAAAACTATATTTTTCTTTCACTATAAGACTACAGAAACTATTTGACTAACTAAATTTAGTACGGGCATACCCCCGCCTAGGGGTAGCCCGTACGGGGCTTAGCTAAAACTTTAACTTTATACTTGACTTCACTTTTACTACCTGCTTCTTATCTAATATTTTTCTAATCCTTCTCCTCTTAACTTATTCCTCTGTTTATATACAAAGTTGAACGCGGTTTTTTGATGTCACGTTTACGACCTTACCCGTTCGACTTAGAAATTTACCTTGCCGGTTCGAGGTCTAAGCTTTGACACTATTTTAAATTGTTATATGTTTTACTTTAAGATGTACTTTTCCATTATCAAAATAATTAAATAAATATTAAAATTATTAAAACTTACATTACCCCTATACAGGCTGTTCACAATACTTTAAAACAAAAAAATATGTTTTTTTCCAAAAAAACTTAATTTTGTATTTAAAAATTAAACGTGTAGATAATAAAATATAAGGAGGGCCAGTATGGACATGATACAAAGTCGGTTAAATGAGAACAAAGTTATGGTTTTATGTGCCTAATAATATGCTGTAGAAAGATTTTAAATTTCGAGTATTTCCGGAGATATTCGAAAAAAAAACGAAAAATTTAAAATTAGTTTTGTTTTTCTGATCTTTTTTTTAATCGAATTTAAAAAAATCACATTTAAATGATATTTTGCTTAAAAATAGGAGTGCGAATAATTCAAACTTACGAATAATTCGTATCGAATCGAATATCAATATTCGATTCGAAACTCAAATCGAATAATTCGTAAATTCAAATTATTCAAAAGTTCCCGAATTATTTTAAAAAATTTCAAATAATTCGAGGAATTTCGAATAATTCGAAATTTTTGAATATTCGATTTTTTTTTCGAATTATTACGAATTTTTGTAGTTGGAAATTATTGTATTTCACATATTCATCATACAGGGTATTTCATAAAACTGTTACCAAACTTGAAAAATAATTTACCTTTTGCATTTTGTACAGGGTCTTTAAAAAAATTTATATTAAAAATATAAAAAGAGGATTTTATTTTTATAGATTTATATGAAAATAAAAAACTGAGCAATTGTCTTCTTCAGATAATTAATTTTTAATCAAAAAGGATAAAATATAGTTCAGTAGAATATTTTGATGTCTGATGTTATGGAATCTCAATTGGATAAAATAAAGAATACATTCATATTTTGATAATTAGTGAATAGTTCGCATTATTCGTGAATTATTCAAAAATTTTAGAATTATTTGAAAATTTTCGAATTATTCTAAATTTTGGAATTATTCGATTCGAATTTCGAATCACATATTAATATTCGATTCGATTCGATTCGATCGATATTCGCACACCCCTACTTAAAAGTTAAAAATAAACGTAGTGTCCTCTTGGAGAAAAATCATATTTTTTTTTATATTTTGCATACCCTGTATACCAAATCAACATTATTCTTCGTGAATCATATTTTCTGTACAAGCAAAAAAATTTTATCACGAATAACTTTTCTCCAAAAATGATTTTTTATCCATTTGTCCTCTTGTAAACCCTATCCGTGGACAGTCTGTATAGTTAAATTAAATGTAATATTGTATGCAGTAAAATAAGATTATTCCAACGTTCAAAACACTCCATATTACAACTTGACCGTAAAATCATTTTTAACCGAAATAAAAATGCATTTGAAATCATGCCAAGAAACGCTTGAATTCTGCAGCAAAATTGTTAGAATTATCAGTAGCTTTAAAAATAAAGCACATTGTAATATAAATTTAAAGGAAGCTTTGCTTAACTAAAAATATTACTTTTCCCCAAAATTGTACTAGAGACCTTTAAATAAAATTATACAAACACGTTTTTTTACTTTGCATTTCTTAATTTTTTTAAAAATGTTCCTAATTGGAATTGGTTTGGACCCTATTGGTACTCTGATTTAAGTTGTATCCATTTTAAAAAGTAAATTTTTGTGTAAACTTTAAGCACGGACAGTTTTTTTTTTGATATTTAAAAAAAAGTGTGTATTAGTTCTCAGATTTCTATTTTTCTTTTTTTAAATATACAGGAACAAGTTTCTAAAGTTTCTGAGAAAATTTCCAATCATTGCCCTTGTTGGAGACCTTTTATCCAATTTTTGTAATGTCACTTAATTACCGTAGCCGAGCGCTCTTCTAGCCTTCTATAGAGCAAGATAAAGTGCCATTCTTCACAATCCGTCTAAGAAAGTTTTTAAAATAAAAAACTTGAACTTAAAAGGAGTAAAAGAACCTTTTCATATTAATATTATTCAACAAATTAACAAATTTAGAACTATATGATATTAAACCCTGCTAAATATTTATTTACAATGTTTTATACAGGGTTTTCTGAAATTAATGCACCACATTTTAATGGCATATTCTACGTCAAAAATAAGCTTTGGTTTCTATATAAACATAGTATGTCCAGAAACTCTTCCTTTCAAAGATACAGGGTGTTGAAATTATAAGAAAAAAAAATCATCATAATTTTTAAATCGCTTTCCATATTCAATTGGCATTTTGTACATTGCTTTTAAGCAGCGAAGGACATTTTTAATGCAAAATAATTAAAAAAAAAAGTATACCAGTGATAACCGTGTATTTGTAGGTATGGATTTTTTCCAGGAAAACATTGTGCTTTTCTTTTAATGAAAATTATATTTAAAATTCCTATTGAATTTGGAACAAATTTGATTTTTAGACTTTTTCCAAACAATGCACCCTTTTTAAAGAGAAAAATAAAAACCAGTTTATTAAAAGACTACTTCGCCAAATTTATGAAAAAAATGTTAAACATCAAAAATCTAAAATTTTAAATTATTTTTGTAAAGTTTTCATTATTAAAATGTCACGCATTAAAGTGGTTTTATTTGATTAATTATTTATTTTTAAAAAGTGCATTGTTCGAAAAAAAGTCAGAATTCAAATTTGTTTCAAATTCAAGGGGAGTTCAAAACTATTTTTTTTGGAAAAAGGAGTGGCGCACCATTTTCTTCTTGAAAATTAATCCGTGGTACGGCCGCTGCTGAAGAAAACTAAAAAATAATTAAAAGGATTTAAAAATTATGATGAAAAAAATGCTTCTTTTTCTTAGAATTTCAACACCGCATCTCTGGAAGATAGCGTTGCCGAACATACGTTTATATAAGAAACTGGAGCTTATTTTTGACGTAGAATATGCCTTTGAAATTTGGTGCATTAATTTTGGGACATCCTCTATAATATACCACGCAAACAAATAAAATTAAATTATTGTAATGTTATAAAAGTTTAAACAAATCAGAGGGTTTATATAAAAATGTAGAAAAAGACGTTTTTCTGCATGTAACACAATAACATTTTAGACAAATAATACCGACCGGCTAGCAAGCCTGTGGGGTTCCCTCAAAGTAAAAGTAGATGGAATTTTGTCAATCAATATGTAACTGTGCACCTTTGTGGGGGCCCCGGGGCAGTTGCTCCGTCGGTTCCCCCTTAAATCCGGTCCTGGACCGGTATGCACACGTGGTGACCCATCGGTCTCCCTTTGTGGTTGCTTTACTTGCCTAAAAACCTTTTGATCTGGCTTAACGTGTATGTACAAAATCAGTTTTGTCTTACCAGCTTAAGGAACTAATTTACAGACAGGTTACAGGTTAGACACTCACCTGAAATAAAAACAAACATTAAAAAATTGTTCTTAAATATACAAATAAAAAGTTCAAGTTAATTGTTTTTATGATTTAACTTGGATTTTATAAAAGTAAAGCTCATTCTAACGGTTGTTTTAATGGTCAATTATTTATTTTCATTAAATAATTATAATGATAAATGTTTTGGATATTTGATATTTTACTGGCACAAAAAATCCTACTTTAGTTAATTGACATGCAAGCGCTTTTCTACCTGCTATTGTTTAACCCAAAGAAACTAAATGAAATTTGCGGGGCGTGTTTACTTTTACCTTCTAATTTTAAACATTTAAGAAACCAAAAAGATTTATTCTATTGTTCGTGATCAGAATCGTTCTCTTGGATCATATTTTAGAACCTAAGGAAATTATTTAATATTTTTGATTATGATTAAAGATTTACAGCACTAAATAGCCATTATATTGATTAGAGACTTAAAATTAAACTAGAAGTTTAAATATAATAAAAAAACCTACAATGTGTCCACGGATGGATTTATATATAATCGTAAACTTTTTTATTTTGAATATTTCACAAAATTATATATTTTTCATAAAAGCTTGTGCTTTTCCTAGAATAACAGAAACGTTAATTTGCAATATGTATATATGTAGTAATTTAAAACTGTAAAAATTTTGAGCCTATATATCGAAAAGAATCGAAGTTTTACTATTATCGTTGACTTTTTGGATGCCCTGTAGATACCTTATCTTAATTTCAAATTCGAACTGATAAACATTTAAGCGTTTTAGAGCTCTTAATTTGAAGTAACATATGTGTATATTTTTTAAATACATGGGTTTAAGCCACCGTTTTTTACGTTGTATAATCACCCTGCATTTCTGAAGATTACATAATGTATAGAACTGCACCAATATTTTAAAAATACTTATTATTTAAACAAATATTAATTTTAATTTTCATAGAACTGAGAAGAATTGTCCAGTATAGTTCCTCCACTCACGGTTCCCAACAGAGAAACTTGTGGTTCCGCGCGTATGCATCCCTATACGGTCCAACTGAACACGCCCCGAACTTCCAACTTTGTTCGTTCTTTTATCCCTGGAGTTTCTAGAATGTGGAACCTGCTGCCCGCGGAGGTATTTCCTTTCCCCCAAATCTTCAAGTGTTTAAGTCCCGTGTCAACAAACTCCCTCTTACCTCGCTTAAGACACCCACGGTACGTTAGTATTTAGGCTTTTAGTCTTCGCGGTTTGTCCAAAGATTTAAAAAAATAGTTTTATTTTTAGAATTTTCGCAGTAAACTCTAATTATGTTTAAGATTAAAGTTTAAATGAAGTTTAACATTATTATTACCTAAAAATGTGGTGTGTATAATATTGCTACTTGATTACATATTTTATTTTTAAGTTCTTACTTTAGTTATAATACGCTGTTTTACTTAATTTATTAAAAAAATAATTTTTAAGTTTTTTGGATGTTATTTATTTATTACCCTTACAACATTTCCATAGGATACAATAGCTATTTTGGATTAATATAATCTTTCGTCTCTCTGAATGTGGTAGACAATGATTCAGTAGTAAAAGAAGAATTTCGGACTTCCATTGTCTTTATTAATTTATTTACACAACGTTTCGGGCAGTACTATCTCTGTCCGTTCTCAAGTGTAAACTAAACCTACACACACGGGACAATATCTTAATTTTCAATCAAACCATTCTGAAGCAACCAAACTGGGAATAATAAAAACGCAATATGCAGCGACAAACAACCCTGGATACAGAACTAGGAAATATCAAAATGGATTTGCTTCAGAATGGTTATGCTGAGAGATCTATAAATAAAATTATAAATAGTTGTAATGTGGAACCACCAGTGCGACCACCTGATCAAGATACTTTCTCTCTTTTAACAATTCCATATGTGAAAGGAACGTCCGAAAAGATTAGACGAATAGCAAAGAAATGTGGAATTAAAACTGTCTTTAAGTCTGGATCTACGTTACGAAGCTTTTTGACAAAAACAAAACCCGATTTATCCACACAAGAGAAAGATTGTATCTACCAGGTACCATGCCAATGTGGGGTCGTGGGGTCGTACATTGGAGAAACAAAACGCCCTTTAAATGTAAGACTGGCAGAGCACAAACAATACACACAGAGGGGGAAACATCGAAATCAGGGATCACTGACCATGTTTGGTCTCAACAACACAATTTCAAGTGGTCAGAAGCACGGGTTGTTCACAGGGAACCACATTGGAGAAAGCGCAAGTTTAAGGAAGCCGTCTTTATTGAAAACAATAATGATGTTTTTAGCAATCCAAGTGTGGACATATCAAACATTTGGAAACCACTATTAAAGCGTACTAATGCCGGCGCCTTAGGTGAACAACCCCACGCTTGAGCGAACCCAACTCCATCACGGGTCAATGATCTTCCCCAGTGTATATAAATTCAGTAGCTTTAGGAATTAGGTTTAGTTTACACTTGAGAACGGACAGAGATAATCCTGCCCGAAACGTTGTGTGAATAAACTAATAAAGACAATGGAAGTCCGAAATTCTTCTTTTACTAATTTAAACTCTTTAACACGCAATATTAATTATAGCTGACCCAAAATAACCATTTTATGCGTTAACGCATTTGCATTTATGAGCTAATTTTAAAAAGTCTCAATAACATGCCAGTCTTTTATAAAAAGAAGGTCATAACTGTAAATCTACAGCTCTGAATGTATCAATTACTCCGTTATTGCCCTCACAATCACCACCAAACATTTGGAATATTAAAATGTTTTGTTGTCGTACAAGCAAAAGGTTAAAAACATATATTTATGTTAATTATATTGATGTACATTAATCATGATTTCATTCCTACCATAAAGATTTTATTGCGACAAATGCCTTCCTCTCCATAAAAGCAGTGGTGTAGATGCACAATGTATAAAAAAAGGCGAGAAAAATGCAATTAAAGTGGAGGAATTTCAAGCCAGTTTTTTTTATCTTGAGTCCGATGCCTAACTCGCCTTACACTCAGAGTGTCGTATTTAAAAAGCGGCATAGGATTATATGAAAATAAGTTAATATATTACCGACAAATTGGTTGACACTGGTTACTTATTCATATTGGGACAAGTTAAGATGTAAAAGCTTGCCATTAAATTAGGTTTTCTGTTGCCAAATTTATCTGACAAAAGGGGTATTTTTATCCAAAATGTGTTTC
>JACEGR010000657.1:0-233850 GCA_014170235.1 Listronotus bonariensis
GTAACAAACTACGCATTGAAGTAAAAACATGGCTGCCGTCACCTAACTAAAATGCCGGAGGCTTAAGCAGGAGGCTTAAGCGCAGGCGCAGAACGCTAGAGCGTAAATCTCATATAGAATTTAAGACATAATAATTAAATATTAAATAATAAAACACATTCTATATATTAAATTAATTTATTTAAGCCACAGTGTACATTGACTTTTAGCAATTTTATACACAAATAAACGGTAAAAACAGTGGTAACTAAATAAAAAGCAGTGTTTGTAGTAAAGCATTTATTATAAAATAAAAAAATACATACATGCGCTGCCATATTTCTAAACAATTCTATAGACTAATGCCTTATACAAAATAAATAGCAGTGTTTGCAGTATGTGCTTAATTTATTTTTAAATTAAAAATACATTGTTGCCATATTGCTTAACAATTTTAGAATAATGCCTTATAAAAATAGGATATTTAATTATAAACTCAACATGTATTTTGGTACGTGTTCGTAATTTATCTCCTAAAAATAAAATATAATCAATTTAAATTTAACTTCTGGTGTAACAACTCACTTGGTTTTTCATATGCTGTTGCGTTTATATACGTTTAACGGGTGTAAGGGCATTCTGCATCCACCGTCCACCGGTGGAGCTTATTATCTCAAGATCTCTGACGTCATTCGAAATTTAGGAATCTTGCGCAACGCGTTATTTAGGGCGTGGTCCCTACTATCTGTCAAACCATAAGTGTCATCTGTCAAATGTCAAATGTCGCCTGTCACCTGTCATATGTCAAAAATCACGTGACTAGGAAAATGGCCGCCATGCGTAGGATACTTGCGCTATGGTCATAAATTGATTTGCGCAAACGCGAAAATTCCAAGTCATACCGTTCGGGCGCTATCGACTAAAATCGTTATTTAACCTTGATGATGAGTCATTGGCGCGCGGTTTAAATTTTTTAAATATAGTGTAACGTCATACCTATCGAATAGCGAAAACCGCATGACGCCATCTTTAGCCATAAGGGCGCTACAGCTGTTTAAAATATGGCGAGAGACACCAACCAGCGATTAGGACGGTAACCCTATAGCAAAATTAACCATAGCGGCCTTATTATTAAACTTAGAATAATGAAACTTGAACAAAGAATAGTTGCTAACGGCAAATAATTTCAAGGTCAAACTTGTCACATGATAAGCCAAAAATTCTACGGTCCCCCGGAACCTCGCGCCCCCGCTTAAGCCGCCGGTTTAAGCGGAGGGCATAACAAAACGCATGCGGTGAAAAAATGACGTAGACATAAGATGATGACGGATGACATAACCTTAAATTTTAACTAGCACGTGGCTTATTAAAAAAATGGCGAACTTCCTACACTTACGTCATTAAGTAGAATTTATAACCTCAAACCTATCTTATGGTATTACGCAGGCGTCAACATAACCTAGAAATATCTTTAAAACAGTTTTTAACGTATATCTTGGCTTCTAGTGGTTTGATTTTTAGTCATTCTTTTTTAAACAATTATTTTTAATAAATATAACACTAATTTTTTAAATAAATATGTTATTTGAGAGTAAATAGGGCCTTAACAGTTTTTAACGTATATTTCGGTTTCTAGTAGACCGATTTTAGTTGTTCTTTTTGCTAATAATTTAATTTTTATAAATCTACAAATATTAGTACTAAAATTTTTAATAATTATGTTATTTGAGTGTAAATAGGGCCTTAACAGTTTTTAACGTATATCTTGGCTTCTAGTGGTTTGATTTTAGTCATTCTTTTTTAAACAATTATTTTTAATAAATATAACACTAATTTTTTAAATAAATATGTTATTTGAGAGTAAATAGGGCCTTAACAGTTTTTAACGTATATTTTGGTTTCTAGTAGACCGATTTTAGTTGTTCTTTTTGCTAATAATTTAATTTTTATAAATCTACAAATATTAGTACTAAAATTTTTAATAATTATGTTATTTGAGTGTAAATAGGGCCTTAACAGTTTTTAACGTATATTTTGGTTTCTAGTAGACCGATTTTAGTTGTTCTTTTTGCTAATAATTTAATTTTTATAAATCTACAAATATTAATACTAAAATTTTTAATAATTATGTTATTTGAGTGTAAATAGGGCCTTAACAGTTTTTAACGTATATCTTGGCTTCTAGTGGTTTGATTTTAGTCATTCTTTTTTAAACAATTTATTTTTAATAAATATATTAACCTAATTTTTAAATAAATATGTTATTTGAGAGTAAATAGGGCCTTAACAGTTTTTGACGTATATCTTGGCTTCTAGTGGTTTGATTTTAGTCATTCTTTTTTAAACAATTATTTTTAATAAATATATAGTAACACTAATTTTTTAAATAAATATGTTATTTAAGAGTAAATAGGGCCTAAATAGATAACCTCAAAGTTCTTACACAGCCGTTGTTATGATTGACAGACAAGTTATTAAAAAAATCAACAAATTCGAGGAAACATATTTCAATATAATTTGTAAGAGTATCAGCCCTAATTTTTAAATAATTAGCCGAGCGCTAAAAGAAGAGTATACGAATGTCAGAATTAAAAAATAAATATTTTGGTTTCAGTACATACGATATTTACGATTTTTGTTTAAAAGCGAGATTAGGGCCTAAGAAACATATTTAAATATAATTTGTAAGGGTATCAACCCTTATTTCGAAAATATTAGCCAAGCGCTAAATTTACGTGAGTCAAATTTAAAAATTAAATATTTCGGTCTAGGGTAAGAACGCTGAGGTGGGTTCATCTGTCATTCGAAAAATCTGACGTCATATTTAGGAATCTTGCGCAACGCATTATTTAGGGCGTGGTCGCATGTCATCTGTCAAATATCACGTGACTTAGAAAATGACTGTTCGAAAAGAAGAAGAAGAATCACAACATAACCCTACTTTTAAAGAAGAGGGGCGCTAGCAACATTTGGCGTTAGTTGCCTTTGGCATTAGGAACTTCCAACGCTTAGGGCTCCGGGACCTACGCCCCCCGCCTAAGCCCTGGGGCCCCACTCGTATTACAGTATAGTTATTTAAAAGACGGCAAATAACAGTGTTCTTATTTAAAAAGAAGGAATGTTGCCGTCTTTTAAATAATTCTGATCATCTCGTAATACACTCGTTCTATTACTGAGCGGCTGATTATTTAAAAATTAGGCTGATACTCTTACAAATTATATTGAAATATGCTTTCCTCGAATTTGTTGATTTTTTTAATAACTTGTCTGTCAATCATAACAACGGCTGTGTAAGAACTTTGAGGTTATCTATTTAGGCCCTATTTACTCTCAAATAACATATTTATTTAAAAAATTAGTGTTACTATATATTTATTAAAAATAATTGTTTAAAAAAAGAATGACTAAAATCAAACCACTAGAAGCCAAGATATACGTCAAAAACTGTTAAGGCCCTATTTACTCTCAAATAACATATTTATTTAAAAATTAGGTTAATATATTTATTAAAAATAAATTGTTTAAAAAAGAATGACTAAAATCAAACCACTAGAAGCCAAGATATACGTTAAAAACTGTTAAGGCCCTATTTACACTCAAATAACATAATTATTAAAAATTTTAGTATTAATATTTGTAGATTTATAAAAATTAAATTATTAGCAAAAAGAACAACTAAAATCGGTCTACTAGAAACCAAAATATACGTTAAAAACTGTTAAGGCCCTATTTACACTCAAATAACATAATTATTAAAAATTTTAGTACTAATATTTGTAGATTTATAAAAATTAAATTATTAGCAAAAGAACAACTAAAATCGGTCTACTAGAAACCAAAATATACGTTAAAAACTGTTAAGGCCCTATTTACTCTCAAATAACATATTTATTTAAAAAATTAGTGTTATATTTATTAAAAATAATTGTTTAAAAAAGAATGACTAAAATCAAACCACTAGAAGCCAAGATATACGTTAAAAACTGTTAAGGCCCTATTTACACTCAAATAACATAATTATTAAAAATTTTAGTATTAATATTTGTAGATTTATAAAAATTAAATTATTAGCAAAAAGAACAACTAAAATCGGTCTACTAGAAACCAAAATATACGTTAAAAACTGTTAAGGCCCTATTTACTCTCAAATAACATATTTATTTAAAAATTAGTGTTATATTTATTAATATTTTTCGTATATTATTATTATTAACTGATATATATTTCTCTTATATATTTTTATTATTATTTACCTTCGCCATATTGTCGTCATGTTTAATAAACCACGTGCGTTTAAATTTTGAGGTTATGTTAATCAATCTTAAAATATTTCTAGGTTATGTCGACGCTGCGTAAGACCATAAGATAGGTTTGAGGTTATAAATTCTACCTAATGACGTAAGTGTAGGAAGTTCGCCATTTTTTTAATAAGCCACGTGCTAGTTAAATTTAAGGTTATGTCATCCGTCATCATCTTATGTCTATGTTGACGCATGCGTAAAGATTCATATAAGTTTGAGGTTATGTTGACCACCTAATGACGTAAGTTCGCCATTTTTTAAATAAGTCACGTGCTGGTAAAATGTAAGGTTATGTCAACGACCATGGGGGCCCTCGGCTAAAGCGTGGGGCCCCGGAGCCTTAGACGTGAAGCCCTGAGCCCCTAAACGCGGGGCCCGGAGCCCCAGGCTTATCCGTATAAATTTAGGTTATGTCATTTCAATCAACGCTTTATTTCTAGGTTATATTGACATTATTTTTAGCGCATGCGTACTGCCTTATCTCATACACGTAAGCACGTGGTTCAAGAAATATGACAGGTGACAGCTGACAGGCGCCATTTTCTAAGTCCCGTGATATTTGACAGGTGACAGATGACAGATTGACCACGCCCTAAATATGGAGTTGCGCAAGATTCCTAAATATGACGTCAGAGATTTTGACATATGACAGGTGACAGATGACATTTGACAGATGACAGATGACGTTTGACAGATTGACCACGCCCTAAATAACGCGTTGCGCAAGATTCCTAAATATGACGTCAGAGATTTTGACATATGACAGGTGACAGATGACATTTGACAGATGACAGATGACAGATTGACCACGCCCTAAATATGGAGTTGCGCAAGATTCCTAAATATGACGTCAGAGATTTTGACATATGACAGGTGACAGATGACATTTGACAGATGACAGATGACGTTTGACAGATTGACCACGCCCTAAATAACGCGTTGCGCAAGATTCCTAAATATGACGCGCATGCGCAGTACCTAAAATAGGCGTCACCCAAGATTCCTCGTAATTATTGATTTGGATATTATTTTTGCCAAAGGTTTATACGTATTTTCCAATATAACAGCATTCTCATAACGACCAGCTTTTATTGAATCATATAATTTTTTACACTACGCGAATGTTTATCAAGGAGTTGAAGAATGTTTGGATCTTCTTGCAAACTCCGCTTATCTTCTGAGCGCTGATCATCATTCGTGTCGAACTCTAGCTCGCCATTCTCACGTTGCTGCTTCTTTAAAAGCTGGTATTTTTTCGAATACTATTGGAAGCTTCAATTATTTTACGCCTCGCATCCTTGTCCAACTTGTTCCAATCCATGGTAAAGATATATTTTTAATAATTAGGATTTACTTTTGGAGCAACCCACTGCTTAAGCAAATAGCCCAGAGCCCTCTGCTTAAGCGATAACGGTCTTTATTTTCAAATACGGCACCGTTTTCTTAAAATACGGCACTGTTTTCTAAAATACGGCACCGTTTTTCTAAAATACGGCACCGTTTTTCTAAAATACGGCACCGTTTTCTAAAATACGGCACCGTTTTCTAAAATACGGCACTGTTTTTCTAAAATACGGCACTGTTTTCTAAAATACGGCACCGTTTTCTAAAATACGGCACTGTTTTCTAAAATACGGCACTGTTTTTCTAAATACGGCACTGTTTTTCTAAATACGGCACTGTTTTTCTTAAATACGGTACTGTTTTTCTTAAATACGTTATTATTGTTAATAATCTTTATGTAGCTCTAGACACGTGTTGACTCAATGACGGGTGGGAACTAAATGATGGCAGTTATAGTATAACGTAACATATATAAATATACTTAACATTCTGATTCAATCCTTAGTATTGTCAAAGACTTTGTGCTGTACGGTCATGCAGAAGTTTAAGAAAAAATCAATTAAGAAAAAAACTGCTCGTAGAGGCAAGGGATTCCCTTCGCGACCGCGTTTCAAAAAGCGAGGGAGGCATTGTACGTGGAAAAACCGCAAGATCTTTTCTCCGCTGCTGAAGTAGCTCTGAAAGCATTCAATGGGGTGGAAAAAGAAAAACCTGCAGATGTAGTACCTTTTACCTGTAGTCGGCGGATTTCTACCATTTTTAATACCACTTTTTGCCGGCTTAAGCGCCGTAGGAGCACTTAGCGGTGGAATATCAGGGATCGTAAAAGCTGTTAAAGATTCTAAGGCGGCGCAAGAAAGATTAGAAGAAGAAAAGAGACACAACAAAACAATGGAATCTATTGCGATTAGCAAAACTGGTAGCGGTTTATATTTAGGACCATACAAAAACGGTTTGGGACTCTATTTAAAACCCTATAAATACAGATGACTCAAGAAATAAATTTAGTCTTACTTCAACCGTCATGCATACCTTTATCCCTGTGACAATACTATTTAGAAATCATTGACTAATCTAACTTTGTTGGCATATATATAGGAGTTAAAATGCAGTGATATAGTGAAGCAAAACTGAATGTCTATGCTATTTGCAAACTCTTTCAAGCCCATATTTTTTCTCCATATTAAACATTTTAATAAACCGAGTATTATTTTGAATATTTTCATGAAAATAAATATCGTGGCATGCATAAGCTGTTGAATAGCTGCTTTTGTCACTTCAGTGAAATTGTTTGTTTGGTACTACTATGACCAGCTAATCTTGCACGAGTGTGAGTGTATTTTAAACCGGTCTTCAAATAAATGCGAACCTGTCGTCATGACGGTGAAGAGAGTCTTTACTATTTTTGCACTCAATAAGCTTTGAAATTTCACATCGCATCCTCTACTTGAGGAGATGACACTAGTGAATAACGAGCTTGGTTTGAAGATCAGTTTAGAAACGTTTAACGCCATACCCAACATTGATAATAGTAATAACAAATTTTATGTGGGTGATATTACTCTAGAAATCCCGATTGGATCATATGAAATAAGTGCAATAAATGATTATCTACAAGAGGCCATACAGGAAAAAAATAAAGCCATCAATAATTTTAATTGTACCCTAAGCCTAAAGGGTAATGTTAATACGCTCAAGTGTGAGCTTGAATGTTCTCATACAGTTGACTTTACTAAGACAAATTCTATTGGAAAATTGTTGGGATTTCATAATATTTTGCTAAAGCCCAACGTTAAACATGTATCGCAAACACCTGTAAATATTCTGAAAATTAACGTGATTAAAATCGAGTGTAATATCGTTACTGGCGCATATCACAATAATATGCTTGTTCATACAATACATGAATTTTCGCCATCAGTACCAGCTGGTTTCAAAATTATAGAAATTCCTCAAAATGTGCTTTATATGCCTGTATCCACCAAAATTATCAGCAACATTAAATTAAAACTGGTTGATCAAGATGGTGAATTGGTTGACTTTAGAGGAGAAGTTATTACTATTAGATTACATTTGAGAAAGTCTTTATAAATAACTACTTTGTGATATGTGTGTCAGTATACTGCAGAACGTTGTGCAGAGCACACGTGTTATGGTTGTGAAATATAACGCCAAGAAAATTGTCAATTTTAACCAGCTTTGGAACACTAAAAAGAGCTTAACAGAAGAAAATATAAGATTTCTTGCATCCATAGGGCTTCTTGTTAAAAACTTTGAAAATGAGCATTTTAAACGTGACAGATTCGCTAAACTTTGATAACTCTATTACAAAAATAGAAAGGCATAGCCATTTACCGTACTCCAGCTCTTTCAAAAATAATGATGAAATTCGAATACCGGTGCAACAAACTGATATATACACCCTACCTTGGGCAAGTCATATTTATTTGGAAGGGACGACTTTTAAAAGGGTCCGATGGAAGAGTTTCGAGACACTGCTAAACTCTGTAAACAACTTTGTGGGACACCTCTTTGAAGAAATTCGTCTGAAATTGGCGGAAAAGTTATTGATTCGACTAGATATCCTGGAATAGCAGCAACAATGAAAGGTTATGTCTCTTACAATGGTAATGAGTTAATTAAATATAAAAACGCTGGTTGGAGTATTGAAGATGATTTTACCTGGGACGGGAAGAAGGCCTCGGCGCTTAAAATTATATTAGGCCTGACGTCATCAAATCTAGGCCGAGACCTTTTTCCATATAAAAATGCATTGTGTTGTAGCTCAGAGCAATATTGTGAACGACATCGCCACCGGCGCATTCAACGTATTGGCATTCCTACCACCATAATTCCGGCTTCTTGACCTTTGTCCTAGGCAGTCTCTGGGTAGTTTTACTAGTTTGGTTAAGGGAAACGAAGCGTTGAGCTTGTTTATTTCTTTGCCGGTTTCGAACGTTTTCTGATTATTTTTAGAAATCCAAAAATGGATTTATTATTGAAATTGCACTTTAAAACTAATGTGAATATGCCGTATAAGTGTTGCGCACCGGGGTGCCGTGGAAATTACACTAACGGGCCGAAAGTACACGTATTTGGTTTTCCAAATGATGGTGAGTTACAAAAGAAATGATTGCGTTCAATTCCTCAGAGACGATTTGGTCCCCAATAAAAGCACTAAAGTGTTGTTGAATTACATTTACTGCAGGTAGTGTTATTTGGATTATTTCCCAACAGGATATAAAAACAGAGGTAATATTATCAAAGTAAATTTAAAAAGACCTCGATTGAAAGGCTATCTTTCACTACCTTAGAGGTTCGGCAACTAAAAATACAGGCAGAATTGAACACTTCTGATATGGTCACTAAAATGCAAGGCCCTAAATTTCTTGCTGATCTCGCGTTTTTAACAGATATAACACAATATTTAAACGGATTAAATCTAAAATTACAAGGCAAACAACACAATATAGCGAGCTTGTATGGATATGTAAATGGATTCAAAAATAGACTGATATTGTTCAAAACGTCACTGGAAAAAAGTAATTTTTCTTTTTTTCCAAGTTGCAAAGAACATAATACAGAAATAAGAAATTTTGAAGATTACAACTTTTCTGGCCACCTACACAGTACATCGACGAAGTAATTTTTGAATTTAAGCAGCGTTTCGCAGATTTCAAAAAATTAGAAAGCGATTTGTCTTTTTTACGCATCCATTAACGATTCAAATCGAAACCGTAAAGACAGTTGGAAATATGTGACGTACAGGTAGACCCCTTTACAAGGGTAGAACAGAAACTGGAATGGATATTTTTAGGATCCTTGGCGATCGTTTCCCCAAATTAACATATTTTGGCTTGAAAATGCATGGAATCGATGATGGGAAGCACTTATTTATGTAAAAGTGTGTATTAAACCATGAACTTTATAAAATTTAAGAACAGATTTTTATTGTCATTTAAGTCACGTCTACATGCAATGTGTCTGGCAACAACGAATCTCGATATTGATATCGATGTGATTGTTAGAGATAAATAAACGAAAAACCAATAAACGTCAAAAGAAATTATTACCCTGTATTTTATTTTACTCCAAATTAAAAGTATTTTTTCTGCGGCCCTCAAGCTTTTGTAGTAAATTTAATTGGCCCGCGAAGGTATTTAGTTTGAACAGCCCTGATCTAAATATTAAGTTTTGACAATTTGTTTGTATTATAGCCTATATTACGACCATCATAATTAAATTGCATTGTTTTCTTTAAAAATTCGTATTTTTTTTGAAATAGAGATAAATAAGATATAAATTAAAAATTAAATTGTTAACAAAATATGGGGCCTTAAATTCCAATACACTGGAAAAAACTTGTGACGTTAATTAGTTCCACAGGATGTTCGAAAATTTGGATTAATATGCAACATTTGGCTCTTCCCTATATAAACACCCAATCCTATAAAACTTTTTGCTATTTCCATATTAAATAATATTCTTGATAAATAGTAGCTACAACTAAACAAGATTGCATTTGAACAAAAGATTGTTTGTCCGGTTTTTACCAGCAGTGTATCTAAAATTATGACGCTCTTTGTGGTAAACCCTATTTATTTATAACACTATTTAAAAAAAAATGCCTGGTAACAGACATCCTTGTTGATACATTCTTAAAGAAACACGTGGGCTACGATAAAATTGGAAGCTTAATTTAAGCAGACAAGGGCCCTAATCGTCAAATATCTAGGTGAGAAAATAGAATTTTAATATTCATGTCGTATATTCTAAATTACCTATAAAAGGAGGCAAGTCTTCCCATTTCTCCACACTAAGATAAGTTCTTCTGTGATATATTGTATCTAAAAATTAAATATGGTAAGTTTGGTGTTGCATATTGTTTAAATACCTTACAGGTATACTATTCAAGTAATTTTTTGTTTCTTTAATTGCTACTCTCATGAAATACAGGGTGTTACAAATTCGAGCGCACCATAAGAATCTTGGAGACTGTAAAAGATACAGGGTTGGTTAAATTAAGGCAAAGTTGTGCGTTTTTATTCCTAGCAATATTCCGTTTAAAAAATTGGAATATTTGTAGCCGCTTTGGAATTATCCCAAAATATACCAAAATTTTGCAAAACAGTTTTATTCTTTTCTCCATTAATTTGAAGAGAAATTTTAAAACAAACTACACCTTATTGTTGCTACTTTTTCTGTTCTATAAAATAATGACATTATATGTTAGATCCGACATTTCGTTTTTGAGCCGCTTAACTATGTTAAGTTCTAAATAGATTTTAATTTCCGACAAAGAAGACATTCTTGCAAAAATTATTAGAACTTGAAATAAAATACGGAAGGTCAAATTTACTGTTTTTCTAGAGAGAAATTGTTAAACAATACCAAATATAAGGTAATTGAAACATACTTTATAAATGCAGGCATTTTTAGTCTTATCTCCACCTGCTGTCTTTGTCTAATCTTTACCTACTAGTATCCAAGACACTGAAAATCAATTTGACGTATCGACTGGCATGACATGTCTATTTTATAGTTGTTTGTGATTTTATATTTTTTGCAATTTCTTTGAATGTATATTTAAAGGTTTTTTAATTATAAGAGGTATACAGGGTGTCCAGTTACTTAAACAATTCATTTTAAGGGATGCTTCGTATTTCTTTTATTTAACGAGAACTCACTAAAAGTTTAATATTAAAGCTGTAGAGTTTACAAACTTGCAGGTTTTACTAAAATTTTGGTGTATACAGAGTGTGATGTAAAATATTGGCTGTGGAGTAAAGTTTTTTAAATTTTTATCTATTTTTTTACAAAATTAGATATAGCAGAGAATTTTGTGTTAAGTACGCTAATTTATTTTGTCGCTACTCGCCATGCTATTAATAATTTACCTTATCTTTCATAAAAAATAGAACATACAAAGTTTAGCTAAAAATAAAAACAAATTTGCTGTAAAAACTAGTAAGTGTGTCAAAACACTAAGGTCTCTGACACGATAAATAAGCGTAAGCGGCCAGCTTAAAGCGGAAAATGTGGGAGCGTTGTCTTTGATCTTGGCTTGGCTCCACTAAATATGAGATCCGTATACAGAGTCGATCATATAAAACAAAAATATATCCATCAAAAATTGTCGAGCGCGTCAGATTAAAATAGGGTGAGTTAATTACATGCTAAACAGTGTATATTCTACTAATCTGACAATTTGAGAGTGACTTGAAGAAAACAGAGAGCTACAAAAAAACGTCAGATTAGCATTTTCAAACGTGGCTATTTTTTAATTTTAAAGAAAATAATTTAGGGGGACCTTAAAATATATAATACGATACGACCCTAACGATTTCCACAAGCCGAAATAATAATAGTATTTTTTGACATATTTAAAAGTCTATAGCCGCTTTTTCCAACCGATGAAAGGGTATACATTACATAATATTTGTTCCTTCTTATCATTTAAGCTTTGCAACCCAATAGGCCACTATGACGCTACATTTCAATGTTAAATCTTTTTTTTATGACACATTCTGTATTTTGGTCCATTTTTAAATAATTTATGACAAAAATAAAATTTGTTATTTATTATTATAAATGAAATATCCTGTATCTCTTTAAATATTTTAAAAATTTAATCGTTTTCCTTTTAAAAATTAAACATGAGCTATTATTGTTTTAAAAAACAACGCATTTATTAAATTCCGAAACATGACTTGGCATTGTTGCCGTATTAAACGATGAATATAGCAAATATTTATTGGTAAATATTATTCTCTGTCGCAATACAGTAGAGAAACTGCAGCATATTTGAAATACCAGTTTTTTCCTATTTGAAAAACTATTTAACTTTAATTTTTATCACTATCAAATTAAACAAAATCCAGGAACTTTATAAAAAAACAAAAAGAACCACAAACTAGCAATTATATTAGTTGACTTAAAGTGCAGGTAATTTGAAATATAGTATTTCGTGTATTCCAAATTATATTCACATTTTTTATAAACATACTGCTAACACTTTATCTTAGTAACTAATATGTTTCAGCAGTGGCCATTTACTTCTTTTTCACCTATTTCTCTTTTGTATTCTTGAGTACCATCTCAAAATCATCATTACTTAAAAAAAAACATACAACTTTTAGTAATCCAAATTAACAACATACCATCCTAACCTAAAATGGCATTATAGATTTTCAAGTCTAAAAAAATTTACACAATCAAAGTTAAATCATAAACTAAAAAGGTCACTTAACAGATTGAATAATTACACTAAATATTTTAGGGATTGCAGTAAATATTATCATGGGTTGCATAATTACCAAAAAGTTTTCAAATTTGTATTTTCGTTCCATCGGGGCTAGTAGCCGGAATCTCAAAATGGTGTCCTGTTTTAAATTTTTGGTCGCTTAGTATGTCTTACGAGGTTATGTTTATGAGAAAAAACATATATGTCCCTAATAGTTATTTCGATATCGAAGTATTCCAAATTACCTGCAGTATCCCAAATATGCTGCAGTTCCTCTATATTTTTTAATTTATTTTTGTAAATACATACCTACATATCTTTTTTTAGAAATTCAAATTAATTGTCGCATGTATGATGATGTTAGACCTTTATTTTACGTTTACAAATGCAACACCTGTTCTATATCAAAAAATGGCTAATAAGTCTGGTAAACAGCACTGGTGTGGAATTGTTGACATAGTTTTGGAACTTGTTTGCCAAAAGTACCCAGAACCATCGAAAAGATCATGTAAGTATTTTATTATTTATTATTATGTTATCATTAAATTACCCATATTAAGAATAAGGGATACAATAGAACGGGATTTTTTTTTAAATTAAAGTATCCTATAAACGAAAAAGTTGCCTTTGCTCAAATGTATTAACTAAGCAAAATCCTATTAAAAGCGTACTTGTCCTTTGGTTGCCAAATCAACTTTATATTTTTAGCTTTGTACCATAACTTGGCAAAAAATTTGCATTGCCGATTAGGTGTTTTTAAATTAACGACGGGTTCGAAAATACGGCAGTTACTAAGTAATCTACCTCTTTTTATTAAAGTGTAATAAATGTGTACAATTAATTGTACAATTAACACTTATATAATATATTTTTAAATTCGTTGTCTGAAAAACAATAAATGAAGTTCTCGCTACACATAACCACAACAAGCTCAAGCAGCAAGCTGACGTCTTATTGACGTCTCTTTTTAGTCATTTTTGGTCATATTTGGTCAGCAAAGACGTCATAAGATAACGACAAAATGACGTTACAGTGACCTCCCTAAGTCACAGACAAAAGACGTCCCGTTAGTGACGTCATAATGACGTCTTTAAGATGACAAAATATTGACGCATATACGTTTTTTTTCAAAAGCTAAAATAATTTATTTTATTTAGTAAAATTATTTTTAATTATGGAGTAAACATGCTTGCTATTTCCTTGCACTGCAAGGTCGCATCTCTCGGGACACTGTCCAACTTGGAGATGCAGATTTTTACACTAGCCGAAGGTATTTCTTTTAAAGCTAGTTGAAATCCACCAACTGCAGACCGGTCTCAAGCTATTTTGGTTCTCATCGGTACGGTATAGGTTATAACATCAAGATCAAAAAATTTCCTATAAGAAGCAAAGATGTTGAATAAACGTAGTAGTTTATTGTCCATTACGCCATCCATCGGTAGAGTTTTTTCCTATTTCAATTTTGTAAAATTATTTGTCTAATTTTTCTGTCATATGATATTTTGGTTGGATTTTGACACGAATCATATAATGTTACAACATTTTTTGGCGGGTTTTCTAAACATGACGTCATTAGATTTTTATAAGTTAGTAGAAAGAAAAATTCAAAAGCACTTTTTATGCCCTTAAAACATAAAAACGCATTTTTGTCAAGCTGAGTCTGTTGTGTTATGTATGTACAGGGTGATTCTTAACCTATGCGCGTAAACTTGGGAAATTATTGCCAGTGGTAAATAATAACTAAAAACAAAAAAAAAGTTAGTTAAACATTTTTGGTTAGGGAGATAATTAATTATTCTAAATACAAATGAACTTAAATTCTGAAAACAAATATTGACAAACAATGGAATATAATAGTAGTTAGCTATTTTTGTGTAAGAAATAATTTGGTATAATAATTTTAAGTCATAATTTCAACTGAGCACGGTCAACTCTGAATTCGTTCATATGAAAGTACGCAAAAGATGTGTGACCGTGCCAAAGAGTAAATATAAACTATTTATTAATCTTTGACCGTGCTCCGACCGTGGCACGGTGTAATGTGAATCATCCTCCTTTGTAACAGTCTAATTTACAATTTTGTCTTAATAACAGTGGTAGACTAACACCCAAACGTTAATATTTTATTTAAAATTTTTAAGTTTTCAGCTCTATTCTGTTTTAGGCGATCTTTTCTTTTTAGATGGCGTGTATCCAATTACCAAATGAGCCAAACCATATAATACATTTCTTTAAATTTTTTTACTTGTTTTTTTCATTTTCTTACACTGAATATAGACAGGGTTTTTCTACCTACTACTTTTCTACTACTGTACAAAAATTAAGGGGTGGTTTATTTTTTTTTTATTGAAAAAAACATTTTTCTAAACATATATCCGGACTTCCTTCATTTCTGGGGTAAGTTTTAAAAAAATCGATATTATTTCAATATCTTAAAAAGCGTTTAACCGATTTAGATAAAATTTAGTACGCCTATTTAATGTAAAGCTCCTAGATTAAGATTGACTTAGTCCAAGTGGGCACCACAGCCAAAATTATTGAGAAGAAATATTACGTCGTTGACTTTTTACAAAGTTTTTATTTTCCGAAAACAATGGAAAATACTAAGAAAATACAAAGGACTAGAAATTTGCATTTTCATTTGCTCAATCGGAAAAACCATAAAAACCTTATAAAAAAGTCAGTGGCGTACTTTTCTTTTCTTAATAATATTGGCTGTGGTGCACATAGATGCCACTGGATCTAATAATCTAAATCTTATTACATTAAATAAGTGTACCAAATTTTATCCAAATCTATTTAAAACGTTTTTAGAAAGTGTATTAAAAACACCATATGTTCTTTTTTAAATTTTAACGCCCTGTATCTCAAAAATGAAGCAAAAAAACTCTTATTCATAAAAATACATGTGAAATAACACCTTTAGGTTTCGTACTGTAGTTAGGAAACACCCTGGATATTGTTATATTTTATTTTAGATATGGATTATGTTTCATCCCTCAAAAGTATTGAAGACAACTCAAAAGAATCTTTACAGCCTGTCTACCCTTTTGTTTCTAAATTTGACGACAGCAACCTATTGGAAAGAAAGGATAAAAAACAGGCTCTCAACAATGAATGTTGTGAAAACCCATGTTCTCTAAAATATTTACAAGATAATTATTGTTATAACGATTAGATAGCACTTCTGTATAGTAGTTTATCACTAGGTTAACTTATTAAAAAGGAAAATAAATTATAAAAATTGTATTTGGCAGTTTTAATAAAAGCTTTTTACAACTAACTAATAACACCGATACACAAAAATAAAAAAGTAATCAGATCAACTTTTTTATGTTTTTTGATGCCCTGAATTCAAATTCGCAGTCCGATTTGCTTCAACTTTGAAAAACACCGCCCAAGTGTTCAATTTTCAGTGATTTTAAGGGGTTTTTCGAACTTTACTCAAATTTCTAGCCTGATGGAGCAAAACGGACTCCAGTTTAAATTCAGGGCATCAATAACCCAGCAAACATTATTTGCCGGCAATGTACATTTTTCATATTGGCATTGATGGTAAAGCATTGGCAATTGGTGGCAATATTATGCCAACATCTTATACGCATTAAAAAGTCAACCCTAAATAAACACTTAATTGCCAATAAATTTTACATGCAGGCGAATTGCCGGCAAGCATACAAAAATGGCGGCATATCAATCCTGATTAAATAAAGCACGCGTTTTTGTTGCAGACAAATAAATATTGGATTTTGAAGGCAAACCTTCAACGCATATTCATACTTTTTAAACCATATTATTAACATTGGTATTTAACTAGCATTAAAGCAATTTTTTTGATCTGTTTTATTTATAATGGCAGCTAAACAACATTATTTTATGTTTTTTACATAATTTAAAGGAAATGGCCTTTTCATAACATTTTATTGTTAAAAATCATGCAAATAAAAATTAGGTCAAACAAAATGTTTATTATGTATTTTGGAGCGAATAAAAATAAAATGATGGTAAAATTAGCTACGTTAATTTCGACCGAAAGTGACCGCTTTGTGCATTTGTTTTCTACGTGGTTTTCTAGCTTTTTAGTTTCTTTTTTAAAGAAAAGAGTTTTTTAATAGACATAATTAAATGTATTCATTACCTAATAAGTGTGTGTTGTGTGATTAATTGGTGATGGCTAGTCGAGAAGGCAAGATATTCAAGTAGACTGTTAGGAGCTGTAAACATTTTGTTTAAAACTTTATTAAAAGTTTTAAAGACGTGTTAATAAAAAAATATTATATATATTTAATAGTTTTTTGACATACCGATAGATGGCGTAATGGACAATAAACTACTACGTTTCTGCAATATCTTCGCTTTTTATCGTCTAAACCGTACCCATTAGACAAAAATAATTCGAGAGCGGTCTGCGGTAGGTGATCTCACTTAGCTTTGAAAGAAATATCTTCGGCTAGTGTAAAAATCTGCATCTCCAAGTTGGACAGTGTTCCGAGAGATGGTACTTTGCATTGCAAGGAAATTGCATGCAGTAAGGAGTTTTTTCCTATTTTAATTTTCAAATAAAATATCGCATCATTTTAGCTTTTAAAAAAAGTATATGCGACAATTTTCGTCAATAAGACGTCAGCTTGCTGGCTTGGGAGTATCTGCATTTGCCCACTTTCGTGTCTTTTTGTTATCTTTTGCCAATAACTTATTAATGATGGATGCCATCATCTTAAACGCATTTTTTTGCCAATAACTTATTAATGACGGATGCCATCACTTTATCTGCAACACGTGGCCTAATAACGGCCAATTGCCCACTTTCGCGTCTTTCTGATACCTTTTTGCCAATGCCTTGCCATTAAAGAGTGTTGGCAGTGCCAGTAAATTAAATGTACAACGCCGGCAAAAAATGTTATATGGGAACATATCAAAAGTTATTCTGACCAAAAGTACTGATAACTTTTTATTTTTGTGTACCGGTATAATCATTCTAATAATCTTAATATCCATTCGATTTATTTTTAAGTAGCAAAGAGCATCGCTAAATAAACAGGATGTTTTAGAATAAGATGTTGGTCCTACAAGTTGTAAATATTAGAGATTTTTAAAACAGTTTTTAAATTAACCCAAATGTCGTAAATAATTTAAATACATTCAATAAATAACCTTTTTTTGAATGTAAGTGTATTGTTTATAAACTTTTTTGTTGGAAAATGTTTGTTATAAGAGTTCTAAATAAAAAACATTTTAAAGGCATTGTGTAAAAATTTAGGAAAAAGCGGAGCAAAATTAACGAAGATACAGCAAAGAACTAACCATCATGACCCTCCCCCAAATTTGACAGTTTTACATGACCGACTATGGCGCTTTAAACCAATCAAATTACACGTGCTTGTGCTTCTTACTGTAGTTTATTGTGCGCCCTGTCCTTTTACGTCTGGGGAATCTCAGTCAGACAGGACCTACAGCTTAACATTGGTTCCACGATTCTATCATCCAACTGGATAGGGTCCGCATGTCTACGGTTGCGTAGGATACGGTAAAGTGTGTTCCGGCGCCTCGGTCTTTTGTTGGCCTTTAGCGTAGATATATTTTGCACTTTGTCTGTCTATTGTTGGGCTAACCACTAAATTTCTGACCAAACTTATAAATAAGCGGTGCGTAAAAAGCTACATAGCTTTTCCCGGTGTGGCGGTTTAGGTGCTGTACAGCGTTTTGCCCTTGGGGATCGAGTAAATTACGCTAAATTGACGGCATCTTCCTTCTGGATATAAGCGCTGTGAGCGAAGGTTCCTATAGCCTGACGTTTTCTAAATTTTCTGGTGTACGCGTGCTTTCGCAACGGGCACCAGTTTTGTCAGTGACCGGTTATACCAGTAGCAGCTCTTTGTTGGACAGCTGTCAATTTATGCAACGCATCGATTTATTGTTTTCTTGTATCGAACATAGGTTTTAAAATTTTGGAAGCTACAAGCTCGATTATTCAGATTTTCCACCGACAAAGCTCTGAAAAGCATATTCTGGAAACGGAAGAGCTAGCGAATTAGACCAGAAGGGACCAGAGCCAAAAATAAATTTAAAAAAAGTATTTTGGCCGGACCAGGATTTAAACCCAGCCACGTTGGTTGTGCCTGTTATATCCTAGTTATAGGGTTGTTGGTGGATAATAAAAGATACAATTCCGATCACTTATACATTTATTGAGATTAATATCACAGATTCCGTTATCACGTTTTATAGGTAGGTTAACTATCGTAGGTGTTATGCCATGTTGAGATGGGTAGCTAAAGAGGAATAGAGTGAGACCATTTTTGGTTTTATAGAACCTGTGTGGTACTAGCGCATGTGCGCATGCAAATGTGCCAATGGCGTCACCGAAATGCCCAAACGACCCAGCATTTTAACACACCGAGGCCATCACCAGACTTGATTTTCTATGCAAACTACGCAAAACTTGAAAAACATATCTCTATTTTAATTCTTGGGCAAAATGTTATTTAGAAAAATATAAAATTTATTTATTGTATAGTAATATCAAAAAGTTTTATAAAACCGATTTGGGTGTTATTATAAAAAAAAAAACAATTACTTTTATTTTAATTTTTTCATAATAATATGCCATAAAGAAACTCGTAAAATTTGTTTTTAATCACCTGTTTGCTTCCATATTCACATACGACCTAATTTCCCAGTCTAAACGAATGTGATCAAGGTGTTTTTGCCAAATTATGGAGTTCAAACAAAAATTTTGTATTATTATTTTAATCAATAGAACAAAGTTTGTAATAACAAACTTTGTTCTAAATTAATCTTGTAAATAAATTTTGCTTAGAAATGAAAAATAAGAATCGTGTACCAAGGGTGTACTCTTGGAGAAAAATCATGTTTTAAGTTTTTGCAAAACCCTTTGTAAAACAATTTCAAATTTTTTACAAGCAAAAATACCTTTTTATCAAAAAAAATGTTTTTAACTGTTTTTCTGTAAATCCTATCCGTTGATAGTATGTATAAACTTTTGACGTGTCGTCGAAAAAAATTATTAAAAAAGCGCTTAAGTGATTTACAATAAAGTTCATATTTTCACTTTTTTTTATTGCTAGCTTATCAGGTGCAAAGATAAGGGCGACAAAAAATATTATGGGAATAAAGCCGGAGCAAAAAAACAAATAATACACATAATAAAAATATTGATATTTATTTAGTATATGTATATCACTCATCGGACTTGTTAGACAAAACACTTGTTATTTACAAAGTATTTACATTTTTACGAACTGCATGCAGATAAAATAACAAATTAGCTGTAGTAATATGCTCAATGTACCTATTACAAAGTTCTTCAAAACATTTATAATACGAGTGCCATTTTTTTAACCTCCGATCGTGCGCTAAAATTGCCAGGCGACGAGACGGTAACAGTGTAACAGACAAAGCTGCATGGCAAAGATTTGTGCACTTCTTCTTTGTAACCTCAGACGTTTGCAAGCACCTGGCACCATTTTCAATTGATCTGACGACGCGTAAACATAGAACTACAATACCTGGCCCGGCCCCAAGATCGTTTAACTAGGTAAGGTTGCCTCATTACGTCACATATGTACCGCACTGCTGGTTCCTTGGCGCCAACAAGGATGTCTAGACGGATAATACTATGAGGGCGAAAGAGCGCGATATACAATATTTAAAAATCAACTAGAATAATCATTGTTAAATAATTTAATATTAGGAAATAAAGAAATTACGGTAACAACTGGAATTAACGGTATTTAAAAGTATATCTTTAATATTGACAAAAAACAGAAACTACATTGGTTAAAAAATTCATTAAATAATGAGCGAAATACATATGTGACGTATGGTCCGCCATGTTGCAAGGCTTACGAGGCAACCTTACCTATTCAAACGATCTTGGCACGGCCCGGCGAAGATGCCGCGCTCTCAAGGCACTGGCAGCGTAGTTCTACGAAGAAGGTATTAAAATGGTGTTGGTAAGCTTGTTTAGCAGTATAATAACTGCATCGATTCAAATGGCGATTTCGTTTAAAAATAACTAAAGATGGATAAAGCGTTTGACAATGATGTTTTTTATTATTCATAATAGTTTCATTTGTATACTTTTACTGGTGGTTGAAAAACAAATGTCCTTCGTACAAAATAGGTTATGTTTTAAAAAATTAATAATTTTTTTTTATTGTTAACAAAAAATGGAACAATATCATAAATTTTGATACTTAAGCAACATATTTGCATTATTAAATTATTTACAAAGTTTAAAAACTAAATACGTTTACAATAACTTGTAAAAATAGGTAGGTATTCTTGACAAGCAGTAAAAATTATTACACAGATATGAGAGAGAGCTAAAATCACTTACTGCTTGTTAATCCTTGCACTGCAAGGTAGCATCCGTCGGAAAACTGTCCGATCTGGCGATGCAGATTTTCATACTAGCCAAAGGTTTCTCTTCGGAGTTAATTGAGAGCATCAACCGCAAACCGGTTTTAAACTATTTTGGTTCTCATTAGTACGGTGTAGACGACAACAAAAAATTCCAGAATTAAGAATTCCTTAAAACATTTTTATCAATTAACTTCAAAGAAAAACGTTTGACTAGTGTGAAAATCTGCATAGCCAGATCAGTGTTCCGACAGATGCTACCTTGCAGTGCAAGGAAATAACAAGCAGCAAGGAGCTTAAGCTCTCTTTAATTTATGTTTACAATTTTTGAAACTAAGATAAACACTTATTTGAGGGCCCAGTTCCAAAGTGTACGATCTCCAAAATTAACTTTTTATGTTATATCAAATAAAAAATTGACAAAACACCTATACATTGAATTTAATTTATTCTTTCCTAATTTTAAACATTCTGCTATAGATGTAACCATGGCTTATAAAGCAAGTAATTTATGTAAGTTCAGCGTAGAAAAATGAGCTTTTGGGACATTTACCTCACTGTTGTATTAAAAAGTATAAATGGAGACTGTTCACTTTAAAACTAGTGAGCATCTTTTTTAAGTACTGATTGCCCAGCAACTCTACCGACAAAATCAAGTGGGCGATTGTCCACTGAAAAAAAAACTTTATATTAAAAAAACGTATTTTTGATTTTTTTTTAATACTTAAAAAGATTAATATATCAAATAATAATATTTATCTTCTATTTTACATTGACTTTCGGTGCACACCAACTTCTAAAAATTTGTATTAAGTTTTCTCCTCAATTTTCGTTGGGGATTCACCCTTAAAGTTTATCGGCGAAGTTACTAGATATTCTGTATAAACCAACAAAATTTAGTTTAGTTTGACACGTTACTTTAATAAGTTGACATTTTTTCACTAAGTAGTATAGTAGTATATGATTATAGTCTATAAAAATGCAAAAAAAACGGTTTCACCCTAATTATTACTTTAGTCTAAAAGTGGGTGATTTCGGAGATACAGAGAGTCAAAAGTTTAATCTGTTTTTAGTTTTTATAAATAGTTTTGTTAATAACAGGTATATTAACACAATATTTGTTTAAATGGCGTTTTGGGAGGTAAGAAATTAAAATGTTTTTAATTTATTGCAAACTCTAAAGACGCCACCTTTGGCATTTTGCACAAATGAAGAACGAAAAATTCTTACTTTTTAACATACATATTTTATATAGAGAAGGTATAGGTGGTAAAACTTAATTTTGTTGTCATTAAGATTTCTTGATTTAAAAATGTACTTTCTCTGGCCAGGTCTAAGTCTAAGGTAAGATATACAGGGTGTTTTAGAATAAGATTGAAATCTTTAATAGTTAAAGGATTTAGGTAATTTTAGGAAGAAAATGTAATAAAGAAAATAAATTCATGTCCTAAATATCTCAACACTTAAGATAGAGGATGGTAAAATAAAAAAAAAAGGTTTTCTACTCTTTATCTTAAAAGCTAATTACCAATTGAATAAATTCTTGACACCCTGTATCTTTTCTTCACTAGAGTAACATGGGTTAGAACGTCATATTTTAGCCTTAGGAATTTTCGGTAGCTTTTTTCCAAAAATTTAGAGACACCATTGATATTTACTTAGTTAATTATGCTTAACTTAAAAATGTGAACTATTAAAAAAAAGTATTTGTTAAAACACTTATTATAGTATACCGGGTATTTCTCACAGATGGTTCCTCCCTATAACTTTTTTACCCTTTACGGTAGAAAAATTAAATATGGTATTTACAGATCAGTGGTATTTGCTTGTTTCCTATTATGGTTGGTTAAGAATTATTTTATTACATGCTTTTTGGGTCAAAACAGTTCCCGAGACACCTTCTAAGTAGTACCAAATTATTCGGAATAAAATGCTTTTTGAGAATATGCTAACGAGTCACCGTCATTCCATTAAAAAAAATATATGACCATAAATTTGATTTGGAAACTTTTACTCTGCCCTGAGAAGTCATAATAATAAACAAAAAACGAAAAATTTTATTTTTCTATGGCTACTTGACTTAAAATAAATCATTTAAGCTTAACTATAAATAAATGAATCTAGATTAAAAAATAATTTAAAAAGAAAAAATGACATCAGACGTGTCAAAAAATTACATATGTAGTGTCATTGTATTCAGAATGTCATATTCTATTGAAAAGGGATAAAATACACCATTTCAAATTTGAAAGTAGCAGTCTTTTCCGGTTAAACTGGAAGTAATAGAAAACAAGGGAATACATAAACCAATCCACAATTATGTCAACTAACAATCGACCATATTTTATGTTTCTACCGTAAAAGGTAAAAAAGTTACATAGGAAAACCACCTGTGAGAAACACCCGGTATACTAAAATGGAGATCAAAAAACAGCATTTTTAATGGTCGTAAAAAAGCTATTTTTGCCAACCATGACAAAGCTGGCTTTTTAATTTAATAAATATTTTAATCCTGGATGGAACCAAGTATAAGTTGAGCCACTTAACTTTACCATAACTTAAAACCTAAAATTAACAGTGCCTTGTATAGCTATAAACCTAAACTTAACAAAATATGCTATAAAATAGTATTAGCCTTTTTATAATATTTTTTGAGCAAATTATTATTAATCATGATGTAAATTAAATGTTTATATTAATATTAGAGTATAACAATTATCTATCAATCTTCTAATTTATAGTTGTAACCATCGAAGTACTCGTAGTTCTGGAGCAAAAATATACTTTATTACAATTATTATTTACATACATTTACATACATATTTCCTTTGGCAAAAAATTTGGCACCATTTTTAAATATACAGCCTATACCAAAATGGTAAAATTTAAAAAATTATTGACACTTTTAGTAACAATTAAAAAATACCCCAAGGTAAAATAGTAATTTGTATAACTAGTGCGTAAAATAATATTTTTTTGCGAATGAGAGGTTCGACACGCGAGCCCTTAGACGAGTACAGGGTGGCGACATTTCATTGACCTTGCAAGGTATAGCAAAAACTAAAAGAGATAGAACAAATCTGATTGCACGTACGTGCGTCGTACCCTAATGGATCTTTATTTCGATTTCTTAAACAGATTTAGTGGTGAAACTAAATCATAACTTGATTTGTTTTGAAGATACAGAGGAAAGTTTTAGAAATGTTCACGTAGAGTTCAGTAGCGTACCTATATTTTTTCTATTTACCTTTTTTAAACTTATAAAATCGGATTGTTTTAAATAGAACACCCTGTATATTTTATTAAGAGGTAAATGGTCTTCTTAAAAACTATAGAAATATACATTTTTAATTTTTTATTAATTTCGAAAATATAGTCACTATCAGGATTTTTAATGAAATACTCTGTAAAAAATAACACCATTGTAAAGATATTTTACCAAGCTTTAGGAAAATATCACATTTAATATATTTATTTCTTATAATTTTGAAAATATGCACATCAAATTTAAAAAATAGTTGATATAATTTTCATTACAAACATATTTAACGCACTTTTGGAAGCTTACATTTTCGAAACTATAAGAGAAAATCATTTAAAAAGTAGTATTTTTTACGTGTTTTAATGAGACCTTTTTATTGGTAATAAAATATACAGAGTGAGCCATTTAAAAAAAACTCATCCTTGTGTTATAAGTTAAACAAAGTCAATGGAACATTTCTAAAACTTTTCTATTTTTTTCTCAATTCTCAATCAAACGAGTTACAAGTACCTGGCCAAATTGACAAAATTTGAAAAACACTCTAAAACTCCAAAACTAATTAACCTAGACATGATTAAGTGTCACCACGGAATTAGTCTTTCGGCTCGTTTCGCACTTATGAATCGGCAACACGAACGCTTGAAAATAGAACGGCGATTTAATTTTTTTGTCATTTATCCTGTTCTATTGTATGGCGTTTTTGTATAAAGTGATCTCGTTTTTACATGGACGTTAACATTCTTTCATAAGCGTGGGTTTGCGGGGACATTGACGCCATTGCAGTTGTGATCGCAATAATAAAAATTAAATTATTAAGTTTTATGTGGAAATATTATTCGTTTATTTTATGTTATTATATTGTATTTAGTCTAAACTTTAACATATAGCTAAGATGTGAGCTCACTAATTAATTTTTCATTAAATCCACAATCTGAAACACCGCCTAAATTCAACTTTTCCTAATTTAAATGGATTAGTAATATCATCCCGCTAACCTCTTTTCTTTTTGCACGCAGATTTTGTCGCTTTTAGGTTAAGTTAGTATTTACCCTTTTAAATCGGTAAAACGACCATATAAATAACTCATATATCCGTTTAATTGATCCACTCGGGCGTGTTCGCGCTGACAGCGAAGTGACTTTACTATGAGTTATTTGTACGGTGATAAAACGTGCAAATCTTGTACTAATACAACAAGGTATTTATATTAGAAAAGTACTTCCTTGAGTAAAATCTTTTAGGCTTTATTTTTCTGCCCTAGAACACAATTTTTAAAAGATATTCATTGCAGACTTTCAGAAATACTTTAACCCTTTTAATGTTCCTAAATAATAAATACTAATACTAATGGAAGTACTTTATGTTTTATATAATTAAAAACAAATACGTATATGGAATAATATTTAGAGTAGTAAATTTGGCAACACTTTGGCACGCTGTTTACTTTTCTACAGGGTGGGCCAAATTAAACTTGCACACTTTTTAACTAATAATAACTTTTTATCTGTTGCGCCTATCTTTTTTATTTTTAAAGGGCTAGTAGTTCGATATGTTTTTTCTGGGTTTGCCCATTTTGGTTAAATAGATTTAGACAGGACTGGACAGGACTTTTTTCAAAATACTGTTTTTAACCTCGTTGCAAGAGAAATCTGATTTAGCTACAATAAAGCTAATACTTGTATATAAACTATGGTAACTTATTCAGTAGAAGCGAATCTGTCAACAATTTAAGGATTTAGAAATTATAATGATTTTTAATAAATAATGCTCCCTATATTTTAAAAATATTTTTTTTTAGTGTCCTGTAAGGGTACTATGGTTACTGAGTTGGATGTTGACCAAACTAAACGAATTAATAATAAACTTATTAGCCTAATTGTAGATAATTTTTTTGCAACAAAGTTTATTGCATCATTTAAGGGTCCTGTTTTAATTTAATTAACCAGAATTGGCAAACCTAAAAAAACATATATTTTTATTAGCCCCTTAAAAACAAAAAATATAGGCGCATCAGATGAAAAGTTATTATTAGTTAAAAAGTGTGCAAGTTTATTTTACTCACACTGTATATTGCTTAAAATGTCAAATGATATTTTAAACAAATTTATAATCAGGCTTTAAATTTTAGTTAAGAAACCGACAAAAATATTATATTGATAATAATATTTAGGTTTTCCTTTTATAACAGCCTCCTGTTACTTAACAGGCTTGAGAGTTAACATTCATAACAGATGTAGTTCTTCGACTATAACCTCTTCTGGTAACTGCGGCACCTTGAGCTTCACATTCTCGTCGTACCCTATCAATTATATCTGCAACCAATTTTTCTTCTTTTACCCTCTGCTCTTCCCAGTCAAGAGTTTTATCGACAAACCTTTTTCTTACCACAGTAGTAGTGGTTGGATTTGTGATAGTGGTTATTGTTGCTGGGGTGTTAGCTTCTAACGGTTCTTCTTTAATCTGTATAAATACATTACTTGAATTAGTTATGTCTAGTCAACGAATACACATTCATAGAAGCTCACAAGTGAGATTTAAGCGTACATAGCAATAGAAACTGGATATGGGCATCGACCAATTTTCTGATTGGTCCGGTGCCAAACGACATGTTACTTTCGCTATCTGGTGGTCAAGGTAGCTACTAAAATTTCAGAGTACGCTAAAATCTCACTTGTGAGCTTCTATGGATGTGTATTCTTTGGTGTAGTATATGAAGGCTAGAAGAAAGGAGTACTATCTAAATTATTAACAATTGTCCATGGAAAGAAACAAATTAAGTTGGCGCCACAGTAGCAACTGAAAAGATTTTAAAAAGAGCGTCATAAGGAGCTTTGTAGGTTATACTTGCTGTTATCTACACGAGCGCAACTTTGGTGAATTGTTGAATTATAATTTGTTGTTTGCAGGTGAACACTTTTTACACACACACACACTTCTGTTTTTTTTTTTGACATTCCACGAAGGCATATGCCTAAATACCAGAGTACGGTGGGTGTCGGGTTATTAGATGTTTAACCCATCGTTCCCCCTGTTCCGTCAACGTTGTTCAAGCATTGAAACATGCAGTTATGCATTTCACAGCACCTTTTAGACAACGCGGTAGTGCCACCAAGGTCGTTATTTTTAAATAACTACTACCTAAATATGTCTTCCCCGCTGGGAATCGAACCGGCGACCTCTGGCTTCGAAGATCAAAGCTTTATCCACTGCACCACGGGAGAGACAAGACCCCATACAAGATGGTTCTAGTTTTTGTGTTATTTATCAAATAAAACCCATAAAATCCGTGAAATAACGCCGATACTGATTTAATTCTGAATTTAAATTCATGGCGCTGTTTTTAAAATCTTTTTACTGGCTACTGTGGCGCTGCCTTAATTTGTTCCGATGAACTTTTTTTAACACATTCAGCATACACATATAGGAACATTTTTTTGCTTTCTAATTTATTATTATTACTATTAAATCAGTAAACATATACTAAACAACACTACCAGTACCTCTTTCAGAGACTAGATAAAAACACAGTGACGTGTACTTTGATTGGTTTAAAACGTTACAGACGGCCATGCAAAACTGTCATATTTTCCTAATAAAACAAATTAAAAATAAATGAAAAAAAAGATTTAACTAACAAGAACTAACCATGACCCCCTCCCCTTCTCCATCCAATGTCAATCAATCAAATTACACGTTCCTGTGCTTTTTCTGTAGTCTCTCTTACAGTTCGGTGAAAATAGAAAAATTTTCTATTCGATTCTGAATGCACCCCTGCATGATGTTTAAGCATATACCAATCTAGAGGCCGCTTTGCCGCACGAACAACGTGCCTTTTTCTCTTGCGATCCTAAATTGTTTTTTTATGGGACTACCGCGAAAGTGCACTCGTTCAAATGCTGCCATTATAGAGGGCGTGTCAACAATGTTGAGGTTATTTTTAAAATTTAAATATAGCCCTGACCATAATTTTTTAGGCAACCCTGTAACAATACCTTTGCTTAAATAATATATTTATTATAAAAGAGTTTTTAACCGGTAAAGAGATGGGCACAGGCCGCTTATTATTCGTATCTCAAACTAAGTATTAGGCTTTGGGCTGGTTCCACATTAATCCTATACACCAGATTTGGCTTTATCAATATTTTATTTATTTCCGAAATTAAAAATATTTTTGCTGGTAAAAACTTTGCCTTGAATATAAACTTTAAATGCTGCCACAAATACCTATGTTAAAGAATTAACCCATTCTTTAGTCCACTGCAATGGTATAAAAGCGCTTAAGCACAACACACACATAGATAACCTACATTTAGATCCGCAGTAGCAAAAAGCATTTTTCAGATTTTTATGACCCCGCGCAGTAAACAAATGGACGGGTGGACGAACATGCGCACTTAAAAACCGTGGCAAAATACAAACCCCAACACCTCGTACCCTCCGACCGCGGTTTGACCGTGACGCTCATTAGCTACCGTACTCTGAACAGAAAACCAGGACGCCATCGACAAATTCTTTCCGATAATGCGGATAGTCTGTTTGGCGCCAGGTGTGTTTACCCTCGATTAGCTTGCGCACAAACCGGTTTTTGCGCCCATGAAATTTAACTTTTGTTTCACGCAGGTAATAACATTGGCAATCCATCGAGATCAGTGAACACACATTAAAGACAATGGTAGTGTTTACTATAGACACCCAGAAAAATGTTAAATTTAAGGTTGGACGCTTGCTGGCTGAAATTAATAAAGCGGCAAATTATACTTATATTTCATTGAACAAAGATAAATTTCAGCAAGCGACCGACCATGCCTATGACCAAAAACGACCAACCAAAAAATAAAATTATTTTACTACACGGAGAATATAAAAAAGCTAATTTTTACCCATATTTTGCTTATTTCTTATTTAAGCTAAAAACTTTTCATTTTTAAACGATTTCACAGTAATTGAAATTTGACTCCCTTCCTGACAACCGATCGATATGAAATTTGGTACACTCTTAATCTTGATGTCAATACAATAAATATATTTTTTATGATTGTTATTCCAAGATGGCCGCCGATACAAAATGGCGGATTACATATTACTTTACAGGTACCTCAATAAGGGTATCAAATGAAAAAGGCTTGATTGATAGAATAGAGCTTACTATGAAAAAATAAAATCCAAGATGGCCGCCACTACAAAATGACGAACTACATATTTTCCACAACTATCTCAATATCAAATCGTTGGTTAATTTTGGTTAGTTATAGTGAGGTATTAAATGAACTTAATAGAATGAAAAGTATAAAGCACGAAACTAAAAACTTAAAAAAATATAATGTATTTTTTTATGTTAAACAGTTTTATTGTACTAAAAGCTAAGAAATAATTTGGTAGGTCCTAGCTACCAGATCGCACCAATCTTCTCAACAATTTGTGGGGTATTAGTCAGACAAATAACAAAATTGTTGAGAACATAAATTTTTTATCATTATATTTACTCCGGATACGCTACGCCCAACGATTTTATTATTTGTCTGATCAATACCCCAGACTGATAAGAAGATTGGTGCGATCTGGTAGCTGGGACTTACCGATTTATTTTTTAGCTTTTAGTACAATAAAATCGTTTAACATACTTTTTTACATAATTTATATTCTAGTATACTAACCAAAATTAAATTTGTTGTATTTTACCTGGGGTTGCTCTTCTACTGATTCTGGATCTGGTTCTGTATGTCTAGTAGCATAATGCCCCATATATCCCTTTCGACTTTTAAAGAAGACATTACAATGTTCGCACTTAAATAGAGGGGAAGGATATCCAAAGGTATTGACATGAACTTTGTATTTGTGCCGGTACCAATGAGTTCTAGAAGCCAAAACCTCTCCACATCTTTTGCACACCACACTTCCTAAAATGATAATATATGTATTTCTTTAAGTTAATTTTAAAGTCACGTTTTATTTTACTGTTACCCAGATATAGGGGTATGTTTCTACATTTCAAATCATTTTTTTTTGGCACAAATGTCTGCATGGTAAACTTTTATAATATTGTTTAATCTAATTCTTGTTTTGTTATCTAAAAGTTTTTTTAATAAAATTATACTTTTTTAAATTTGATTTTAAACCTTATTTTGCCGCGGCAAATGATGATTTAAGGTTCGTAGGTGGCGCATGGGCGTAGCCAAGATTTTGTTTAGGGGGAGGGGCAGGAAGTGAAAAACTGATAATATATCGGGTGTTTTTAAAAGTGGTTTCCCTGATATATTTTTGTATATATTTGTTTGACATACATCACGTGCATTGGTAACCCGAAAATCACTATGCTATTTCCGTAATTTTAAATCGCTTGTATTGCCATAAGGCAATTTTTTAAACTCCTTTATTTAAAAAAAAAACATTTTTTGACTGGATTGTAAAAAATATTTTTTGGTATTTTTTTAACTATAACCCTAATTTTCCCTAGTAACCATAACCAATAAAAAAATATTAAACCATTATGATAACTTCTTTATGCTTTTTAACTAGATAGTTTCAAAAAATTGTTTTTTGATTCCCGTGATTTTTCAAAGCAATATTTTTGCGATTTTAAACCACCCTGTATATCCTACGGCGATTTTTAGTATAGTTTTAAGCATTTTAGATAAAGCAACAAATTTTATGAAGAACAACTTTTTTCAAAATAATTAAAATAAAAAAAAATATATCAAAGTATATCGCTTTTGCTTTTGACGGGCAATACCCCAATTATCCTTTAATGATTTATGACCTATTGTTATTGGGCAAACCTATGAGTTCATAATGACAGGGGTGGGCCAGGTATAAATATCTCTTGAGTTTTGACCATTAATATAAATATTTCTGCTAATATTTTAGTTGTAGTGTTGAATTACCGTTTTTACTGTGCGTTTCGAAAAAGTTTTACGATGATACATATATTATAACTATGTCGCGTCGAAATCATTTGTCATTAGATGCAGAATGGTTGTAAAAAATGTGTATGAAACTTTAATCAGTAGGGGACTTATTAAACAAGAAGCTTTAAAAGAAACCTGTCTACTTACAAAATCTCCAATATCGTCGATAAGGGATACTATTAATAGTAAAGAATTGAACAAAAGAAAAAAGCGTAGTGATTTTCGATCTCACCGTATAGACAATAGTGATCAAGACCTAATAAGAAGGAAAATATATTGTCTTTATGAAAGCGGAGTTGTTTCTACCTAGGATAAAATAAAAACGAAGCTAGATGAAGACGAAACTAATATAAATATTAGCCGAGCCACCCTCCATAGAGTTATTTGTAAAATGGGATTTAAATACCGCAAAATAGACAACTGACAAGTAGTAAAGGAATCGCAGAGATTACGCACTTGGAGATTTAATTACCTTCAAGAAATTAAAAGATATAGGTTAAAAAACAGATCCATAATTTACCTTGATGAAACATGGTTCGATACACACGACACAGTATCCAAAGGATGGGTGGATTCCAATCAAAACTGTCAAACGAAAGCACCTTCAAATAAAGGAAAACGGATTACAATAATACCACAATAATACACGCTGGTTCAGAAGACGGATTTGTCCCAAACTACTTGCTGTTGTCTGCAAAGAATATTAGGGATTCTAGCTTGGATTATCACGAGGATACAAGCGCAGAACTTTTGAAAACTTACAAAAAGCGTAACTTTTGGAAGTCCTAAATTCATATGCAATTAAAAAACAATATGTATGTGACAATTTGGCTGAACAGGGTGGGCATACTCTCTTACGTCTTTTTCCGTATCACTGTATGTTTAACCCCATAGAACATTTGTAGAACCAAGTAAAATCAAAGATTAGAGCAGAAAATGTTACACCTACTTTAAGTCCCAGTGTTATAAATTTGATAAAAAATGTAATTACTAATATACCAGTTGAGAGCTGGAAAAATTCAGTACAGCACATTATAAAAATTGAGCACTCTTACATTTCTGTACAAAACAACATAAATGATATAGTTATAAATTTACTTATAATTATTAAAACTTTGCATATATTTAATTTCTTAATGTAATTTTAAGATTAAACCTACTTAAATCAACAATAAATTATAAATCTTTGTATTATTTAGATAAAAATGTAATTATGTACGTATAGAGAATATAGTTATAAAGTTATTTATAATTATTAAAACTTTGCATATATTTAATTTCTTAATGCAATTTTAAGATTATACCTACTTAAATATACAATAATTAAATCTTTATATTATTAGAGTCCGTCCCTAATGTTCTGCCCTTTAAACCTACTGATCTGCAGTTTTATTGCTGTCGGCAGGTATATTGGAGTGCTGCCTTCATAAACCAAAGCGATATACTTTAAGATACACTATACCTATAGTTAAGTCCATCCGTGTACATACTGCATATTTAAAATACGGAGAGTTACCTAATATATAAAAAATGTGTTCCTATGTCCGGAAATGCATTGTTTCCAAGATACAGGGTGGGAACTTTTGGCAGTGTTATTTATGGCAGTAAGGGGCTTATGGATCCTTAATTTAATTACATTTATTTAGTCTACTGGCATCTCTAGTGGACCCTAGTAAAGCACACAAAACAGAAAAATATGTTTTTAGAATGTTTTCTTACAATTATGTTGCAATACCAACAATTGCAGAACTAAACAATAATAACATTTAAAAAAAACTAAATAAAGTGTTTCTAAAATTTGTACTATATTTCTTCGGTGATCTAGGAATATGCAGAGTATTTTATTTTTTGCCTTTAAAACTAAGCGAGAAACGAAAAAAAAATTAGGGAAGAAAAAAGCCTTACTAATATTAGGATAATTTAAATAAAATACAACAAATACACAAATATAAGTGCCATACAATTTTGTCAGAAATATTCCTATAAGTGCCGCTCGAGACACCACTGGCTAAATTAGCCTTTTTATACTACAACTATCAAATTTTATTAAAATTGGTAAAGGAATATTTAGGATATTAATAAAAAAATACGATTTTTTTACAAGTTTTACTTCCTATATCTTGGAATCAATGCATTTCGGACCTATGATCAAATGAACTTTTTTTTTTCATAAAATATGCTTATATTTCTTTAAATTTCTTACCGCAGTTAGAAAACACTGTATATTTTTAATGTGTTATCATTGTGCAGCCCTTAAATCTACGTATAAATTAAACATCTACAAAATAATTAGTAATTTTGTCAATGTCAAGCTAGGGGGGCAGCTGCCCTTCGCCCGCCCTGCCCGTACCTGTCTACGCCCATGAGGTGGCGTAGTAAACAGAGCTTTAATCTCGGAAGCCAGAGGTCGCCGATTCGTTCTCCAGCCGAAGAGACATTTTTAGGTAGTAGTTATTTAAAATATCTACCGTGGTGGCACTACCGCCCCAAAAGCAAGCTGTCGTCATTATGACGTAATTTTTAAGTCATTTTTGGTCATGGGAAGTCATCGGACCAAAACAATGACGTCATTTTAATGACGTGTTTTTGACGTCGTTGAAGTGACATCTCTTCGACGTAATTTTTTCGTCATACCAGCTCATAAAAATCTAATGACGTCATGTTTAGAAAACCCGCCAGAAAAATTTTCATTAATTTTAGTCGTTCAACCACTTATAACCGCGGTAATAATTGGTGACAACTTTGACGTATAATACATTGTTTAAAAGTCAACATAACCGATTGGTAAATACCGTTTAGAATTGATTCTTCGCCTAAAATTGATTTTTGTGACATTATATGATTCGTGTCAACATCCAACCGAAATATCATATGACAGAAAAATAAGACTAATAAATTTACAAAATTGAAATGGGAAAAAACTCTACCGATAGATGGCGTAATGGACAATAAACTACTACGTTTATTCAACATCTTCGCTTTTTATCGCCTACACCGTACCGATGAGACCAAAATAGTTCGATACCGGTCTGCGGATGGTAATCTCAATTAGCTTTGAAAGAAATATCTTCGGCTAGTGTATAAATCTGCGTCTCCAGGTTGGACAGTGTCCCGAGGGATGCGACCTTGCAGTGCAAGGAAATTGCAAGCAGTAAGGAGTTTTTTTCTATTTTAATGTTCAAATAAAATATCGTATCATTTTGGCTTTCTTTTAGTAATCTTAAAGACGTCATTATGACGTCATTAACGGGACGTCTTTTGTCTGTGACTTAGGGAGGTCAATTAAACGTCATTTTGTCGTTATCTTATGACGTCTTTGCTGACCAATTGTGATCAAAAATGACTAAAAAGAGACGTCACTAAGACGTCAGCTTGCTGCTTGGGGCATTGTTTAAAACATGCTGTGTAATGCAAAAACTACATGTTTTAGTGCTTGGACAACGTTAACAACAACATACACAAGAAAGAATGGGTTAAACATCTAGTAACCCGAAACTAACAGTACCCTAATATATATAGGCATAAGCCTTAGTAAGATGTCAATAAGATAAAAAAAAATTAAAAATCTATAAAAGTCGTATTCTTACATTGTGAATTTTTTCACTACTGAAACACTCCATATTTTTAATTGTTATAATTACGAGGATCTTATTAAAAATATACTAACCATCCGGTTGTGACATATATTCAAGAAACTCAGCCTTTTTCTTTTCATAATTTTCCTCGCTCTTCGACGATTCTTCATCAGTCAGGAAATGGAAGCCAGCACCAATTTCAGGTTCAATTGTAATTGGCAATAGTGTTACTTCGGGTTTATCACTAGTATCGAGTGGATCTCGAGGCTCTACTAAATTTAGGAAAAAGAAGCATGTAAAAAGAGTTAAATGGATGTTTTAATGTAATAGTTCGAGATTAAACTACATTGCTTTAAAAAAGTGAACAAATTAAATATCAATTCACTGAATTGTATCCACAGTTGGTTTCTTGTGAAACATTTTTTAAATATTAATACTAAATAGGAAAAATTACTTTTTAATGTTTCAATAATTATTAGAGCATTACTCTACAATTGTTTCGCCTTTCTAGGGCTTCATCAAGAGTACTTCGTATACTAGTATAGTTAGTGGATCAATGGATTCAACTATAGATTTTTCTTACCTTTGATTTGTTCCAGAGAAAGCATATTTCTGGCTTCTTCAGTTGAAATTATTACTGTTTCCTGTTTTTTTGGTATGACTTTCACATTTACAGTAATTGAGGATGGAAGATTCGTATGGTTCTGGTTGTTTTCTTCGGAGTAATCAATAAACTCGTCTGTAAAGTAATATGCATAAGTAAAATTATACACAAAAATATAATTAATGTTTTTGTTGTTTGAGGAATTCTCTTATGAATTCGTAATTTTTCTTTCTTAGCAGAAACGTAAGCATGAGCGCCACCAAGATAACTTTTAGGGAAGTGCACACAGTGGCGTAGCTAAAGGTGTCGGGGCACGGGACGAAAAGTAAAGTCAGGGCCCATAGTACCATTAAATCAATTTTTGATCCTTTGAAACAATTTTATAAGAAATAAAGGTCCTTATCTCCAAAAGGAGCACTTCTTTTATAATATAATATACTTAGGTCGGGGCCCGCCTTTATGTACTCCTTTTCTTGTTGGAAAAAACTTGACAACCAAAATAGAAAAAAAAAACAAAAAAGACCATCCCGTCCAAAACAGGGCACCTTCTTCCACTATAACATAATATACTTAAATCGGAGCCTCCCTTTCTTTACTTTTCTTGTTCAAAAAATAACTCCTTTTTCTTCTTCCTTTTTTATTCTTACAAACTTAAAATTTACATAAAAAAACCCTTTTGGAGGCCTCTTTTAACCAAAGGCGCGTGGTCAGCCGTCCCCCCTGGTCTCTCTTCGCTACGCTAGGAGGTGCACATCTGCATATACCTTGGTGTCATATGACCGTAAAAAAAGGAAAAGATAACCATAAGCATGTGTCTTGACGAAATGGTGGCGGTTTTTTTTAAGTTTCCACCTCAAGGCATTAATTTGCTAACAATAATTAAGTTTTAATTAAAAATAGATTTATAAGTTATCTTTAAAGCCATTTTTCTAGAAGAAAACCTTAGAATGTACGTCTTAAGATATGTATTGAGAAAATAAGCAAAATTAAAAATAATCCTTAAGGTTTATCTCAGTTCGAACAGTTCCATTTAAAATAAAATTGCTTTATTAATTATAATTATTATTGTTAAAGCCATTTTTTAGAAGAGTATTTCTGCTTGATTACTATTACGTAGCTATTATTTTGACACTTGCTCCACTGAAATATTATGACAAATTTTTTAACAGAAGACTGTCAATTTTACGTCGGGTTAAATACTTATGCCAAATATTTGTTTTCTATGATCGTACTTACAGTAACTGAATAGAAAAAAATAAAACGATACTTCACCTTTTTATCAGAAATAATACACTTCATTTTTGACAATAAGGTGGAACGTGAAGGATAATAGTATTTTAAAATTAAAAATATTGCAGGGAATAAATAGGATATCTAGGTTTACGTCCTAATTTTACATTTTTATGGCACAAACCGACTGGTGTAGATAAGAGAGGGTGTAAAGAGGGTATGGAAAATGGGCTAAAATGTCATACTTTATATAAAAATAACAATGCAATTTATTATAACAATAATAAAGGGCCTTTATAACATATTCTTTACTAATCTAATCCAACATAGAAAAAATTTAACGAATATTTTCATAACTTTTCAAAGTATGTCATTTCAGGCATGGTTTAGGATAAAATGACACAATAGTTTAGGCTAAAATGGACAGAAGATTTCAAAACAGATAATTTAGCAAAAATGCTTAAATTTTCAGTATAATAATATACCTATAATAATCATATTTATAAATAAACATCGCCAAATCATAATGCTTCAATCAAAAAATAACAAAATTGGTAACAAAACTACGTAAGCTCGTAAAAATACACAAATTCTAAATTGTTAAGAATTATTTTGCGGTTAGTTAATTTCCTAAAGTGTTGCGAAAAAAAAATAATGGTCACACACACACGCAACACTTTTAAGAGGTCGCTACTAAAGCGAAAAATTCTTAAACTATGCAATGTGCCATTTTACCCGAATATATTATTTTAGGCCAGTTTCCCCTAATTACCCCCTCCCCTCAGAAGTATTGAAAAATGTTTTAAGGGTTTTTACAGATAAAGTTGTGAAGTAGCGTTTGTAGGTTTGGGAGTTGGCAGACCCTTTTTGTTTATTTTATTTTTTGGTTGTTCATCCAAAATACAACATGTTTTGGTAAGAATAAAGTCAATAATTAAGGACCCTAACTTCAAAAGGGTCTAAGAGCCAAAAATACCAAAAATTAGATTTTTGCTTAAAAAGAATATTCTTAGCGTATCTCATGTGCCATTGTAGAGATCATTCAATGTTTTTAACCTTTAACTTTTAAATACGAAAATGGCACAAAGACCCTTTTGAATTTAAGGTCATATATTATGTACTTTGTTTATTTCATTACCTACCCCCTTTGGGAAATAAAATTTGCTGCACAAACCCTATTAAAAAGAATTGAAATTCTTTTAAAACCATTACTTTGATTTCTTGACATTCTGGTGGAGATGTATAATTGTTAACATGTAAAACGCCATCGTCATAATAAAGAATCAAGCATATACAGGTTCAGTTAAATAACATAATACATAGGCAATGTGAGGAAAAAAGACAATCTAACTAAATCCCGGCATGTAAACCACTGATCAGATCATTGATGTAAACATGCCTGACTAATAATGCTTGTTTTGTTATTCTTTTGCCTGCCGATGAACCAAACAGCGTTGCTCATATTGTATAAAAAAGCAATTATTTTTATTTTTGTTTTAAAAAATGTCAACAATATAACTTATTTATAGGTTACTGTCCAATGGCAAAGAAAATATATTTTTTTTTATCTCCTGTAATATTTCCTTAGTTATAAATAAATATTAAGTAGTTAAAATAAAATACTATTTTATTATTTATTTATTAAAGAAAAAAATAAAGATTTTTTGTACTTAATAGGGTGGAGCGAAAAAAAAATCGAATTCGATGGCTAACCACTCGCGCTGGCGAAACGTCAAGAAAACAAAATTTACGAGCGACGGCCCAATAGCCCAAAAACATGATGGCCGCGACAAGCCTTAAGTAGGGTGGAGCGAGAAAAATAAATGTTTAGCACTATTTACCAAAAGTTGCCTTTGCTATAGTAGTATGACCAGTAATTTTTTTTTAATTTTTGAATGATTTTTTCATGTCCCGCCGTCGGCTCAAAGAAACATAACACAACGTTATAAAATGTCGATTGTTTTTTACGAAATTACCACATTATATTGTCTTAGTACCGCGTCGGGGAAAAAATGTTATAACAAAGTTTAAAAAATTGTAGGTTATCTACTAGCGTAAAGCCAAATTTTAGTAATTAGTACTTAATAATTTAGTAATTTGTTTTTGTTTCTTTCGGCCCGCGGTGAGACATGAAAAATCTTTAATTTTTTTTTAAATACTAGTCATCTACTATAGAAAAGGCAATTTTTGGTAAATATTGCTAAAACTTTTTTTTGCTCCACCCTACTGTGTACGGCTTTCGCGGCCATCTTCTGCTAAACTTATGTTTTTGGGCTATTGGGCCGCCCTCGTAGATTTTGTTTCCTTGACGTTTCGCCAGCGCGAGTGGCTAACCACTTAAACATGGGTTTAAAATATTTTTTAGTTTTTTTCGCGATATCTTGCTTATGTTCCGCCAAAATCGGGTCCCGATTTTGGCGGAACAGTGCCACTTTTAGTTCGCGTCACGTCCCGATTTTTGAATATGTCTTACTTTTTGGTGGACAGTCCCGCGTTCGGCCGCTAGGGGGTTCCTTTTGACGCGTGTACCACGAATATTCATACCGCCATATATAGAAGCGGCGCTTTAACCCAGCCTGTCAATGTCAAATGTTTCGAGTTTCGCGTTCGCCTACTGCGTAACATATTGTTGTAGGGGGGCGTCACCACTGAATTGACCACCTATCATATAATTTATTGTGTCTACAATATTAAAATTAAAGTGGTATTTTTTTCTGGATCACGAGCACATATTCCTTACCCCTACATATCTTTTCTATACTACCATAACGAGGATCCGTAAACCAGGTTACGTTGTTAAGTATAGAAGTGTACAGGATTCTCATTAATATTTTGCCACTCACTTTTTACTGTAACTAAGAAGGATAGAAAAATACCGTTTTGTGTAAAAGCTTTATACTTTTCTATCTATTATCTTTAAACCATAACAAAAGAAACAAATGAACATCAAGAACTCAAGAAAAATGAAGAGGTAATTCTTTTTATATTAAACATCCTGTATATTATGTCGCCTTTAAAAATACCACATATCTATCTTCAATAGTTCTCGAAATATGACTACCTAAGTCTGAAAAATAGTAGATATAATTTTCCTTATGTAGATATAATAGAAATTACATTTCGATTTGAACTGTCATATTATTTCCGGAACTATTAATAGATAGATATATCAAATGAGGTATTTCTGTAGAGCTTTTATAAGACCTTTTAATGGTAACACAATTCCATTAAAAAAACGTTTACATCATTTTCCTACAGTTTTTGATGTTTATTTGTTCCTTTTGTAATGTTTAAAAGATAATAAATGAAAAAGTATAAAACCTTACAAGACGTTTTTTTATCTTTCTTGGTTCTAGTTAAAAGTGGGTGGCAAAATATGAATAAAAACCCTGTACTACCATAACTGAATGTTAAAATTCATATAATTTATGTTAATAAATAATGTAAGCCAAATTTATTAGAGGTAGATTTATTAATAAAGGAAAAGTACATTAAACAAACAATTTATTATTCTCCTTACCTAAATATAAACTTTGTAAAGGTATACAAGGGGTTATAATACATACTTTGCACCATTGCATTCAGTTTTTTTCTATATCTAATCGAACCTATTAATATTTGTATAACTATAATTTAATATATTAATTAAAGCATAAAAAAACTAATTTAAAACCAAAAAAAAAAGTAAAAAGAAATAAAAATTAAACAATTAATTTGTGATCACAAAAAATGAAAGCATCAGAGTTAAATTAATATGACATTTTAATTTTACAAAATTATTTAATAATTGTCTATATTTAATACATATTTACCACAATTTTTATTAACATACCTTTGACACTATCACAAAAATTACAAAAAAAAAGAAACAATGTAGTTATTGGTATTTTTTTAGTTTATTTTGCTAACAGGGTACAAAAAATTAATTACAATTGAAAAACAAACCCATATTCATAAAATAACTCACTAAGGGTTTGTAATACTTTTTTAAGTTTACTTTTTTATTTAATAAAAAAAGAAAATGTCCACAATTTGATTCAATTAAAATGTACTTTAAAAATTTCAAAATATGCATCATTTGTTAATTAACAAAAAAAAAAAAAACGAAAAAGCAATTTAAAAAAATAGTTAATTCGCAATATTTTTTGTGTAAGGCAAAATTATAATTTTATAAACAAAATATCATACTATTAACATAAGGCATCCTAAATTATAACACAAAAATATAGTTTAATTGTTAACATAATTTATAAAATAAATTTAGAAATTTTATTATTTTTATCAACAGTAGTAGCAAAATTTTAAACCTGTAACCTTACACCTAATAACGATAACGTTAGTAAATAAAAATCTATATTAATTGCACTTATGTGTACTTATACACGTATAAAGAAAAGAAAGCTACAGCCAATATTTTTTTAACAAAAACTTTTGATGGCCGTAACTTTATTGGAAGAACTTTGACAAAAACTGGCCAGGGCCTAACAAAATGTTAAACTAAAGAAAAATAAAAATAAAACTATCACACAGTGATTCTAAGCTATTGCCAGAGTTCCATTATATTTGTAGATATTTTATACCTAAAAACTGTTAGATCTATATATGGATATTGTATATCTAGTTTTTTGTACAATTTGCACAGTAATATATTAATCACATTATTTCACTTTCAAGGCACAAAGTGGAAGATAGATAACTTTATTGTCAAATTTATAAACTTTGTGCGTATAAAACGATTTGTGTCAATTAGAAATATTCATTCTTATATTGTCGTGGAATAATTTAATAATACTATAATATTTAACAATATTTAAGGACGTTTCATGGTAAAACACGTTTCTTACAATATCGTTTAATTTTAGAATAAGCATACTCTTACTTAAATGTCCTTTATATGAAGGACTCTTTTTCTTCTATATTTCGAAAACTTCGCAATCGAAAATCGTACATTTAACACGTATTCCCTATCCCGACCCTAGTTAGAGTAAGCATTTTATTTAATAACAACCATACTTTGTAATTGTTTTCAAAAGCTAATAATTATTTATTGAAGATATAACAAGTATTCTTTTCAAAAAAACATAGGCATGTCGTATTCGCTTTTATGTTTGAAGTTACTGACTTTTTATAAGTGGTAGTAAGTAAGCTATAGTCGGTAAAAAAGACAGCACTAATGAGTGAGAAAGAAACCAATAGCCGTTGACTATTGGTGTCCTTTCCATACCATAGTACGTCCTTAAGGCCATTTTCGGTTTGTGGGGTTTATTAATTCATTATTTAAGTATTTGGTAATTAGAGTTTTAACGGTAAAAAGATTAAAAATGTAAATCATTATTGAAAACAAGAAAAGCTCAAATAATTTTAATTCCAAAAACGACTAGTTCTGTAAAACATTAAAAGTATTTATTTTATAGACATATGTTATTTTATGCTTAAATTTATACATTTTTTATGTAATTAGTTAAAAAAGCTCAACTTCCATTGCTGAGAATTAAACTACATACTACCAAGTCTTTTTTATATTACCCCAACCAACAAACATCATAATACGAAATTAAACATCGTCTAAGAACAAAATGTCAAGTTTCATTGGCTCTCTTATGACATTTATTCTAAACAATTTTTATTATAGTTACTATTAATTAATTAGTATTAAGATTTTACTTAAATAGTTGTCTTAACTAACGAGCTTTAAGCTTAACATTAAAAGTTGAAAGATTAAAAATCATATCGGAATAAACATCAAATTTAATTGGCTCTCTTATGACATTTACTCTGAATGATTTTTACGATTATTTAGCAAACAATTATGTTTTTTATTATATTTCTTAAAATAAACATTATTATTTTTTTATATAAAAAAACTAAGGTAAATAGAGAAAAATGTATTTAAAATGTGACATGTTTACTTGTAAATCTATACTAATAATATAAAGAGGTAAAGTTTGTAACTATGTTTGTTTGTTTTAAGGGGTAATCTTCGGTAATACTGAACCGATCACAAAATTTCTTTTACAGTCAAAAAGCTACACTATTTAAAAGTGCTATAGGATATTTTATTATAATTGAACAAAACTTTAGGGAAAAATAATGGCATATGTATATCAACTCAGCGTATATAATTAAGGCCAAACGAAGAGGGCACGGGTCGGCAAGTTTTCCATAAAATAAACATTTAAAATGTGACATATTTTTTTGTAAACGAATAGCATAGGAACGTTTACGAAAGTCAAGTGTTTATGTCATATTAAATTTTAGAATTTAAGGGAAAAAGTTGTTGAATTAGAAAAAATCTTGCCAAATTAAAGCTCTCAGTGAACCAAGTACTTAAAAGATATTAAATAACATGATAGTTCTAGTTATTTTGCGTTTATATTAAAAACCACAAAGATATTTTTATATAAACAAATCGCCACAACAGTATATGAACAAAAGAATTACAATTTATTAACCTACAGTGTGTCTTCGTGAGTTGTTGGTGTCATATGGAAAACTTTTTTATTATAGTTTTTACAAAAAAATTCTGTATGGTACAAAATCTAATAGGCCATCATCGGATATCGACTTGTATAAGTAATCTACGGGGTTTGACAAAAAATGCGAGTGTAAAGTACCTGTATTTCTGACAAAATTAAAAACTTTTAGGTTTAGATTCAAAAAATCAAAACAATAAATATTAAAACTTCATTTACCAAAAAAAATGTTTAAAATAATAATATATAAAAATATGTTCAATATTGAACGTGTGTTCTTTATGATTTTCGACAATTTTTTGCCAAACCTCATAGATGACTAATACAATTTAATATTGTGACGGTTTTTACTGCTTCTATATAATTGCGTCATATGGAAAACTTTTTGTTTTTAATTTTACCACAAAAATAATCTTTATAAAAGTTCTGTATGGTCCAAATCCTATAAGGCAGGATTTGGACCATACAAAACTTTTATAAAGATTGTTTTTGAGGTAAAATTAAAAACAAAAAAGTTTTCCATATGACGCAATTATATAGAAGCAGTAAAAACTTTAAATATTACTTAGATTTTTTTTAAACATCTCGTTACACAAATGAATAATTTCTAATTACCACAAATTTAAAACATTTTAACTTATTGCTTAAAATGTAAATTCTAAAATACTCTTGTATAATTTTCGTTTGTTTTTTCTAATAGTTCTCTAATAGTTTACTTTTAAATATCTTAACTATTAAACAAAGTAAGCCTTGAAAAGTAAAAGCTGTATAAAATATAGAAAAGAAAAACATTCTATAAATTGTCGAAAGCCTAAACTCTAATGTAGAATTAATCAACAGAAAAACAAAGCTTAGAGCAAATAAAAATAAATAACATTTATACTTACAAGGGCTCTATCAAAAACAGAATAAAAAGTTATTTCTTTTTCCCAACACCTAAATTAAACATTTAAAACCTTGTAACCTAATATTATATATAAACATATATATGATATATTTTGTGCGTTACTCGGCCCAATTAAAGACTTATAATTTTGAAATATTATTGTCTCTCGTCTGTGCAGTCGTTATTAAATAAAACCTATTTTTATTATTATGAACACTATACTACAAAATTGCTGTTAACTTTTGTTTAACATAAAAGGTATTAAACCTAATTCTACAGTAGGCGGCAACTATACTGAAACTAAACTAAGAAGATACTTTTGCTCACTGACTACCAAAAAAAGCCTAGAATACAAAAATTCCAATTAAATTCACCTCACAAGAAGTCTGGATAACTTTAATCTACTTTTGCACCCATCTCTATTTTATTTAAAAAAATATTAATCAATAAATTTCTTAAAAAAAACACTTTCGTTGCCATTTAAAGGTTTTTTTGTTTATCAATTCACAGAAGTTTCTTCTTATTATATTTATTACAATAAAAAAATGTTAAAGTCTATGTTATGTTGCCCCTACTAAATTTACAAAAACTGAAGGACTTCAAGTTGCATTCCATATCAAATAAAATAATTACTATTGTTGTAATCTTTTTAGTGATCTGTTTGTGAAAATTATTTTGCTTAGAAGGGCAAAATCGGCTAAATCCGCGAATATATGTAGCTTATAAAGGTGGATTTAAACAAAAAAATGACATGACAGTGGTATTCAAAAAAAAAAAAATAACGACCTACGCAGTCAGAAAAAGAAAAAGAAATATCGGAAACCAATAAAAAGCGTCAAAAGTGTTCCTATCATGTATATTATTCCAACGAACTGATTTGTCAAACTCCTTAATCCATTTTTACTTTATATTAATGATTTCAAAACTAGCGTAGAAATTAAAGTTTCACACTAGGGATAAATACTTAAAAAATGTACGTAGTTATATATTCAAATTTTAAATAAATTAAATATAAATAATATACAATGTATATTATTATATAAATTAATATAATTTAAATATAAAGATGTTTGTTGGTACTGGTAAGTAAAACTTTTTGGTTATTAAAAATACACTGTAAATATACAGAATATTAGTAACTGAGTCGATTGTACTTTTTAACTTTAGAGTTTAAAAAAGTTTTTCGAAAATGTCTTATTTTTTTATTTCTTAAATTTATTGTGTGTTTAGGCCTATAAAATAAATACAATAAAACAAATATTTGTTTGGTGGTTTTAAAAACCTTATTTTAAAGTTTCAAAACTTTTTAATTAATGTGATGAGAAGAACATAAAATTTTAAAATCAATAATCACAAATAAACCGCTATTCCAACATTCATCTTTTCATTTACATGGTTGGTTGTTTACTTTATTTATTGTTTTTGTTTTATGTTACTTGTCTGTATAAACGCCTTATAGGAATAAGCAATTAAAAGTTTTTATAATATATTATTTTTCTGTATAAATCCACCTTGAGGCAATGCTGTCACAGTTTTTAAATTGTACTATATTCCTAAGAAAAATTTGAAGAATGCGATATTAGTATCTGCAATGTCTTAATACACGAGACATTATTTTTTTATTTCATTTTAAAAACATATAAACTACTTGATATGTTAAAATAATTATATTTTTAAATCTTTTAAAGATTAATAACGTAGTACGTAACATAAATTGGGGTTAAACCACTGCTTTGCAGTAAAGATCTACCAAGAACCTAACCTATTTAGACCTTTTAAAGGTATTTTTAACCAAGCCAGGCTTGGTTAATCACATTGCCTAAACTAGTTCTACAGTTGTACTCTTTATTATTAATATACTTGATAATTTTAACCAAAGTAGATTAAAAAGTATTTTGGAGCATAGCTATAGCATAGGGACTTAAAGCTTAGTCAGAGAAAACATTGGCAACCACAGCAGTGTGCGTGCAGCCCGTGTTCAGCCAGAGATATAACTTTATTAATATTTAATTCTAAGTCGATATTGGTACCATCTTTTTGTAAGAAACATTTAATAAAACTTACTGATGTATGAAAACATTTAACGAGTTATTTAAATAAAGAATGAATAAATTAGTAAACATCTTTAAAATTAACTGCTTTAGGTAAATAGTGAATGTATAGGAATCCTGCTTATTACAATTAAATTTATTTATAAGTAAAATCCTAATAAATGTATTACCATTTTAAGACACACCTTATATGAAATCATGTGAATCAAACATTATTTGGCTCTTTTATTAACATTTGCCTCAGATGATTTTTTAAGAATTTTTTTATATATTTTATATATAAAATATATATATGTATATTATATTTAAACGAACCCTTAATTTTATTAGTGTTTCTTTAACGATACCAATTTTAAAAGAATCAAAATCGATAATACAGGAATATTCCCATGAATTGTCCGCTATAAGTAACTTTGTTATTAACTCAAACCAAAATTTTGTTTAAATAGGCCAATTGGCAGCATATTTTAAGCCCTCTCAATATGTATGATTATAACAATTAATTACCAATTGTTATTTTTAACTTAATAGTACTATTTTCTTTTAATGAAACACCCAGTTTTTTTATATGACTATCAATAGATCTTTTAAAGTGCTTTAAAGAAATACTTACATTTGATAGGTCTATTTTTAATAGTTTTAGAATATGGTGATGGACATGGCTTTAATAGTAGAATAACATTTTTAAGTAAAATATCCTGTTTAGTTGTTATTATTAACTACATACTAAGATTGTTTATTGCCTTCAGCTTCAAACTGGGCAGAAAATTTAAAAAATATATATATTTTTAGAATTGCATGGCCACATGATAAATAATAAACAAAATAATATTTGGCTTTTCCTTAGAATAAGAAAGTGCTAGCCAAATAAACATTTTAAGAAAATTAAACTTTTTATGTACTATAAAGGACTATTCTGTCCTAGCATAATATAATAAAAGTTAAAATTACTTTAATAGAAACAAATTATTTAAATATGTAAGATAAAATAATTATTTTAATTTACGTTATATAAAAATTTTACTTACAATATAGAGTTTGCAACCTTCTCTACATAATAAGTAAATTTTTTATATTACCAAAATTAATTATTTTATAATAAATATTTCATTAATTTATTTCTTTCAAAGTAATTTTAACCTATATTATTTTATGCAAGGACAGAATAGTATATAAAAAGTTTAATTTTCCTAAAATGTTTAGTAAACCTCTTTATTTTTGAAAAAAGCCAAAAATTATTTTGTTAAAATTTAAACTCCCAGAAAGGAAATAAACTATAAATATAGGTATAATTAATTTTTTTTTTTGCACTTTAAGATCCCTAAATCGTGATCAATATATGAATCGTTTCATTAAAAAACTCATATGCTATTATTAAACTGAAAGACCCAATGGTAAATTCTTTTTGTAATCCACAATCTTCAAAACCATAAAAATGCTACTAATTTGACAACTTGAATAATTTTGTATTTTGAGTCTTGAGTAACTAATGGCAACACTTACGTGGGATGACCCGGAATACTTAGCTAGCTCCAAAACGGAAGCACCAAGTTCGATATCAAATTTTTAAGAACTACATTGTAGGGAAAAAATCCCATCGGGGCCGGCGGAAAGATTACATCACTTACGACATCCTTTGGCATGAAACAGTCATGGACCGTCTTCATGTGATTTTTCATCTTATCCGGCCGTGAAAATTCCTTCGAGCACACAGGACATGGAAACACTTTTCGCTGTTGTCCTTCATGATACAAAAACGCGTGTCTCTGGAAGCTATACTTGTTTTTAAACGTTTTCGTTACGTCTACTTTTGCACACTCTGTGCATTGATATATACCTTCATTGATAGAGGCGTATCGAAATAAATTTAACCCTCTTACTGACATTTCCGTAAGCTGCTCGGCAGGATCATGAGTTTGTGACGTAGCCCTGCGTCTGATCCGCCTCTGTTTTGAAGCTGGTTTGTTTGTTGGTGCGCTCATGGAGTTCGCGCTGGTTGATGGGGTGCTCATGTTGTTGTTGTTGTTTATTACGCTCTCTGGGGTGCTTATTCGGCTGGATTCCGGGGTTGCATTGTTGCTCTGATGGTCTGAACCACCATCAAAGTTTTCTGTAACCTCGACTTTAGGCGTTAGCAGTTGCTGTTGTGTCATGTTATGTATATCTAAAATGAAAAATATAAATAGATTAAAATAAAGATATTATCATTTATTATGTAGTAATTATAACGTGACTGTTTTCTATAAGTCAAATATTACTTTTCAATGTACAATTGTGTTTTGTTTGTGAATTAATGCAGTAGTGTTTCTCGTAGTAAGAAAAAACAACATTAAGGGGTTTTAAAGGCAAAAATGAATCTATTTTAGGGTAAATAAAAAAAGACCCTAAAAATACCACTTTAATTATATTTCACTTATTAGTTTTGGAAATATGGCTATCCAAACCAGATATTTAGGTTATTTTAAAGTACCACCAGTTTGTACTAGGTAAAGGTACTGACTTTAAATTCCAGGTTTATAAAGTACTTGAAAAAAGCTTTAAAATGTTGTGCTACAAGACCCCCTTTACCATTGATTTTTTTACCAAGGTGGCGCCTAGCAGTCATGTTAAAATTTGTACGTCAATTTTCCTTTAAAATATAGAATTTATTCATTAATTTCATTTCCTGAGGTTTTAATGTTTAAATTATTCTTTTCAAAAAATTACTCTATAAAAACAGCTAGTTAGGTACAGTCCGTAAAATTTAAAAAAATCCAAATATTCAATGTAAAAAAATATATATATAAATATAAACAAAGTATTTAAACTGTACCTTAAAATTAATATTATTTATAAAAAAAAACAGTCACGGTATATCAAACAAATAAAAATAATTAAAAAGCACTAATTAAGCAAGGAAAAGAAAACAAAATAAACACAAAAAATACGAATAAACGAGCTTTATTTGTATTAAACAGAAAATCAACTAAGGATACTCATGTATCACTACTCATTTACCAATATGAAAAGGTAACTAAAGGATAATAGCAAATAAATAATCTATCTACTAAATTTAAGTAAAAAATTTCAAAATATAAACAAATAAAACAAAGTAATAAAAATATTGCAGCTAATTTTAATTTTACCTTAAAACTCCTCAGTTCTTTGCTGTATCGCAGCTTACTAAAATAAGTTGCAGTTTATAGGGCAAGACAATACAATAATTAAAATATAAGAATGTACAAAGTGTTACAAAATTAATGCTTAAGCTTCAAAAACAAAAAGATAATTATAAAATATCAATTCTTCATTTTTTACATTAAAATGAGCATGCAAAATTACTTTTAAGCCACCACTACACGTATACTACATTTTCATTGTACTATCTAAAAATTTGTAAAAGTTTATAAACATTTTACTATACTCGTATAACTTCAGTTTAAGAACTGATTTTCTTTTTTTAATTTAAAGGAGGCATTCTAAGTATATTAAAATATTGTCAGCAATAGCAATATTTTAAAACCAAACAAAAATGGATGTTATTGTCTTATATGTTCAAATATTTTAAATTTAAATATTGCAGGCTTAACAAAACTTTAAAAGTTTGTGAGTGTAAGTGAAATTTAAAGGAGATTCTTTAAGGTTGCACCACAAATGTAAACCAGTTTAAATCTTACATAAACATTAACTTTGTAACATCTTGTACAGGAAAAATATATTGCTTTAAAATATATGAAAATATGTCTTAAACTATAAAAAAAAAAACATGCAACTACATATTATAACAATTATACAAAAATGTTAAATTATTTAAAAGTAATAGTACAGGTTAAAAATCTACTGACTATAAAGTAAATATAAATTATATTGATTATATTTTATATTTCACTAATACATTGTTAGCTGCAAAAAATGATTTGATACTTTTTAACAAATAAGAAAAAACTTTCCTAGTCAATTTTTTTTAAATCTATTATAACAAAAATATGTCAAATATAATAAAATACAATCAATACACTTTAAACATTCTTTGGGTATAACTGTGCGTTTTTAATAAGTTTTTATTTAACATTTTCTAAAATATAATTAAAGGTTTAAATTAAATTAAACAAACAAATAAACAAGAACTAAAAAACTTTTAGTTCAGTTTTTTATAATAACCCAAAAATAATTATTTAAAAAACCGAATGCTAAATTAATAATCCCACATAATATTAATTTAGTAAATCGTAAACCAAAAGGTTTAAACTTTAACCCATAATTATGAGGCTTTCTAGAAGTAATTATAAGTTGTACTAAAAATAAAATAATAAGTACAATTTTGTAATAAAACATTTTTAAATATGCTAAAACCCGAATAAAGAAACATTTTGTATAAAATAAGCGTAGCAAAAGGGTTTTAGAATTGTGTGAGAACAACTTTTTGTTTGTTTAATTTGTTTGCATAAGATTATTACAGTCTCAAATTTAACAGTTATTGCGCAAACATGCATAAAAGACAGCTTATTTAGAACTTGGATTCTAACAATTTTAGTTATCTCAAATTTGTGGCGAGTAAAGTATATTTAGCAAGATTATATATAAAGGAATTATAACAGTTTGTAAGCAAATAATTTTTGTTCAAATTTTATCTGCGTTTTGCGATTATTGCAATTTTCCTATTTTTTTACAAAAATTTAAACAAAATACATTTTAAAGCTAAGCTAATGTTTATTGCATCTTTAGTTTTATAAAAGTTATAAAAATATTGTTTTCATATTACTTTTTGTGCAAATATCTTTTGTTGGAATACATATTTACGTTTGAAATTTAAAATAAAACACATAATTAGAAAAGTGTTACTTAAAAAGGGCTAGTCCGGTTACGTTTGACATTAAATTTTTTAAAATAAAAAGTCTAAATGTGTTAAATTATAACTCTTTGAGGGCCTAAAAATATGTTTTGTAATAATTCCCTTCATTATTATTTAATTTTTATAAGAAAAATTAAAAATAATTTCGCAAAGACCTAATTTGTTTGAATTCTGACTGTTTAATAGTGTTTTTTTCGATGTAAAAGTCTGTTTTACATTTAAATTTTTTACCTACGTAGCAATTATACATATATAAAAAAATGTCGATCAGGTAGACCTCCCTACCTCAAGAGTCAAGCCTATTTAAGTTAGGTTCTGTTGAATGAATATAATAATTGTAAGATATTAAAATTAAACTAAATGGGAAAAAATTAACAAGTGGACATCATCATACTTTCAATAAAAACTAGTTATATATCAACAAAAAAAAAATGGAAAAAAATTCAATTAGACTTTTCTAATTTTAATTAATAGATAAACACTTTTTGTAGTGTGGATATGTCTAGTTTTAATCGATTTTTATAATTATATATTTATTTTTTACAAAACTATAACATTTTAAAACAGTTAAAATCTGTACACTGGTAAAAATAATAAGGGCCGGATTAGCTATGTCAGAGCCCCTAGGCAATGTATATGTCGAGGGCAAAAAAGTTAAAGAGCAGAAAAGATCTTCTTATAAATAAAATGGAACACAAAAATATATTCCACATTTTTCAATTACTTTTCTTCACAGGACCCCATTTTATGCGGGGCCCCTAAGCACTCTAGGCAGTTGCCTACTCTGCCTAATGGATTATCCGGCCCTGGAAAAGATAACGGAGTCTAAAAAAATAACATATTACGATTATTGATAAAATGTGGACATGTCCCTTTTTCAATGATCACTTCTCAATTGGTTTTTCTTAAACACTTTGGGATGAGACATTGTTAATCTTTTATTTATTTTCTGCTTAAGTTTATTTAGAAGAGCAAAATTTAAAGCATTTGTTTAAACATTTTATAAGGTAACCAACCCAATAGTCAACTTTCTTAATTATCCTTAAATAAACAATGTCGCTTGTTGTTTGCAACAATTTTTTTTTTTCGTTTTAAATAATTTAAAAATAGTAATTTACAAAGAAACTCTCATTTACAGACCAAAATCTAAAGGTACGTATCCACCAAAGCAACAATGCGGAACTTTTTGTTACTAAATGTTGTTTTGTGTGACAAAATTTCGGAACAAATGTCAACAGGTTTCAACTTGTCTCCACTAAAGCAACTGAAATCAAGAACAAATTTAGATTTCTTTTTTTTTACGTTTGTACATGGTCGTGCAAGTCTGCACTTCACAAAACTTTGAGAATTGAATGTCTTTACCGCAGCAACAACCAAATATGTTCCTACTTGTTTCAAATTTTTCTTTGATCTTACCTACTTGAAATGAAAGCACGAAACACAGAAATTGTTTTATTTTGTTGCTACAACAACGACCAGCTTATAGAAACATTATGGAACTTTTTAGAAAAAATGCAATATAAACAAAAAAGTTCTTCATCGTGGATATGTATCTTAAGATAACTAGATTACTTTAAATACAGGCCATTAAAACAAACTTCCTTCTAAATCCGCAATACCTGTCATAATAGAATACTATAAGACTATTGAAAAACTATTTAACAACAAAAATACCATACTTTGACAGATTTTACAAACCCCGATTAGAAAAAAAAACTTTAAAGCTTATATAAATAAACAATTTTAAGAAAAACAATAGGATGTTTAACCTTGAATCAATGTGAGTACCACATGCATATTTAATTTTTATACTGTCTGTTGGGTATTGTGTTACTTCAGCAAAATATATCATATGTATTTATAATTACTCAAAATAAAGGGACATTATTAATATTACAAATAACTCATATATCCCTATGACTAATATATGCCTTGTACTCAGGCTATGCAAAATAATAAAAGATAATCCCATTGTTTAAAAACAATAATGTTGTTTTAAAAGGAACAATACTATGAATAGTCAAATCTATGTTTAATGCAATTTAGCAGTTTAAGCTGTTGATTATAGGAATATGGGTGGTATTTTTAATCGGTGACCAATAATTAAATGCAGCAGCCAACAAAGCTTTAAGGTGTCCTGCATACTGAGGCTATGTACAATATAAGATAAATCGTAAACGATATACGATACGCTACACATCTTGAGAACGATGGTTTGTTTACTTATGACCAATGAGAACATTTACATCGCCCAGGTCGCGCCTATTTATCGCCCGCTGTCATGATTCTCCCTAGCAATATTCTCAAAAATATATAATACCTAATAGTTATTTAATTTTTTTGGACCATAAATCAATATTTTTAATTTTAAAATTAAATTAAACTTGACTAAAATGTTAACACTATCATTACTAATATTAATAAAGTTTTATGCAATGATATTGCAATAAATAAAAATTGTGCTACAATTTTGTGATCACCCTGTAAACTGATGTTTACCAGATTTAAAGCTAGAAACTGCATTAAACAAACAAAATGTAATTTATTTAAAAGACGATGTCTTATAATCCTTAGAACCTAAGAATTTCGTTCAGCCTTGTAAAAATAGTTAATTTGTTGCAAATGCATTTCAATATAAAAATATTTAATATATTCTATAAATATATAATAAATCACTCTCTACTGTATAGTCAATATAAATATAAAAATATTTGGATTTTCTAGAGAAAAACTAACTCTAATAAGTCTTATTTTGAAGGCACTTAGATTCCATTTTGTTTATGGATAATCTTTAGATGAGCAAGCATGTTGTCTTTTCTTGTAAACTCTTTGCAACATACTGGGCAAGTATACATTTTGACGTCCATTTTATGCGACGTCATGTAATGGCGGCAAAAATTACTTATATGAGTATAAACCCTGTCGCACACTGTGCATCTATATAGATTGTCTTTTTCTCTGATGCAGAAGTCTCTAGCAGATTTATCCGGATCACAGATTTTTTTGAGTAATTGACATATCTACATACAGGACCATCATATTGAGGATCATCGAGAATAACTTCATAATTCATAAATTCGTCAATGTCCACCATGGGCTTTTTGGGTTTCTTTGGGCTTGTAGGGTCAGAATTATCCCCATTATTTAAAACACGTTCTGGGCAGCATTTGGAAGCAACGTTCAATGGCCTACAAGGCAAATTTACTTCTAATTCTTGAGGGTTATTTTCAGTTTCGTCTACCTCTAGGTCAGATGTAGATTCTTCAGGATCAACAATTCTCTGCTCAGATCTATAATCGAGTGGTTCATCAGGTACTGGCTCAGGTCTTATATCAACCCTTTTAGAGCTAGGCAAGCCCAATTCTTGGTGTAGGGAAGAGTTAAAATTAATGCAATGAACATTGTTATTATGTGGAACTGGTACCGGTGTAAGTTTTCTTTTTATCTGCAAAAGAAAAATATAAATGAAAAAATCAACTTTCATAAAGATAGTTACATAAACCAATGCAAAAAGCGGGTAAAAGGAAAGATATTTAATGCGATAATTATTTACAGTGATTTTTAGTTATCGCACATCTCAAGGAAAAGTGGATAAGGTGATAATTATAACATATTACCACTTACAGTGCCTGGGCCAGCAATGAAATGGACTTTATGATAATAACCATTTTAAAACCTTGTGGAGGCTCCTTTTGACGAGTCTACAACGAATATTCATACTAAAATATATGGAGGCAGCGCTTTAACCCAGCCTGTCAATTTTGACATGTTTCGGGTGTCGGACTGGGCGAACTCATCACTTTTTTTGTCGGAAGTTTAGCATGTCTTACAGGAAATTTATAAACATCGTTCCAAAAATAAAAGGGATACAGCCACGAAACCCGCCCAGTCTAATATTCAAAATATGTAAATTTTGAGCCTTATGGTTTCGTGACTGTAACCCTTGCCATTTTTAGCACAATGTTTACAAATTGCATGTAAAACAACGGAGTTAAATTGTCTGACATAAAAAGTGACGCGTTCGCCCAGTCCGACACCCGACACATGTCTAAATTGACAGACTGGGTTAAAACGACGCTTCCATATGCGGCGGTACGAATATTCCTGGTAGACTCGTAAAAAAGCCTAGAACACCCTAAACACAGGTTTTAAAAGGGTTATTATCATGAAGACCATTTTATTGCTGGCCTGGAACTATTAATACAGTTTTGTCCAGAATGTGCGATATTTTTTTATTACCCTGCATGACTTTTAGTTATAAATGTCAATAAATTATTGTATTTAAATTGAGCAATGTCAGCGGGTAAAAATCCATCACCAACTAATGTCTAGTTTTAAAAGAAGATAATGTTATATTAAGCAAGTTTTTAGATAAAGTGATGGCATTAGGTAAACGAGGAATACTATACGCGTTTCATCTAAAGCAACTATGTCAAGGGTATCTAAAGCTAACAAAAATAGATATCAATAAACCGGGTCGTTAATTTTAAAATCAGTTTTTAAATGTTTTTAGGTGTAACATACGTAAAAACACCGGTAACAAAATATCGATGGTCTAGTTCCCAGATGTTTAAAAATTTACCATAATTCCAGTCTAAAATACTGAACACGGTTGGAAAATGGGGCTGGCATAAAAAAATTCTTGTATATAATTATATGCTAGTGTATACAAGTCATTTTTCGAAAAAAATGCACTTACAACATTTTTTAACTAGACCACCGATATGTAGGTATATGTGTATAATTTTTTGGGGGAAAAAATTCGGTTCCGAAAAACATAAGCAGCAAAATACTGCGACGCGACGCGTTGAAAAAGTTAAAATCTGACCGATTAAATGTATACATTTATTAATTTATTATCAGTTAAGTACCGTGACTACAGAATTTTATTGACACGTACCTAAAAGAAACATTTATCAGCAAATGACCATAACGCTTCACCAAAAATCCTCAACTGCGCATGTAACTTTTTTCCTTAGTTTTACTTATAATTAGCGGAGTTCAAAAAACGAAGAGGTTGTATATTCGAGTGAATTTTTTTAGTTGTAAATGTCAATAAATTATTGTATTAAAATTGGGTAAAGCGGGTAAAATCCATCACCAACTAATGTCTAGTTTTAAAAATAGATAATGTTATATTGAGCAAGTTTTTTAGATAAAGCGATGGCATTAGGTAAACGGCCAATGGCATACGCGTTTCATCTAAAGCAACTATAATGTCAAGAGTATCTAAAGCTAACAAAAATATAAATATCAATAAACCCGGTCGTTAATTTTAAAATCGGTTTTTAAATGTTTTTAGGTGTAACATACCTAAAAACACCAGTAACAAAATATCGATGGTCTAGTTCACAGCTGTTTAGAAATTTGCCATAATTCTAGTCTAAAAGTACTGAACACGGTTGGCAAATGGAGCAGGCAAGAAAAAAATCTTTTATATAATTATATGTTACACACACATTTATTAATTTATTATCTGTTAAGTACCATGAGTAAGAAAATTTTATTGACAAGTACCTAAAAAAACCATTTATCAGCAGATGACCATAACGCTTCACCAGAAAGCCTCAATTACGCATGTCACTTTTTTCCTCAGTTTTACTTAAAATTAACCGACTTCAAAAAAGGAAAAGATTATAATATTCGAGTGTATTTTTTAAAGTATGTGCAACGATTTCTCCGTCAATTGTGAACCGATTTTAAAAATGTCTTGTTTTTATTCAAAAAAATGCCCTTTCGAGGTGGTTCCACCAGAACTAAGTTAAGATCTGATGGTGAAATCCTATGAAAATCAAGAGAAAACCTTATAGTTTAAAGGTAGAACATGTATTTTCTATAAGTTCCAAAATTTATCGGATATCTTGCAGATAAAGATATAATAATAATTAACCAAATGATTCAAAAAATCAAACAAAATAATACACAGGACTTAAAAACCTGACTAGACAGCTAAATTAATACATTATTAAAGATTTAATATGCAGTCCGTACCATATCCAATAGGTACTAATTTATTTTAAAAAATTGTATTTATTTTTTTCTATTTTTAGCTTTTTATAGCGTTTTGTTTTAATTTGTTTATTTCTCTTTTTAATTTTTTTGTTCTTTAAACACACTGTTTGTGTCAGTTTTATTCTTGCACTTTATTATATGTAATATTCTTCTCCCTTCCTAAAAATTCTTTGACCACTGTACGGTAAACCTGTACGTATGTATATGCGTGTCCTATGGTGATTCCATATAAGCGTCGACATGGGGTGTGTGTGGCTGGCATTAGTTACACATTATATCAAGGGTGTACGTTGGCAAAATGAAAATAAAAATTGTCTTGTATGACAAAAGGTGAAAAAAGGCCTGAATATAAATAGAAAAACAAAACATAAAGAAAAAGAAATTAGAAATAAATATTAAAATAAAGATATACGAATAATAAAAAATGCTTAAAGCAGCCATGCAAGTGAAAGGAAAACAACAAATGCAACCACCACCAAAATAAACAAAAAAGTGACGTTAAAGTAGTTAAGGGAAAAGCTATAGGGAATGGGCCGCATAAATAACATTATGATTTTTACAATGTATGATGTTAGGACATAATGTTAATGGGTGAAACTATGTCAACAGTGGCTCATTCCTTAAACTCTTCCCTTATGTATTTAAAATTATATAACTCACCTCTTAATGTGATGCACAATTTATTTTCACCAACAGCACTATAGCTTTTCCCTTCACTAAACTTAAAAACACAAAAATTAATGGCGAAAACAAATTTTAATTGTAGTGGACGGATCTATCTAACAATTATAATTCTGTAGTAGTTGATTTTTGCTTATTTAGTGTTGTATTACTTTAACATTTAATCCCATTTTTTAAATTTTACAACATACAAACTTAATTGAAAATGTTTTTAAAAGCAACAACAGCTAAACTAAAATGTCAGAAACTATGGTTACGCAGTAGACCAATGAGAAGAAATGTTCTTATTTGTTTTTGCTTAAGTAATTTTTTATCCAATTTTTTAAAATTTAAATGTACAAACTTAATTGACCAATGAGAAGAACTTTTCTTAATAATTGTTTTTGTTTAAGTCATTTTCTATCCCATTTTTTTTTTAATTTTAATTGTACAAACTTAATTAAAAATGGTATTAAAAGCAAGAAGAGCTGAACTAAATTGTCAGAAACTATGGTTACAAACGCAGTTGGCCAATGAGAATAAATTTTCTCATTTGTTTTTGCTTTAGTCATTTCTAGTCCTATTTCTTCAAATTTCATTTATACAAACTTAATTAAAAATGTTTAAAAAAGTAAGAAGAGCTGAACTAAAATGTCAGAAACTATGATTACAAACGCAGTAGACCAATAAGAAGAAATTGTCTCATTTGTTTTTGGTTAAGTCATTTTCTAATATAGTCAATATAGTAATTTTTATAACAAGTGCGGTTGGGGTAATACTATCTTTACAAATAGGAAATTTGACATTAACGAGCCGTCCGGCAAGTGCGGCAATCCCCTGAGAAAAAAAGTGTAATGTACACAAGGGAAAAAAGCTTTAGATTTTAGCTTGAGGTTGTATTGTCTCCTGACGCGAAGCAAAAGAGTTAAAATCTAAAAATTTTTCTGTGTATAATACAGTTTTTTTTTCTGTGACGGTAAAAATCACGACTTAATATTAAAAAAAAACATATCGTATATTACAATACATTAAAGTCATAAAATTATTCATGTAAATTTAAAGTTTTAAACTGGTCGGCAGGTATATTTAAAACGACAATTAGACCTTGCATTAACTATGGAAACCTTTAAATAACCTATTAAATATCTGTCTGTGCAATTTTGTGATTTAACGGATTTAAAATTTGGAACTAAAAGTTTTTGTTTAGTAGTTATTTGGAATATTATAAAGTTAAAAAAGTGTCTGATGGGACTCTTGATATCAAGCAAATATAAGTTCTGTATAATAAAATATTCTGAAATGAAATACCTTAATTTACGTGTATGTATGTGCGGAAAAATAGTCACTTTTTTCCCACGGGAAAAAAGTAATTTTCTAAAAAGTCACATATTAATCCCTGTTTATAGAGATAAAATGGTACATTTTTTTCCGTCACAAAAATAATATGTTTGTTACCAACGTTTTACTTCCTACCAGGATAACATAAATATTACAAATTTTTGAAAGCCTGTGCGTAAAATGCGGTGGGTATTTACAAAAATAATTAAATACAACGCTGTCGTCATGATACCCGTAAATGAAACTGACCTTCAAAAAAATCATGGTTTAGTTACAGTAGTAATAAAAACCATCTGATAATTTTCTTAAAAAATAATTGTTATATGCATTATAGTGTACAATTTAAAATAAGAGTACAGTTAAAAAGTAATAATATTTCAATAAAATTAAAAATACTTTATTAAAATGGTAAACAATGATGCTACTTAAGTTGTCGGCATATGGAAAACTTTTTTTTATTTCAAAGAAAAGTAACTATACAAAATTTTACATGGTCCAAAACTCATAAGAGCAACCATCAGATGTCAAAACTTATAAGCCATCTAGAAGGTTTGGTCAAAAATTGAATTTTTGCTTGACCTGTATTTCTGCTAATATCGAAATTTGTGACGTAAGTAAATATATAATGCTTAGAATTAAAAAATAATTTTTAAATATGCAATTTTGTGTATTTTCAGTTTTAGTATAGGGATCGCTTAAAAAACTTATATTATTTTCACTTTTACAATCCAAAAATAAACTAATATACAGGGTGTTCCATTAAAAAAACACACAAGTTTAATATGGATCCTTTTTCTGGAGCACCCTTTACAATTCCACCATCGGAGACGCAGCTGACGCTCACAACGATTCATGTACGACCTTCTTGAAGCATTTTAAGAGTTATGGACTGAGAGGAAATAACTGACAAAATTTTAACAGAAGTCCCACCCCATAAAATACTCTTATTTGTATACTTGTCAAAAAATCCTAAAAGACGTTAATTTTTATTTTTGTATCAAAATTTACTCAATGAGTTATCCCTCACCAACACAATTATTAAAAATGTCAAATTGCAGATGAGAGTAAAATAATAAGTCATCCTAAAGGGTATCAATTAATAGCTAAAATGGTTTTTAATTTTTAAAATTAGTTCTGGTTAGTAGTTTTATATTGGTAACTCACAAACAAGTAATGTCATGGCTCACACATTTATAGCCATCAGATTTGTAAGTACCACACTTTTTAATATAGGTATACCCATGGCTATTTAACTGGCTAATAGTAGCAAACTATTGTATTTCGCCAGTGTTTCCCGTTAAGGAATTATTAAAATTAGTTAAGACGGTTTCCATAGAATACTTAAGGTGCATTTTCTCACAAACTACTGAACCAATTTTAAAATACTACAAACTGTTAAAGTGAGAATTTTATACCTTTATATTGGTGGAGATAGGGAAGTCCAAACGAATAATATTGATATCAAAATAAAAATGAACATAAGTAAAAGGCTTAATGTAAGTAAAGAGCGTTTTTTGAACTTCCACAATCATATTTAAACCACATTTCGTTTCAGATGGGTAGTATCTCCAGCCGTCTCAGTTAATACTGAATGCGTTTAAGGATTTTTTGATAGGTATACAAATAACGCAATTATACAAGGTGGCTACTTTTGATTGGAAAAATATTAATGTTTTGCCATAGCAATTATTTTATTAAATTCCCCATTTTAGAAAATGTAACCAAGGGTCTTTATAACCCACAAATACCTTTTTAAATTACAACTAAAAAGGTATAGATGATAACCTGTTTTTAAATACAGACCAAACAATAAAGTATTTAAATAAATAATGACAATACATTATTGGTAAGTATTTTTAACTAATCTACATTAACTTTTGGATAAATTTTTTAAAAACTCACCAGGTTGCATATCGTCAGAATTTCTCCTCTCGTTGAAGTTCTCCTGCGACGTCCCTGCTACTGGCTCGTCTGCCTCCTCCTTGACCTTGCCGTTGTCCTCGTCCTCTTTGCTCGTGCTCCCATCGGAGTTGTTTCCTGTAAAACCATCCATACCCATTTTAACTTCCAACATTTCCGGACTACCCTGGACTATAGAGTCCTTGGCTTCCGAATCGTCACCGTTAGAATTCCCCGACAACCTTCTAGGCCTACCTCTCTTTCTCTTTGGTTGCATCAAGTAGTTCCCCAGCATGTTGAATGTCCCCGCCATCCTCTTGTTTTGCTGCTGGATTCTCTGCAGGTTTGGGATGTTGGAGTTTTGTTGGCTCAGAGAATTCGCAATGTTATCACATTTTTCTTCGTTCACTTCCGTCAACCCTTTAATCCTTAAGCTTTCCGCCACTCTTAAGAAGTGTGTTAACCTATCTTGATCGACGCTTACTTCACCTCGGTACATAAAGTCAAGTAAACTTTTCATATCACTGTACGGTACATCTTTTAATATTACAATTGGATGCTTGTCTGGATGATTCATAAATAGAGCTTGAAAATAAGGGCTACAAGCAGATAAAACCATCTTATGTGCCCTTAATAACTGCCCTTCAACAGCTAACGTAACGTCAACAAAACTTTCATCGTGAAGGAGTTGATCAAATACTGTGAGTAGATTGGACTGATGGTTGTTCCATCGAAGACAGAAACGTTGCGTTGACATGTTGTGTGGAGCGGTAGCCGCCGGTAATGGCTGATTGTACTGATGTGGAAACCGGTAAGGTAAACCAGACATGGGCGGATCAGGCGGAATTTTGTTTGTTTTGGGTTACACTGAAAAAAACAATATTGTAACCTCGAATTTAACGAATATCTCTGATATAACAACTAATTTATTTCTTAACAACAAACACATTGTAGCTTTTCTGAATTTGTGTAGTTTTTTAACTAAACATATTTTTGATAAAAATAAATAATAATTAAAAGTTTTATAAGAAGGTAATTTCTGACATTTTATTACAGTATGCTATAAAAAAAAGTAGGAAGATAGGATATTTGATGATATTTTGATGGGTATATACCAAAAAAATCAACTAAGAAACAAAAAATCTACGTTTTAAAATTTATTAAGATTAAATTAAGTACAAATAAAAATTAAAAATTAACCTATATTTGAATATAACATTTTTTAAATTTTAACTTTAACATTAAGGATATTCAAACAATCTTGATTTAGATTTTTAGTATAAACTAAAATATATTTTAGACCCTATTTCTTCTTCTGTACTTGATTTTGTTTTAGGCCAAGCGGTCTCATTTGACGTGAACCCAACAAAATAGCATTACATAAATAAATCCGCCTAACCAATATCAAGAAGTTAGGGATTTAAATAAAACCAAGAAGACAGATATCCAAAATTACACACTTAACAGCATTACTATTTAAAGCAGTACCCAGTGTAGTTTTTTTACTTGTAAGAGTGGAAAATATGGTGAGACCATTTAGCTGTTGGCAAACAAAAAAAAGAACAATAAAATTTTACTTAAAAATAGTTTTTAAAGAATAATGATGTGAAACGCATAAATGTTTACTTCTTATACAGTTAAATTGCATCGTTTTAAAATACATTATAGACCGCTTGACTCCATAGTAGACTAAATAACATAAGATTAAAAAATATAAGTAACAAATAAACACATTTGGATAAGAAATGACCTGTAGAACCAGTGTGTAAATTTAAATTGTAAATACGCAGTGTATTATTACTAAACACCCTTTTTATACTGAAAAATTAAATTTTTTGTTAGACACATTTAAACAACAAAACAGCAAGCAAAATATGAAAAGCAAATGGTACAGAGCCCCAAAGGGGTTTAAAAAGTTTCTGGAAAGGGAGCAGATGCAAGGCGACGTTGCTTCATTTTAGTTTCGAATACCTTAGGTCAGGGATGGCGAACAATGGGCACGTGTGCCATAATGGCACGCGCGACACCATATTTATTATGTACTTTAAAAAAGATGTAAGGAAAGTATTTATTAATTTCCCAATGATCACAAAGTCAAAATTTTTGGATGACACACACAAACGTTTCTTTAGAAAAATGGCACGTTGGTAGGTAAAGGTTTGCCTTAGGAGAACATACAATAATTTTTGAATTTTTTTGCTTAACAAATTGTTTTTTTATAAGTAAGTTGACTGAAATGCTAAATACAAAAAGCTTTGAAAAGTTATCGGAAAAGTATTGTCACACATGGACAAAAAAATGACAAATATCTCGAGTATTCACCAATATTTATCGTCCGTGCAGTCTGGTATTTTTCATTCAGTCTGCACATGTCATTGTTTAAATATTTTATTCGTACCTGATTTGATATTACAATTATTTAATGTACCACTTTTTTCTTTATTATGTGTGAACATATTTTTTTACCACTGAACGACATTTTCAAAATGTCATAATAGTAATTTATGTAACAAGTGCATAAAGTAATATTTTTTTACGAATGGGAAGTTTGACAGCACGAGCCGTTAGGCGAGTGCAGCAATCCCATGAGTAAAAAAGATATTTCATGCATGTGTTACATACTATATTTTTCTACAACCGTATAAAAATTTCCCAAATTACCAGTTTATACATGTTTTATTTATTTAAACTTATTAATTTTAATTTTTGCAGCACAGCCATTACATTGCAATAAAAAATCATAGCCTCCTTATTTTTTAAAAGACAATTATCCTCTTCATAACTATGACGTGATTTAATTTTAGAAAATTATATGTACTTACTTTTTGTAGAAATAATACTAAAGTAGTATAAAATCCTTTTTAATTTCTTAGTCATCAAAATTCATTATTATTAATTTTAAATTATTTCTATTAAATTTATTCGCAAACTGTCAAATTTTTAAATTAGTGACACATGAACTAAAAGAAATTATGACGAAATCAAATGTAACTTGATCGTTTGGTTTAGTTGATGTCGCGTTGACTGTTACATTGTTTAAATTGATATTTAAGTTTATTGTAGGCAAGGAAACAAAACACTAATTCAAAGTGTGAAAAAAGCTTCAGAGTTAAAAAAAGTTACTTTTTTAACACTGTATGTACCTTAATAGAATGGAGTACTTTATCTTTATGTTAACGATTAAAAAACGGCATTTTTTAACGGTCGTTGAAAAACATATTTTTATAACTTTTATTATTAAATAAAAAAAGAATTTTGCTTTGGCAGTGTATTATCCCTAAAAAAGGAATTTTGCTTTGGCAGTGAATTATGCCTAAAAAGACGTTGTGTTGTCTTTTTAGGCATAATTATTCAAAAGTTTTAAAAATTCCTATTGGAATATTACAGTTTTAATTTAATAAACTAAATGTTTGCTTTATTTCCTACGTTTAAAAATGTTAATGGAGATGTAAATTCATAACTTAACATGAGATGGTACATATTTATGAATGTATTTCAATTTGTTTTTAGTTTATAAAAATGAACAGTTAGACCCGTTACACATGAGACGTACCAGCGCTCTACGCCCTACGCCTGATGTATTGAATGTAATTATCAGGCATGGCGTGGTGTGTAACGAGACTTAGCAATACATTTAACACTTATTTTAGTTTTACTAATAAAAAACGTTAGAATTGTTTACCTACTTCCAAGATACTTATAGTTTACCAAAAATTAACTTTAAAATTATTAAAACAGGCAATAGTAGTGTTTTTAACAAGTACAGTTAAAATAAAATAGCAATTCATTGCATGTAAAGCGACAGTAAAGTGCAACCAAACGGATAACTGTTTTCAACACAAAAATAAGCAGTAGAAATCGAAGAAGACCGTACATGACTGGCACTTATTAATTGCGAAGGAAACCTGTTACATGAAGTGTAATTTAAATTCGATTTACGTTTAAGTAACAATGCCCAAATTTACCGTACATATACAGGGTGTAAAGAAATTATTGTTTGTAGCTTCAAAAGGTGATTCCTTTTATTATTATAAGCAAAAAGTTTTTCACATCATATTCCCGAAAATCAGCCGTTTTGGAGAAAAAAGAAAGGTGAACTAATTTCTTATTATACATAAAAACAATAAATTTTGCATCTTCCCAATAGCGTAAAATGAATATATACCTACATCATTCTATAAAAAAATATTTACTTATTAAATGCAATTTTCCAAAGAAAAATAGAGAAACAAAATCCATAACACAATTGGCCACGTCGCGTCGTACGCGACATGGTGTCGTTAGTCAAAAACATAAATACCTACGTCGAAAAAAACGTGTTTAATAGTTTCTTGCATACATTAATGCAGGTAATGTTTACCCGAATTGAAATCATATTTTATTTTTAGTGCGTGTGTTTTACTGTATAGGTGCGTGCATTTTGATATACGAAAGAGATGTTTGTGGTGCGCGAGTATCACGATATGCTTTTATTTATGGAGAAGCTCAATGCAATATTGAAGAAGCTAGACGCATTTACGAAAAACATTTTCCTGATCGAAGGCTACCAGCTAGAAAAATAATTTGTAGAAGGAGCTCTCAAAGACTTCAGAGTATTGTGATTACTAACACATTTATTTGTAACTTTGTTGATTTACGAATACTGTGTTTTTTGCATCGCATCATTTTAAATAAGTTACCAATAATTGAATAGTATTTGTTTTACAAAAACAATTATACAAATATTGGTTCAAAAGCAATAGAAGAAGAAATAACGGTTTTTTTTTTTGCTTTTTGCCAAAACAGTTTCTTATCAATGTTTTAACTAGTAGTAACAAAAGAAAACTAGTTATTGTGCAATATATTGAATATAGTCATTGCGCCAATATATTGCACTGTTTGAGAACGACTAGCAATATTATTGTACAATATATTGATCTTTTGTGGGCCGCTTAAGAGTTGTAGGGTTTCTAAATTCTTCTGGTTCTAAGTCTCTTAAAAGAAACTAAAGAATTAACTAAGCAATAAAATGTTTTTATCATGTTTAAGATATCAGATAAAAAAGTTAAGGTGGTTAGTTTATAACTTCCGACTTCCGATACATTTTAATAATTTTCCCAAAAGCATTTTTTAGGTTTAACCTTTACACATAATAATATGGGTATTTTTCATACGCAAATAAAAGCCTAATTGATATAATGTAACCAGGAATAAATATCTGCGGTTACTGAGCAGGAAATAATTTTTTTAATGAAGACACCGGTTTAGTTTGATGTCACTTGAAGGACTGGAAATTAATACTGTAAATTAGTACAGACCGACCTGAAAGATAACTGTATTTAAGAACATATACTTGGTCTGTCATTGAGCAGTTGGGTGAGTTCTGGTTAATTTATAGATATCGAATCTGATTCCCAGTAATGCAGTTTTTTGATTATGTAAACTAGTAAAATAGTTTTCGTTTTTATATGAAACATGCGTTAATTGATAACTGTTTAGTTAAGTCACATAGATATTAAAAAAATAGTGTTTTTTATTAAATAATTGCGCAGATAACCAGTGTAGACACATTGTTTTCTAAAAGGTACTTCGAAAGTATTTGTAAACTATAGCTTAAAAGTAATATAGAAATGTGTATAAGTAGTACTGATCTCGATATCTTGTCTCATTCAAAGTGGAGAAGGCTTTTAATACTTTTACCGTATGCACAATTTGTCTTTTTAAAGAACGGCTTTATAGGTGTTACGTCAAACATTCAGAATATTTTAATATACCAAAACGTAATCAGCACTGCATTGAAATGGTATTATTAAAAATATAGTACATGTCTTTGTTGTGGTATCTAGATTAGTTCTGGTTAGTTGTTTTGAAAATGCGCCTATTTTATTTAACAAAATTGCATTCATTGCATGGGTATTATTTACATGTTTTGCCGAAGGCGCCAGATGACGCACCGTTTTTAATTTCTCTTAGAAGAGCTCAAGAGGGGATTTCGGGATTTATTACAGTGCGGCAGATTAATATTTCCATCAACAATTTTCGAGCGCGTCAAATTATGATAGGGTAAGTTAATTACATGACTAAACAGTGTATATTCCACTCACCTTACAAAGTTGTAAAAGAAAAATCGTCAGTTTGACTTTTCGAGCGTGGCTACTTGTTTTATTTTGAAGAAAATAATTTAGGGATAACAGAAAAATATCCGATATGATCTGAACGATTTTCACAAGCAGAAATAATAACAGTATTTTTTGACATATTTGAAAATCTATATAGCCGATTCCCCCACCGACGAAAAAGTTATTCATATTATTAACCATTTCTTCTTCTTATCATCTAAGCTTTGCAACCGACTAGGTCTCTATGACACTTACTATAATTACATATTGACATATTTTTTTCAGATGACTGTTAAGCCAACCACAGCAATTGGTGTAGGGGCTAACGTACCAGCCTCTTACCGCAGCGACCCGGGTTCGAATCTCAGTTCCCTACGCCGGGTTTTTATTAGCTCGTCACCTTACTTCATTTTGCCATTTCTAGGTAGCAGTTATTTTCAAAAATACCCTTATGCTTTAAACTAATGCTGATCTGGTATTCTTCATCATCGCTTATCTCTCTATATCTATTTCAAATATATAATATATCCATATATAGTTATTTATTATACAATGGAAAAAAGTTCTAGATTTAAGGCCGAGGTTTTATTGTCTCCCGACGCGAAGCGAAGGGATGACAATAAACCGAGAGCTAAAATCTAAAATTTGTTTAGTGTATAATACACAATTTTTTTCTGTGACGGAAATAACGACGACTTAATGTTATAAAAACATATATATTTTTTTAAATATATTAATGTCAAAAAATTACGTAAAATCTTAAACTTGTCGGTTGTAGAATTTGAAACAACATTTAGTCCTTGCATTACTATGGAAACCTATAAAGAAGTTATTAAACATCTGTCAATGTAATTTGTTTACTTGACAGATTTAAATTCTTAAGTTAGAACTAAAAGTGTTTGTTTAGTAGGTACTTATTTTGAATACAATAAAGATAAAAATCAACCGAACTAAAAATTAGAAAATAATTTTCATTAAAAAAAATATTGTCATTTCATAGTAAAAAGCGTGGGGTGCATTTTACTATTTTTTCATAACTTTTCCATCATAGATATTTGCAAATATAATAATTATAACATTTAATATTTTTATCACCCCACGCTTTTTACTATGAAATGACAATATTTTTTAATGAAAAATTATTTTCTAATTTTTAGTTCAGTTGCATATAAAAGCGTGTTTTTAGTTTTTAAACTATTAATTATTTTTCATTTTTTAGTTTCTGCTACTCTTGACAAAATGGCGAAAAAATTTTTTAATGAACAAGAGTGGCAAATTTTAAAATTTTTCCAACAGATTGCAACTCACTAAAAAATTTCTTCTTCATTAAGTAGCAAAGTTTGAAATTTTGCCAACAGATGGCAATCCAGGCAATGTTTGGACCGTTGCCAATATATTGCAACCCACTAAAAAATTTCTTCTTCATTTAATAGCAAAGTTTGAAATGTTGCCAACAGGTGGCAACCTAGGTGTTGTTTTTATATTTTTATAATATAAAGGAAAATTTTTTCCTGGCGATCCAAAAAAGAATGTTAATTTTTATTAATTGCACATTATGTATTATGTATACATTACATAATGTAATTTTTATTATGGAATCCTTGAACTCATGGTGCAACTAACCCTATATTTTTATTGTTCATAAAAATTGAACACCCATGGTGCAACTAACCAAATTATTGTAAAAACTAAAAAATTTCTTCTTCATTTAATAGCAAAGTTTGAAATGTTGCCAACAGATGGCATCCTAGGTGTTGTTTTTATAATATAATGGAATTTTTTTCCTGGCGATTCAAAAAAAGATAACGGGATACTGTTTTTAAATTATTGCATCTTCATCGGTCCTTGACACGTGTGCAAAGTTTCAAAGAAATCGAATAGCTGGAAGTTGGTTAAAATTAGGCTCAAAGATTCCGTTACATAGATAGATAGATAGATAGATAGTTACAACCCAAGTTAATAAAAGAAAAATGCCTGATTGTACTTTGGATATTAAGGAAATCTGAGTTTTGTATAATAATATATTCTAAAATTAAATATTTACCTTAAATTACGAGTATGTTTTTCGGAAAAAAATGAAACGTCAAATATAAATCAAAACACATGTCAAGTAGTGTCGCTTCCAATAATATGAAACTATAGATCAATAATTAAAACGTATATTTGGAGTTGACGTCATGTTGAACAGATGGCCCTAAAGCTGCCTACAGACTACTGCAACTGGTTGTACAACTTAAGTAGATTCGACCGACGAAAGGACAATTATCTCATCGCATTAGCTCTTTTCTATAATTATTTGTTTTTTAACAAATCTAGAAAAATGGCGGTTAACATGACATTTTCGAAACCTATTTTCTCAGAAACATAATTAAAATAAATATAACATGTGGTACATGTATTTTCTTGGAATTGCCTTTTGAATTGATTTTTAGCAAAATATATAGGGCGTTTCATCTAAAATGGCAAAGTTATGAGCACTTCTGCATAAACCAAATGTGCTACCAAAATCTGAAACATCAGGCTTGATAGTAATTTCGTGGACACCCGGTATAAATTTAGCAGAAAAACTTGAGCGGCCTACCACCCGCCCTAAGACAATTAATTTGGAACTTGTTTTAATAATTAAAATAAACCAAAAAGCTTCAAGGGAAAGTTGATAGATATGGTATATAAATACCATGTTACCCCTAATGACACTAGTTTCCCTTGTAATTAAACATACCAGTAACAGTAAAATAAGGTTTCCTTGATTTCTATAAAGTACTAGAAATTAGTACTAATTTCTTAGATTATAAAACAGTTATCCGTTAGGTCGCTCGTTAATGGTACTTCTCATTAACTTGGCAGGTATATAATTTTAAGTACCATCATTATCGGGGGATAATAAAAAAAGTAAACGTACTACCATGTCCTACATCAAATAAATTTCTCTTAGTTTGTTCTGGTGAATTAGAATATTAAGTTAAAACAAGATAATGTTCTATTACAAGTAATACACTTTTTTACAGGGTGTTTCTAATGTGAGGCCATTAAATTTAACAGTTTGTAGAAGGTTAAAAAGTAATATAAAAAAATAATTTTAAGATTCGGTAATTGTCTCGAAAGTAGGAGCAACTCCGATTTTGACCAAATTTTTTAGTTGGGAACGTTTCGTTTTCGGGATATACATACATCATCAAAGTAGAAAATTGAACTACCCTTATTCTCACTCTATTGCCCCTTTTTTGTACAATTTTTTTGTTATAACACTGAATTGGCATACAATATTTTATAAACAGCTTTTAAAAACATGTTTTTCTATTTATTTTACATCAGTTTTTTTTATTAAATTGAAAATCCTTTACCCCTAAACGCCACAACCTGGTATACACTTTTAAGCTGTCACAGATGACTAGATTTAAAATGAAGCTTTTAAATTAATACTAAAAATACGCATAATACTAATAAAGGCAAAGTATTTAAACAGTTTTTTACTGTAAAATAAAAATATGTATGTGCAAATTTAGTGTTTTATCAAGGATTCTGTGAAAAATGAAGAGCAAATATGGTAAAAATAAGGATAGATCAATTTTTAACTTTGATGATGGATGCTCCAAACGAACGTTTTCCGCCTACAAATTTTTTCAGATTCGTGATCAGCGCCCCAAAAACTCCTGTATACCAAATTTGGTCAAAATAGGAGTTGTATGAGATACTAAAGTTACCAAGTAAAACCGTTCTTTAAAAAAATTAAATTGTCTCAAGAAGCATTAAAAAACAAAAACAAACATTTTTACAATACACTTAAAGGATAAAACTAACAAATTAAATCAAATTGGAAGATCCACTATACTAAGACGAAATATTAAGGATCGTGCCACTTTAAAACTTCAATGGACAATTTTTGACAATGGGTAGAAAAGAAACCGGTTAAAACGGCAAAGAGAAAGTAATGCGTCAACGTATAAGAAAATATTTCAAAGCAGGCGTTCTTTGTCCACTCTGTACCTGATACTGTTCAACAAGAAAACCTAATTGAAAAGATTCGGTCTGGCACGACGTGTATGCAGAATGTAAATAAAAACAACACAATTATTTGTAATAAAAAAAATATCCTCGGATAATAACTTATGGTCATGGATACTATGTAATAAATAATGAATTCTCGATTTTCTTACAAAGGAAAATTATACTTTAGAATAAATATTCCAGTTATGTTTAGAGCAACATCGGGTGGTAATTCCACTAGAGTTAAACACATTTTTGATAATAAATACCTTCGTTTTAAATCAAGGTTTTTTCATGACTAAAGTTCAACCTACTGTGCACAGTGATGATTTTCAATACAAATATATTTAAATTACAAATGGAGTAACAGATGATCGCAGCCACAAAACGTTATCGTGTTTATGTGACAACCAAAATGTGATTTTAGCTATTAAGTAAAAACGAATGGGAATATGCCGAGTATGACCAAGATTTTTTAGGTTTTTATTTGCCGTATTCAAAAATAAACGGAGATGTTATAGTATAGGAGGTACCAACGTTTCCGAAAAAAATTTTTGGACAGCTGATTTTTTGATATGTTGTTACCCTTTCTCTTCTGGATGGACCCTGGGCTGTCTGGATGGCGGTAGTGGTTGCGTTTATTAGTTCGCATTCTACCTGTACAGATAATAATCCAAGGTTTCGAAAACATTTTAAGAAATCTAATTTTCAATTTCTTGTGTTTAGATTGGTTTACCAAACATATTTTTTTATTACAAGACACTTTTATCATTTCTAATTATACAGTCGTCCCCTTCTTACTTCTGAACCGTTCAGTATATTTGGAACGATAATATATGACCAAGGTCTGCTATTTCTGACATATCAGTCACAGCTCTAAATATCAAGATGAAAGCAGACAGCCGAAAGAGGAGGGAGAACATAATAATAAAAAATCAGCCAACCTAAAATTCTTTTCGTTCCCGGTGCTACCTCCCGGACTATTAAGTCTGGTGGAATTGCATTGAAACGTCTCGCGAAGCCCTCGCCGAGGTTCCTATTGTCAGAGACTATATTTTTTCTGACAATTTGAGAGCATATCAAATGACAGTTAAATAAAACATTAATTAATTGTATGTTTGTCATCTTAGTGACTATACTTTGGGCACTATAAATTGTGAAACACACCTGAACAAAAAATGTATTTCATTGGTCAAAAAAATCAGTAACCAGAGTTACTGACTGGAATGCGTTCATAAATAAAATGTAAAGTAATCCTTGTACTCTGTAATGGAATCAAAATGACATTTGAAATGTATTACATTGTAAAAGCAATTTTTGAACGCTGCTCAGGAAATGAAGTGTAAATGTCCCTTGTATCCTGGCATGTAACGGAAAATAATTAAAGATGTTTACATATTTATTTATAAACTAATATAAATTACAATTTTAATATACTTACTAGAAATAAATTTATAAACAAATCAATACTTATTTATGCAATACATTTAAAAAAAAACCTGTATGGTTGTGTTTGTATAAAGATATTCTTATTTTGAAGTTGAAAAAGTTTGTAGGTACTTATTTTGTGGTTTGGAGAAAAATTAGCTAAATAAAAAAAACCTAAAAATTAACAAAGTTGTTCTGACAACCATAGTAGCATCAGCAAAATATTTTTGTTTCTTTTTAAAAACTTTTAAATCTAAAAATTATAAAAATTTCGTTTGTTTCTATTCTTTCTAAGAGACAAATATGAAATGCGCACAATCGGTAAATGGTTAACGCGCTTGTGAGCACGGTAAAGAATGTAATCACAGTTACATTCCCGGACTATTGTTGAACGCTGTACGACAGAAAGCAGTGTAATAAATAATACATTTAGGAACGACCTCTGTAACAGAAATGTAGGAAATGTGTACTTTATAATGATTTATGAACGTAACCCTGGGTATCAATCTAAAGTCCCAAAGTAAAATATGGTAGGGGAGCCCAAGAGGGGATTTCGGATTAACTACAGCGCGAAAGATTATTACACCGGGGATACCTTGTACCCGGTGAAGTACCTCCACCAAAGATGAGTCCCGTATAGAGGGCCGAACATAAAAAAAACAAAAATATATCCATCAGAAATTGTCGAACGGGTCAAATTAAGATAGGGTGTAATTACATGCCAAACCGTATATATTTCACTGATCTGACAATTTGGAAGTGACGTAAAGGAAACAGAGCTACAGAGAAAAACGTTAAATTCACATTTTTGAGCATGGCTATTTTTTATTTTGAAGAAAATAATTCAGGGATAACGAAAATATACAATCGAATACAACCCGAATGATATCCACAAGGCGAAATAATAATAGTATTTTTTTGACACATTAAAAGTTTATAGCCACTTCCTCCACCGATGAAACAGTATACATTATATAACATTTTTTTCTTCTTATCATTTAAACCTTGCAACCCAATAGGTCTCTATAACGCTCGAGTAAATCCCCATTTAGCATCGTGGTCTCCGCTACTATAGTATTGTAGACATAATTTGTTATTTTACTTTGTATACATTTTAAAAGAATCTTTGACCAAAATATTAGATTTTTACAGTAAATATAAAATATGTGGATATCTTTCTATTGGTGCAAAAGTATTGAGGAACCTAACCAGAACTAACCATGTAGGTCAAGATTTAATTTTTTCCGAAAAACAAATTAATTTAAAAATATAAATCCGAACTTAGATAAAAACAAGTCCGTAATAAACGTATTAAAAAAGATAAAAATTATACATTGACTTTAACCCAAGCTTTAATCAGGCCTATATAAAAATGTAGACAATATTTTGCGTTTAGACGGGTTTATGGTAAGTCCTACATTTTGCAAATTTGTTTGATGAGCTTTTTAAATTCAAAATTAAGAACATACCATAATTAAATACACGCTCTGGGGAAATTTAAACAATAAGTGATTGTATTTGGCTTGTTATTGGACTATTGTTTTTGATTAAAATTTAAAAAATACTGATAAGAAAAATAATTAAAACTCAATTAGGTACTATAAACATAAGGGTGATTCCATTACATAAACATAAGCTGCTAAATTACTTTTAATTTTGATACCAAACTACATACGTTCTTGATACAAGGTGTAACAGAATGTTGTCAATAAAAATAATAACAGATTTTACTATTGAAAAATACGAAACAAAAGTTTATAATTTTATTATAAACATGGTGCACAAATTTTCCGTTTCTTTTTCCTTTCATCTTTTCTTTCAAAATTTTCGTAAAATACGACAAAGGCTCAAAACAATTTGAGGTCTGGCCACACATAACCGCAACGAGTAAACAGCCCTACGTCTTGCTGGTAAAATGTAGGGGGATGAGCAGCAAAAAAGTTTTGTATTTAATAACATTGCACTAGTATGAGTCTGTTATACTACGCTTTAAAATACACCTGCTCCTGAAATAAACCTTTACAAATAAGGTAACACAGTTTTACTTATACTAAACCTAAAGTTTGGATAAAATAGAACAAATAAAGGAAAAAATTGTTTTATTTAAATAGGGAGACTCCTATGTATAAACATAGGTACATAAAACAATAGACTCAGCTTGACAAAAATGTTTTTATATTACTAAGAGCCTAAAAAGTGCTCTTAAATTTTTCCGAATTAATCTGCCCCACTTTCCTCTATCATTATGAATCCAGGCTCGGTGCGACCTTGGTGCGGTTATGTGTGGCCAGACATTTACTAGTGAAAACCACAATTAGCTAACTTTCGTCATTTACTTGCTACAGCATGTTTTTTTTTTAATTTCCTTGTTTTCTCCAATCCGTTATGACTTTTGACCGAATACGTGTGAATGTGCTTTTTTTGGGTTCAATACATCTGGCGTTGCCATGTCAGGCATAAACCCATAGAGTCATAAGTTGGTCGAGTGAATTGGCTCTATTCATTTGTTAAGAAACGTTTCGCATATCAATAGATTTAGTAATGTTTATTATTTCAAATAACTGCTTTTTTGGACTTTTCTTATAAAAACAATATTCGGTAAATTGCTTTTTACCTATTTATAAGTCCTATAATTGCTAAAAATTAACGACTCAACTTTGGGAACATCCTGTATATAACCAAAAAACCTGCATGTTTTGGTACGTGAACGTTGCCGGAACTGGGTAAAACATCTGGCACCCACGGTACCTAGTAAGTATTTAGGCTAGAAAAACGATATGGAAATTGTAAGAAGCATTTTTATCATAAAAATGTTTTAGGATAATACTGTTTTAAATAAAAATGAGCAGCTTTTTCCCATCAGTTAATTGGGCATTTGCAACTGCGTTTGAACAATAGTTTACAAATTAGTGACTCAGGTATGATACTTGTTATGACCTAATTAATTAAAACTATCCTAAATAGCTTTTTACCTGCTATTTATAAGTCTTTGTTATAATGGTTTTAAAATAAAATGCATACATACAAGGTGTATAGTAACTTAACCGACAAACTTACATTTCTTCTTCTAATTCTACAACGAAAAATAAGAAAAGAAAAATCATACGAACATAAATATGTCCTAAACGTCTTGGTTTTAAACTACGGGGTGTTGAAGTTTTAAAAAATATATTGTTTTTTATAAGGTTTTTATACCAAATAAGATAGTCTTAAAAATTTGGAACCCGTCTTTTATTCATCAGAATAATTTTTTTGCCATACAACGAAAAAATACATGTTTTACTAGTGTCGTCCATGTGGGGTTTAAGATATATTTTTTAGAAAAAATGGTACGCCCCTACATTTTTCTAAAATAGAAGAATGGATAGAATTTTAAAATTTTCATTTAGTTGGGAACATATTTGATCTCCTGATTTTTTTTTATTTGATGTACGGTTTTTGAGTAAATAGAAACCATTTCTCGGCATGGTCAAATCGCTCTACATAAAGAATAAATAACAGGCGAAACGAAATGACGCTGCCAAGAAATGTTTTTTATTTATTTACGTGAAACCCGTTCATCAAATAATAAAAGAGTCGAGAAATCATTTTTAAAATTAGTTTAGAAAAATTTAGTGGCGTACCATTTTTTTTAATATTTAGGTTTAACGCCGCATGGCCAACACAAGTATTTTTTTTGTATGCCGAATAACGTCTGCTTGCTTGCGCGCTTGTGGCTGCACCGGTTGTATCGGTAGCATCGATCTCCGGAGTTAAACAGTGAAGTGCGCGCCCATAACTTGATGGGTGACCGGCGTTGTCGGTTTTAGGCAACGGCACGCGGTGTTCTGCTCGGGGGTGAACGAACGGACCGAGCAGCAACCATCCAAGTTATGGAATGAATGGTGTGTGAATGGGAAGGAGTAGGGGTCAAGGTACAATAAGCCTTCAGGCTGCAGTGCACCACCTGGGTTGGATGACCCCGAAAGGGCGAAAAAAAAAAACGTCTTCTAATTAGGGATGACAACGATGTCGAATACCTTCAAATATCAATACAGGAACTGAAATATCGATAATATTCATCAATATTAACCTTCTCAATATATATCAATATTGATAATATTGATAATTTCGATATTTCTGGTAAATGAAACAAAATTTAGAAGCGTTTTTTACTTAAATTTTTAAATCTAAGAAAAATGTTGTACAGTAAAATAAAAAAAGTAAAGTAGGTATTAGGCTAATTTTTACTATTATGTCCCCATTTTTTACCCACTACTTATTAAGACAAAAAATACATAAAAATATGTATTACAAGAAAATATATAGATACTTTTTTTTCTCCCAAAAATTGATACATAGCTCTTCGATATACCTAATAGTCGATGTTAGCCAAAACGATATTTATCGATATGTTAATGTTTTCGTAAAATTTGACATCACTACTTTTCTGATGCATAGGAGAAGTCTACCAATTTTTTAAAAATATTTAAGTAAGTATTCAATTATATATATATATATATATATATATATATATATATATATATATATATATATATATATATATATATATATATATATATATATATATATATATTTAATTTTTAATACCCCGTAGTTTAAAAACCAAGACATTTAGGACCGACTAAAGAAAGTTTTTCGGTTAAGTTACTGGACACACTGTATATTAGAGAACATGCCTTACCTAGTAAAATAGACGAATATATATATTTTTTACTGGCGGTTTAGTGTGCAATCTTAGATTCAAGGTTACGAGACTAACCAAATTAAATACAATAAAGAACCGCCTAGATATGAGTTGTTGGAGACAATATGCGGAGTCAGGATTTATAGAATTTCAAGGATGAAATGATTATTTTTAAAGGACTTTTTACAGCATTTTTATACAGGGTGATTCAAAAATCGATCACGAAACTTAAGGGGATGATTCTAATTCACAAAATAAGGGTAGAGCTTCATATAATTTTTTTCCAAATATCATTCGTTTTCGTGTTACAAGCCGTCAAAGTTCAATTTTTATTTTGGTTTTTCGCCATATTGCATTTTATTTTTTAACCAATCCAGTTGATATTTGGCACACAAATCGAGCTTAACAAATTCTAAAATTTTAAGACAAAAGTATTTTTATTAAATACCGCCAGAGGGCACTTTACCTAAGACTTACAATTTATTTACAACATAACTTTTTTATTTTGACAGATATCGCAAAGGTGGAGGCGCCATTTTATAGACAATCAAAAACTTAAAAAATAAGGTACTGTTTATTAAAGTCGGATAAATCTTACCGTTTAGGCATGCACCAATAGACATCAAAGTTTTCATCAATTTCAATCAAATTACCTACATACATACAGGGTGTCCAGTAACTCAACCGACAAACTTTACGAGGCGATTCTCTCAGTATTAAAAAAAAAAGGTTTTTTTTTAAATATTTAACACACCGTAGTTCAAAAACTAAGACGTTTAGGACATATGTTTATATAAAGTTTTTTCCTATTTTCTGTTGTAAAATCGCTCCATAAAGTTTATCGGTTGAGTTACTCGACACCCTGTATGTATGTAGGTAATTTGATTGAAATTGATGAAAACTTTGATTCTATTGACGTCTATTGGTGCCTAAACTGTGAGGTTTATCGACTCTAATAAAGAGTACCTTATTTTTAAGTTTTTAATTGTTTATAAAATGGCGCCCCAGCTTTGCGATATCTGTCAAAATTTGCGCATTTCATTTTGCATTGTTTTGGAAGTGATATTTGTTGAAAGATGTAATTCCAAATGTTTTTATTTAAAGTAAAGAATTTACAACTTACTAACAATTAAAAACTGTTGTGTAAACGGTTGTTCTACTAATACAATAAACTGTGTATCTCCGGCACTGAACAACATGGCCGAAAAATGGGAGATGTGACGTCATAACACGTCAAAGCAATATGGCCGAATGTCGTGACCTATATAGACCGACTTTGGTCTTACCCACTGTCCTCTAACAGGATGTAAAAAAACAAGGAGAATATAACCGAATTTGAGGTTAAAAGTCAAACAAAATTGACTAAATGTATACTAATAACAACAACAATAGTATGTGCGGAAACCATGTGAAGAATTAATTGCCTTAAAGATAAGGAGGCCATGATTTTTTGTTGCAATATAATGGCTGTATTGCAAAAATTAAAATTAATAAGTTTAAATAAATGAAACATGATATAAAATGGTATTTTTGGGAAATTTTTATACGGTCGTACAAAATATAGTATGTAAACATGCATAGTGTTTTTTTACTCATGAAATTGCCACATTCGCCTCACGGCTCGTGCTGTCAAACTTCCCATTCGTTAATCACTTTATGCACTTGCTAAGCATAAATTACTATTTCATTTATTTTTGCAAAACTAACTTTTAAACTCGTTTAATTAAAAAAGACATGGTGATATTGGAAACCACAGCTGACTCGCAGCATCTGAAAGAGCGCCCGTTAGTAAATATGTTATCAAATATGGCACGTTAGTGGTAAAGGATTAAATCTGCAAAGCGTTATACTAAAAAAGGAAGTAAGATATGCTCTTTGAACTGATGTTGCTTTAAAATGGGAGTAAGAGCGATAATTTTATTGTTGATTTTTATGCGGGGTAAACCGAGGGTAAACCACTGTGGAATTGTGATGTACAAGCAGATGGAATTGGATGGAAATATGTGGAATTGGGGAAAGGGAAATTGTGATGATATTGTGTTAAATTGTTGGAGAATTGTGTAAAATTGTTGTGGAATTGTGGTGGAATTATATGTAATTGTAATCTGAATTTCACCTCTATTCTTGCATTGCTTGGAAGTAAAAGTACTCTTTAAATTTTTTTATAACAAAAAAGCGGCAAATGGACTTTAATCCCCCACTATATCAATAATTTCTAAATTAAAGTAAAGATGTTATGAAACTGTGTAAAATTGTGACGGAATTTTGCGGAAATTACATAAAAAAGTAAAATTGTGGTATGTACATACATTTTCGATAGTTGTTTACCCCTCGGTTTCAGGAATAATATTTTTTTTGTAAACTTAAATTCATTTAGTTGTGGGTACCTACATAATTTTCAATATTTGTAAGTCAAGTAACCTAGAAATCATATTAATATATTCAAAATGTATGCAGTTTTAAAATAAAATAGCAAAAATCTACAGCTTTTCTTCTCAGATATTTTTTAAATATTCTTATATTGCCTGTTCCCTACATTTTGTAACTATTTCTTTATTTTAACATGTTTAAGCAACTCTGATAATTTTACAGATCTTATCTAATAATTTTTCCGATTTTATAGCATACTGCATTTCTTTTTAAAATTTACATTTTGATTTGTTTATTCTTAAATTAGGATTTAAACATTTTAATCTTAATTTTAAACATGCACACCTATTTATATCCAAACAAACACAAAATCTATCAACAATGAGAGAAACAATGTTAATTAGTAAGAAACGTAAACAATGTGTAGAAGCAGCCTTTTGATGTTACTTGTAATTTAACTTGAAATTTGAAAAAATAAATATATTTATTTAAGTATGTGTCCTACTAGTCTAGTCAACAAATTCAAAAACATGTAAAATAGAAATAAAGCCCCTAAAAATATGTGTGATTCCTTATTTGATTCGGAATGGCTTGTAGAAAAATGTTTTTCCACGACCGTTTAGAAAAATTCAGTTTTTTTATTCGTTAACATAAAGATATAAAGTACTCCATTCTAGTACACTACATAAAGTGTTAAAAAAGTAACCTTTTTTAACACTTTAAAGCTTTTTTCACACTTTAAATTAGTGTTTTGTTTTCATACCTACTAAAATAAACTTAAATATCAATTTATGCAATGTAACAGTAAACGCAACATCAACTGAACCAAACGGTCAAGTTACCTTTGATTTCCTCATTATTTCTTTTAGTTCATGTGTGACTAGTTTTAAAATTTGACAATTTGCAAGTAGGTAAATTTAATAAAAATTATTGAAAATGAATAGTAATAATGCTTTTGGATGACAAGGAAATTGAAAAGGAATTTATACTGTTTTAGAATTATTTCTACAAAAAGTAAGTACTTACAATTTTCTAAAATTAAACTGTAACTTACTCATGGGTTTGCCGCACTCGCCTACGGCTCATGCTGTCAAACTTCCCATTCGTAAAAAAAAGTATAACTTTTTGCACTTGTTACATTAATAACTATTTTAAGGACTTACTAGCACATAAAAAATGCGATTTTTATTTAAAAAAAATGACAATTAAGAAACTCTAAAAAAGACCCTAAAAGGCAAAAAAATGTCCAATAAAAAGTCAACTCCCGGAAGTCTATCTCCTAAAGTCTATCTTATTAAAGTCGTTGGCTTTAATAAGAAAACTTTTTAACAAAATACCGCCACTTGTTTTTATTACAAAAAAACCTTTATCATACCTCGCCGCTTTGTCTAATCTCTGCGCAAAAGGGCGCTGACAACCGGCGGAATAAAATTTTGGAATCAACGTGGACTTGATAAGTTTATCAAAAATGTTTAGTAAGCCGCGAACCAATTAAAAACGGCTTGTGCCAAGGTTTAGCCAATAGCTGCGAATTGCAAAATTAGTTGTGTATGTTCCTATAATAGGCCGGTGTTTTTGCGCTGATAGTATACAAAGCGGTGCAGTATGATAAAGAGTTTGTTTTTCTTATAAAAACGAGTGGCGGTATTTTGTTTCAACTTTTATAATTTCTTATTTAATTTCAAGACTATATTTTCCCCAAGGTCGTTACAGCATAGGCCCGCCGTCTCAACAGAAGGTATTACCAATTCAAAAGTTTGAAAAAATAATGGTGTAATCTAGACACTTGGTAAAAAATGTATGCCCATTTTTCAAAAAATAACAAAAACAGAAAAATTAAACAATAAAGTCATTTTTTTTTTAAGCATTGTATTCCGCATTTTTTTTTTTTTGGATTCACTGACAAATTATGACATTCAAAAAAAATACTTTTGAGTTTTAAATCACTAGAACCGATACCAGAGTGCCTGCCGATTAAGAAGTCTCCCTCTCTGACCTTATAGAAGAATTTAGCGTATAGCCGCTATTTTAAATAATTAAAATTTAAAAAAATCTTATATTATTTTAAGATTAAAGTTAACTACATACTAATTTTTAAAAATATATAATGTCCCTTTCATTTCAAAAAAATATAAAAATCAATGAAAATTTAAGCATTTACGGGTATCTTCCCCTTTAAATAACTTCTTTTTTTTAATCGACGCCGAAATCTTTAGCGGTTTTACTAAAAACGTTTTAGGTGGCCTTCTTGCTACAGATTTAGATTGTCTAAACCGAGGTCTAACTTTTTTAATGAAAAATACAAATCTTAAGGTAACAATTCTTTAAATTGGGAAATTCTCAGATATGCAGTAAAAATACAGGGGAATAGGAATAAATTTTAAGGGGTTTTAATAAATATAATATTGGTTTACAAATAAACGGTCGGCATGCACTTGCTAAACAATGCACATTAGTTTGGGGTTTCGTAGAAATAATGTAAAACCAATAGACAAAAATAATTTTAATTTATCTGCGACCACAACTTTACAGAAACTAATAAGAAATACTTAAAAGCTTATGCTGCTAAAAATTTTAAAACTTTTTTATATTTCACTACTTAATATTTCAGAGAAAAAAAATTAAATCATAATTTTGTTGTGGTTTACAAGATCTGTTTTAATTTAGAAAGCGAAAAATATATGCAAAGTTTTTAAAATTTAATAACTTTTTTATATTTTATTAAGTTTTAAAAATACTAACACTTGCAACTGCTAATCACTGGCGGCTGGTCAGAGGAGGCAATTTTTGTTTGCATTTATGCAAATATTACGTATTTTGCATTAAATAGGTGCGGTAGCCCAAAAAATTACCGCGATTTCTGTGTTTATACAGTCTTTATGACTTTAGCATCCCCTGTTCTCCAATGCATGAGTCGCCACTGCTCCTAATTATATTATTTTGCCATCAGTAGGAGAAAATCGTACAAAACTTTTAGAAGGGAAATAGAAAGACATACTGACATTGTTACAAAAATGCTAAGAAATTTTTCGTTTTTCTATTTTTCTTGTATTAATAACATTCCTTTAGTGTTATTTAAATACATTTAGGACTCCTTCTAAACATACGCCAGCGTTATTAGGCATAAGAAAGAAAAATAAATCTTAATAATCATCTGCCTATTTTTCTTAAATATTTGATATAATATAAATTTGTTATTAAATTAATAATTTTTAGTTTTCCTTCGTTCAGATTCGTGTTCAGCGAGAAAAAATACTTTAAAAAATCTTTGTACGATACCTACTCAGCACAGAACAGTTTTTTTTAATATTTTGTTAACCTGTGTATTTTTATTAAATAAATTTAAATAAAATGCTTAATAAAATATTAAAACTAAACGTTCATGGCCACTTTTGTCAATGCGTAGAAAGGAGATGGTCTAAAACAACGACAAAGCGAGACCGATACATCATCCTATTGGGAAAATGTTGACATTCAGGTGTTTTTGTCTAATGTTTACCTGCTAGTATTCAATGTCCTATATCAATCCTATAGCAAATCCTTATCGTTTTTCTTTTATTTTTGAATTTGAGTTTTAGAGTTATTTAGGAGATTTTCGAGGAACTTTTACTAAAGGAGAAAAATTGAACACATTAGTAAGTAGAAACAGAAGCAAAACATTATTTGTGGGTCTATTACCCCTTCGTGAAATATTTGTTTGTGTAGTAATTTTTCAGGGTGTATTTATGTTACACAAAAAATCGGAGAGGGGATTCTTCTACTGCATAACGAAGAATTTTGTTATCAATAAAAAAAATAGTTGTAGGTACTAAATAGTAGAAAAACTCCCACTTAATTGATCTCTATACAAATATAACTAAAATTTTAAACATGTCATGTAGGTATAATTATTAAATAAAAATGTCAAATTTGGCTATTGCATTAGATACAAAAAAATACAAAATTTACCAGTGCAACAATCAACTAAAAACAATGCATCATTAAAATAGGTAAGTTGTATAGTTAAATAGGTAGGTATATTAAGGTAATATGGGTAGGTGTCTTTAAAAACCCTACCCATGTTTTATAATCCCGTATAATCCTACTTATGCTCAAATCAAGAAAATGGCAAAGTGAATAAATACAGTTTCTGGACCTAAAGGTTTATTAATACAATATAAATTATAGAAACACTTTTCTTTTTTTTTGGCAAGGTATTTATAGATTTTCCCTACTAAGTAAATAATTAATTGGAGATCAAGGTTTTAAATTTGGCGAGATGCGCAAAAGAAAGATAAATGCTAAAATATGAAACAAAGCGCATGCTTGACTTTGCCGCAAAACACAATGTAGGAAACAATATAATAAACAAAACATTGGTATTAAATTGACAATTACTACCTACGATTAAGTAACAAAAACGTGTTGTGGGTATAAGTTTATAAAAATCAAGGTAAGGCACGATTCATGCACATAATAAGTACCTAATAAAAAACCAAATACCTACGTAAAAAATAGACGGACTATTTAGAATATTAAAATATGAACATCTTAATATATTTAAAAAACCCGCCCGAATAAAATCAAGGCCTTCACGATTTGATTCACACAGGTGTTCGGGCTGTTGGTTGGCTGAACAAGACACGAAAAGCGGAATCGTTCTTGAACTCGATTATTACATCACAGTTCCCCTCGCCCGTCCCGCCAAGTGGCTTCTAATAACAACTAACATAAACACAGCACCTCGCGTTACAGTGAAATATTAAATTTCCTGCAAACAACTCGCACGAATTTCGATACTGCTTTACCCCTCCGCAGGAATAGAACAGCCCTACGCCATCTTTAAATTTTATTCACTTATTGTGCCGGCCGACCGTGTAACACCCCGCCTACTGCGGACGAAAGCTAGTTTGCGCAACCCTTCGCCTTAAATTAACCAATTTTAACATTTAACAACGCGTAATTTCCTCGCGTGATGACGATACAATAAAATGTGGGTGTTGTTAAAAATCCTGCGGGCAGCAGATGAGGGTTTATATATTGATTATTACGAATATATTGATTTTAAAGCCAGGGTAAATCAAGTCGTCGACCCTGCAGCAGGAATTTAACCGCTCGTTTCACTGCAATTAATCGCCGAACGTTGCCGAAAACGTGCGTGACTAAACGAAAACATAAGAAAACACATTTGTTTACCTTGTTAAAGTGACACCATAAAAAGAAAAAGGGTTGAATCCCTAAACAGGACAACTAAAACACCACAACACTGTTACCACGCCATGTCAGCAAATGTTCTGTCTCTGTCCCTGCCGATCGGGTAGTCGAATTCGGAACTTATCGGGGTTGCTCGGGGTACAAAGAACCGCGAAGTCTTTGAATGTTTTAGCGCACAATCTCGGCGTTTTCCCTCGCGATACCCGCGGATGGATGTAATGAAAATCACCGTTATGAACACTTTCCTGTGATGCGGTTTATCTCCGACGATTCGTATTTAATAAACTTTAAATTTCGCTACCCTATAAAACTTTTATCATAACATGCTGATAAATTGTGTATTTATAACTTTAAAATTTATGAAGATAATTTAGGTCAGGCATTTAAATTAGACAAACTTAAAATAAACAAGGGGGTTATAATATCACATTACATACAATAATTTACAAAGAAATATTCAATAAACATGTTAAAAGTTTGGGTGATTATATTTTAAATTTGCCGGTGATGTCATACGGAACCAGTAAGGGTGTGCGCGCAAAATCTCTAAAGTAAAACACTTACGCAATAATTTGTCCTTGTAAATTCCTAGTAAGCTGTCGACGGCGACGTCGTCTCACTTTATATTTATTTAAGCACATGCAGATCGAAGCACAACATCATTCGGTTAACAGTTCACAAGCAGGATAAATCACAAAAGTGCACTACGAAATTTTCGGGGGTGCTAGAGGGTGCAGAATAAAGTGTAGTGGTGCACACCCTTCGAGTAACTAAATAGAACTCACTCGTGCCCCGCGCAACCCGTGCTGAGAATACCACCACTACACAGTCGCGCTAACCTTGGGAATTGTGGATGGCTAGACGTTCAGCGTATTGTTGGATACCGCAAGCGTTCGGGTGAGATTTCCCACATCTGGTCGACTAGATTTTGGCTCTTATATCGAGGGCTTAAACAGTCAGCCAGCAAAGTGGCCGTGGGCGTGCGCTCGTAGGTTCCGTTCAGTGCCCGTTTGGTCTGCGAGTTAAAATGGGGATACACGTGCACGCTATTCGGTGGGGTGGTTGACCCCCTGAAAAGAGGACGACTTTTTGACTTCTCGTAACACTTTTTTAAGAGACTGCTCTCATGCTCATGATATGCCCGTATGAGCGGTATGCCTGAGAAGATACGCTAAGGGTAGATAAAGTGAATAGGCATGCATTGTGTTTTTGTTATTTTAAATCGTCTTTTTAAAAATCGCATTTAAAAATAAATTTATTTAAAAAAATATTTGTATATTTTATAACTTAAATGATACATGAAGGTACACTGAAAAAGTATTTAAATCACGATAATGATAAAAAATAAATTTTAAATGATAAGATGTTATTGTTTAATGTTGAAATTTGATATTTTCCATAATAATAAAATCTATGCATATTACGTTTTGTTATCAGAAAAACATTAAATTTTGAAATAAAAACACGAATGTCGGTAATTACCTACCTTGATTTTTACAGTTTATTTGCTAAAATACATTTTAAGAAAAAAATATGAAGATAATCGTGAAGCTTTGGACTTTAACTAAGATGTACCATTAGAAGGGTAATAAAAAGCAAAATGTTTTTAGTCACATATCTGTTTTTCTAAAATTTTTGACTTTAAACTTTCTCCTTTTAAAGTTTTTTTCCACAAAATCTGTAATGATGTTTTAAAATGTTTTATATGTTAGAGAATAAATTAAGTAAATTATTTTAAGTTTTTTGCTGCCAAATAATGTTTACCTACTATCCGAATTTACACTTAATCCATTTTGAAGAAAATTTCCACTAATGTTAGGTTTACATCTGACATTTATTGCATGATATTTATGTCAGGCAGAAATTTTGGCTAATGTAAACCATAAAAATTTATATCGGACACAAATTTTTGACCACAACCAATTAACGATGGCTAAATACATTACGTGTGAAAGCCAAAAACCGAAAATAGAATAGAATAGAATACACTTTTGACCGTTTACATTAGCCAGAATTTCTGTCTGACATAAATTATCATGCAATAAATGTTAAATGTAAACCTACCATAAGCCCCTTTTGCTTTTTACCCCTTTAGTTGTAGGCTCCAATTTATTATTTAAAATATAATTTTTCTAAAATATCCGGTTAATAAAGTTTTTTTTATTTTATTTATTTTTAATGCACTAAACTGACAAAATGAGAATATTATGTTGTATGAGCAAGCATGCCCGTACACAAAAATAAGTTTTAAAGAGGGGGGCAAAAACCATCTACCAGAGTAAAAAAAGGTCCTCATCACCTGCATAAACTATAAAAGACAAACCTTACACATAAATTTGTCCCCTTGGGGGGTTGGATGTGAGGGGGGAGGTTTGCAAAACGGCTACGAAAGGCCAATATTGCTCTATTTAACACCCTTTCGCCCGAAAAAGCCTATTCACACTCCTTAGAGGAAGAAGGGCAATTACCCCTACCTCTGTGAGCAAGAAAATTTGATAAAAACATTTTTAATTTTAGGAGAAAATAATGTTGGTTGAAAATAAAATAAGACCACACCTATTTAAAAAAAAAAATCAACAAATTGAAATAAAAAACCTTATTATAAATAAAATGTTTTAAATAATAAAAAACAGCTGTTAAAAGTTTTGCAGACAAGCAAAGATTATATTATTTGTTTGAAAAATATGATGTTTTTGCACTTGTAAATAATAATATAAAAGTAATGATACTTTAGATAACACAATAAAATTGGAAAAAAACAATCCGACTTAAAATAAATGCAGGCAATCATTAGTAAAACGTATTTTAATAAAATATTAAAAAACATGTTTTATTTGTGAACCCCACTACTTCTGTGAGCAAGAAAATTTGATAAAAACATTTTTAATTTTAGGAGAAAATAAATGTTGGTTGAAAATAAAATAAGGCCACACCTATTAAAAAAAAATCAACAAATTAGATTAAAAAACTTTATTAGAAATAAAATGTTTTAAATAATTAAAAACAGCTGTTAAAAGTTTTGCAGACAAGCAAAGTTTATATTATTTGTTTGAAAAATATGATGTTTTTGCACTTGTAAATAATAATATAAAAGTAATAATACTTCAGATAACACAATAAAATTGGAAAAAAACAATCCGACTTAAAATAAATGCAGGCATTCATTAATAAAATGTATTTTAATAAAATATTAACAAACATGTTTTATTTGTGAAAACAAAACATTCTAACAAGTTATAAGAATGAATTTGTAGCTAACCCAACAAACCAACTTTATGAAATATTAATTTAGATTATAGAAAATATCTTAAAACTAGTTCTTTTTACTAAATTGTTAAATATAATTAAACAAAACCTCAAACTTTAGTAGCAAAGTCTATATTTACCCCATCATGATCGCGTATTGAAGTAAAATTAGAAATTCTAATTTGGGCAGCCAGCCTAATGAAAAAGTAGCCTATTTAAAAATATTGGTAATAGGGTTGCCAATTTTATTAAAATCGCTTTTTCTATTACATGAAGCAAAAATTTTAAAAATATAAAAAATAATATGAAACATTTTATAGCTAATTAAATTTATAATAGTAGTCTAAAATCAGAAAAATATAAAAACACAATACTTACTGACTTTCTTTTTTCCTCTTTCTAAACCATGTTCTACTGTATAAATAACAACCAAAAAAACAAGAAGAAATGTTTGTAACTCACAAACGCTACTCTACAGCCTTCACGTGTAAGAACCCCTAAAACATTTTCCAACATTCCTTGAGGAGGGGGATAACTACCCTTTACCCCCTCCACCTTATCTACGCCAGTGGCCGGTACTTAAAATGATAGTGGTATTCTTTCGAGACATGATCAGTTTCACTTCCCGCAGTTCCTTCACTTGCAAGTGATCCTGATCATTTGATCACGTGACAGATGTCATTTAAAATATTAATAAACATTCAGAATAAAGTTAGCCACATAAGTTTCAAAAGAGTGTTATATCAGTTTCACTTCGCTCCCTTTGTTCACTGATCATGTCTCCAAAGAGTGCCACTAATATTTGCCGTTTTTGAACTTCTTTTTTAGTAAGCCACTATTCCTTATTTCTCTTGATTATTCAACATGCTCCTTTATCAGCTAAGCATTTAGTTTAAGAAAACGGCGCGGCGTATGGACTTGGAGGGTAACTATTATAACTTAACACCAATACAAAATACTACCTTCTACTTATTTTACTTTGAATTTTGGGTGTGCAACAGTAAAAAAAACGTTACTTAATTTATTATTAAGTAAGTTCATAAACATTATACGTATTGAAAATATGCAGTAACTAATTTATTACACAAACGGAATTGCTGTCACGTTTTTGGTGCAAGAACATTGTTTAATTTTTTAAGATATTTAATGCTACTAATTTAGTTTTTGTTTATGCAATAATTCCTAACAAGAGAGAAAATACATCTTTTTTCGAATTAAATAAAATAAGAAAAAAATATTTATATCTTTACTTATTTTATTGTTTTTGTCCAATAAGTATCTTACTTTTTAGTGCCAAGCTTATGTTATAAAAAAAAAAGTATCCAAGGGATCATTTAGAAGAAAAGAAAATAAAAAATGTTGTTTTAATAATTTCCTTTGTAAGTTACATGTTACATGAGTATTTTTAATTAGGAAAATTTTCAACACAATTCTATAATGCTACGAGTGTTTCTTAATTTCTCCAACAAACTCTAAGGGCTAATTCTAAAATTAAAAATATGAAAAAAACTTCATATGAAATATGTCCTAAACGTCTTAGTTTTTAAGATACAAAGTTTTAATTTTTTTTAAATTGTGTTTTTTATAATAGCTTTTATACCAATTCGGATATTTTAAAAAAATTTGAGGACGCCTTCTATGCACCAAAAGACATTTTTTGGCATGCAGGAATTTTTTTTTACCAGTTTCTGTTTATTAGGGGTTTAAGGGAGAATATTTTAAAAAATGGTGCGCCTCTGCATTTTTCGAAAATAAAAATATTTTTTAAAATGTCAATTTAGTATGACACAAATTTGATCTCTTAATTTTTTTTTTTATTTGATGCACGGTTTTTGGTAATATAATATTTCACTGTAGAATTTCACATTGTCCATACAAAATTACCGTGTCGAGAAACAGTTTTTATTTATTTACGCGAAAACCGTGCATCAAATGAAAAAAAATCAAGAGATCAAATTAGTGTCAAACCAAATGGACATTTTAAAAATATTTTTTTTTAGAAAAATGCAGTGGCGTACCATATTTTTCTTAAAAAATATTTACGTTAAACCCCTCATAAACGACACTGGTAAAAGTTAATATATTTTTGTATGCCAAAAAATGTCTTTTGGTGCATAGGAGGCGTCCTCCAAATTTTTTCAAAATATCTAAATTGGTATAAACGGTATTATAAAAAAAAAACAACATTTTTTAAATTTTTAACACCCTGTAGTTTAAAAACTAAGACGTTTAGGAAATATTTCATATGAAGTTTTTTTGTATTTTTTATTGTAGAATTAGCCCATAAAGTTTGTCGGATAAGTTGTGAAACACCCGGTATCATTAATATAATAATATTCATAAAAGAAACTGTACAGGGTGAGTCATCGATAGAGCAAAGTAGATTTATACGAAAACGGTAAAATTTTTAACAGGATTTTTTTTAGTGATATGTAACACAAAGTATTGCATATTTCTAAAATATTTTGGTGTGTACAGGGTGCCCCAAAAATTATAGCGAACAAAAAATTGATTTTTTAAACGGAACGCCCTATATTTTATTACATATTTTGAGTCTACATAAAATTCTTAGCATCTTGGCTATTCATATTCCTATACCTAAAGTTAATAGTTTGGGAGTTATAAACAATTGAAAATCGGAATTTTTTATCTTTGACCATTTACTGAGCAAAAACAGTTCAAGATGCAGCAAAATGGCTTTCACTTTCCTATCTTAACTTTTTAAGGGCCACCCAATGGTAATAAAAAATGAAGGTCAATTGAAGGTTGAAAAAGGTGAATTTTTAACCTTCAGTTAACCTTCACTTTTTGCTACCATTAGAAAGCCCTTAAAAGTTAAGATAGGAAAATGAAAGCCATTTTGCTGCATCTTGAACTATTTTTGCTCAGTAAATGGTCAAAGATAAAAAATTCCGATTTTCAATTGTTTATTATAACTCCCAAACTAATAACTTTAGGTATAGGAATATGAATAGCCAGATGCTAAGAATTTTATGTAGACTCAAAATATGTAATAAAATATAGGGCGTTCCGTTTAAAAATCAATTTTTTGTTCGCTATATTTTGGGGCACCTATACACACCAAAATATTTTAGAAATATGCAATACTTTGTGTCACATATCACTAAAAAAAATCCTGTTAAAAATTTTACCGTTTTCGTATAAATCTACTTTGCTCTATCGATGACTCACCCTGTATATTAAAACACAGACTGTCCAGTGTCCACGAATGGGGTTTACAGGAGAACAAATGGATACGAAATTTTATATTTAAAAAAAAAAGTTAATTTTGATAAGAGTTTTTGCTTGTAAAAATTATGATTTAGCAAGGAAAAATGTTGATCTTGTAACAGGGTTTGCAAAAACTTTAAAACGTGATTTTTATTCAGGAGTAAACGACCTTTGTTTTTCATTTTTAGCCGAAATGTCATTTAGAAAATTTATTCAAAATAAAGTTAGTAATCGATAAAAATAATTGTATAAAATTTTATTTAACTTCCATAATTTGACAAAAACATTCTGATGACATTCGTTAACAGCTGAAATTTTTTGTTGTATATTGTATATGAATTGGGAGAGAGCAAGTGTTTGAGAAGCAAATCATGATAGTTTTTTGGCTATTTAATTACAAAACTTTAAAATAATTCATTCTTGATGATGCTAAAATCAGTTTAATAAAACTTTTTGATACCCCTGTAAAATAATTAGTTATTTAATATTCTATTCTAAATAAATTGTCTTTATGACATGACAAAAATGAAAAATAGAGGTAGCCTACTCTCGGAGAAAAGTTATGTTTTTTGCGCACCCTGTATATAGAATTAACATATTCTCTTCGTAAATAATACTTGTTTAAAACTTAAAAATTTTATAAAGAATTATTTTTACGAAAAATACATTTTTTATCCATTTGTGCTCTTGTAAACCATATTCGTGGACAATGTGTATATAATTTACAACTTACACTTTGACTTCTCGTTGCAAAAGATAGTTTCGTCGTAAATTAACATTAAAAAACAAAATTTTTATTTTAAGAAATTAAACTTTTAAATAAATATTAAAAACATCTGGTGCATAGTCGATAAGTCAATTGATTGTTATATCTAAGGGTTATTTAAATAGTATTTATCAATTCAACCCCCATCTGTTGATAAGCACCAGTTATAGGGGTGATAAGGTAATGTTAACATGAGGGGTTGTAAATTTATGTTTACCCTATTTAAAAGATATTTTTACGCATACTAAAAGGGTACTTTTATGAGTTTTATTATACCTTTGTTATAGCAGCAACTAAAGTTACTATTTTAAATCAGGTAATAATTTATCCCATCAAAATAAATGTGAATAAGGTGAGCTAAGCTCAATACTAAAATTATGCTTAGCTGTGGGTTTCGCCGCAAAAGAATGGAGGAAAGGAGTGCTAAGTTTTGTACAAAATCCAAATATGTATGAGATCTTAAAAGAGGTTATGATTTGACTTGGCCAGTTTTAATTACATCAGTCATTTTATAAAGTTATTTAACTTATTTAAATATTTTTAAATTATAATAAAAAGTGGCCAAAAGTCAAATCTAACCTCCTTTAGGATCTCATACATATTTGAATTTTGTACAGAACTTGGCACTTATTTGGATCTTTATTCTTTTTGCGGCGAAGCCAACTAAGCAGCTAAGCATAATTTTAGTATTGAAGTTGGCTGACCTTTTTACATTTATGTTTTTGGTGGAATATTATTATTTTTGTAAAAGAAAACTAGGCGGGCATTTAGATATTAATATCATTTTTTATGCGTTTTCGCTGCTAAGTTTGGTTTTTTATCAGTATTATCAAAGACAATTAAGTTTTACAATTGTCCTTGGTATTATCTAGGAGTGTGCGAATAATTCACACTTACGAATTTTATTCAAATCGAATCAAATCGAATAGAATATCAATATTCGATTTGAAACTCGAATAGAAGAATTCGAATGTTTATTCGAATAAATTCGATTTTTTTTCCGAATTATTACGAATTATTGTAGTAATCGCGAATTTTTAGGAATATTTAATTTAGGATTTGTTATGTTTGAATAAATTTGACAAATAATATACTTTTTATTTAAACCATAAAGTTTTATAAAATAAATAAAACAATTATTATAAAAGTTTACTACAAATCTTTGTTCAAAAATAATAAATATGATACTGAATCTATAGGGATAAATTTATTTTTGTTCTTCTCCATGAATAAAATAATTAAAAATTATGGGTGTGCGAATATCGTTTGAATCGAATCGAATATTAATATTCAAATCAAATCAAAACTTCCGAATTATTTAAAAATTTCGAATTATTCGACGAATTTTAAATAATTCGAAAATTTTGATTTGATTCCATTTTCAATTCGAATAATAATATTCCAATAATATAATAAATAAATATTATAAATAATTTGTTTTTTTTTTAATAATTCACTAATTATCAAAATATGAATGAATTCTCTATTTTATCCAATTAAGATTCCATAACATCGGGCATCAAAATATTCTACTTATCCATTATATCCTTTTTGATTAAAAGTTATTGATCCGAAGAAGACAATTGCTCAATTTAAATATATATTTATTTCAGTCAGTAGCAAACAAATCTAGATACAATTATTGGCAAGAAATTTGTCCAATTTAATTTAGCTTTTATAATCTTTATATTAGTTTAAAAGAAAATGGGAAAGGGTTATACACACACTGATAAAAAATGAACTTGATTCAAGGGCCACAATCTTGACTTAAGAACATCCGGTAAAAATACTTTTCTTAAATCAAAAGAATAAAATTCTTGATCTAAGAAAAATCTTTGAGAACAAGAATATTTTTTTAGCTTATGAATTAAATTTTATGGTTCTAATAAAATGTATTATTGTATATTATTTGTTAAATTTATATTAATAAATCCAACATAACTAATCCTAAATTCAATATCCTCGAAAGTTTACGATTACTACAAACTCGTAATAATTAAAAAAATTAAATTAAGAAAAAAATCGAATTATTCGAAATTTCTAGAATTACTCTATTTTTTGTCGAGTTATTCAGGAACTTCGAGATTCGAGTTTCAAATCGAATATTGATATTTGATTCGATACGAATAATTCGTAAGTGTGAACTATTCGCACACCCCTATTAAAAATATATATAGAAAAGTTATTTTCTTATGTTTTGAAACATTATACACTGAAAAAATGAATTTGACTCAAGAACATATTTTAAAGGAAATAATTTTTTGAAGCCAAAAGAATAAATCATAAATTCTGAATTGTTGCTCTTGAGCTAAAAAACTATTCTATTGCCATATTTTTTTTTTTTAGATCAAGAATTTCATATTTCATTCTTTCATTCATTTAATAAAAATTATAACTTTAGGATGGTGTTCCTAAGTCAAGATTTTGGCTCTTGAATCAAGTAAATTTTTTTTTTATTAGTGTGTGTATAAGCTTTTCTCATATATATATATATATATATATATATATATATATATTTTAAAAGTAATAAATATAGTATATTAAAATAAACCAATTGTCTTCTTCGGATAATTAGTATTTAATCAAAAAGGATATTATGGGTCAGTAGAATATTTTGATGTCCAATGTTATGGAATCTTAATTGGATATAATAGAGAATCTATTCATATTTTAATAATTAGTGAATAACTCGCATTATTTGTAAATTATTCAAAAAATTTTGAATTATTCGTAATTTTTCGAATTATTCAAAATTCTTCAAATTATTTCATATTTTAAATTATTCGAAATTGTTCAAATTATTCGCCAAATTTCGAATAATTCGGAAATTCAAATTATTCGATTCAAATTTTGAATCAAATATTAATATTCAATTCGATTTAAATGATATTCGCACACCCCGACTATTATCTACATTTTCTTAAAAGTTAAAAATAACAGTACGGATTGCCCATTTATGATCTGATTACTTACCTTTTTACGATTTTTCAGCACGCTTCCTGATTATGCTGAAATTAGCTAAGTCCGGGCGATAAAAACCATGTTAACGGTTTTAATCAGCGCGTATTACAAGTTTATTGAATGGGGACACCACTTATTTTTTAACTTAATTTTATTTTTATATTCTGTTATATAGCAAATATAATAATACATATATTGGGATAGTTTCAAATATCTACTTGTAACGGTAACGGTTCAAATGCTAGAGAAAAGTGACCAAATATGGAATACCATTTTGTTTTTTACACATAATTTGCATAAAAATTATAAATAAAAAACTTTTTGTAGTATGTGTTTAGTATTTATTATGAATTACGGGTGACAACAAAATTACTATCCAACAATTTATTTTCAAATTTAGGGAAGTTATATTGTATCACCGGATGCCAATTTGGGACATAATAGCATCTGTGTATTACTTCCGGTTTAACCGTAAGTAATATAAACTTTGATATTGTTAATGGAACATCCAATGATAAGTATATATTTTTAGGATTAGAATTCTACAGGTCATTCCTGATATAAAATCTTTAATATTTCCATAAACTAACTCTTTTGGTTTTGGAGGAAATGGCGTTTGAAAATTTCCAAACGACAGCACAAATGCAGTTTTATGGGAAAACAAATGAACATCACAAAAATTGAAAATGCTTAAAATAGTTCTTTTAGAAGACTCTACCTTTAGAGACCATTATAATACTACTTCCTGTTTAACCGGAAGTGCTGTATAATTTGAATTTCAAAGTATGATAACCGTGGTCATTTTAATGAAACACCCTATATATGTTTTAGGATTTAAGTTTTTTAAGCTATTCCTGATATAAAACCTATAATACACCCATAACCTATCTTTTTAGTTTTAGAGAAAACGGCGTTTGAAACGAAGTGACTAGGGGCACGTTGATGTGCCGCGATTATTTTTTACCGGGCACGTGTATGACGTCACTACTGAGCGTGCCATTATTCATCATCAAAGTTGAAATTCAAACTATCCTTAATTTGGCTATATTCCGCCTTCTTTTTGCACAAAATTCTTGATATAACACTAAATTGGCATACAATATTTTATAAACATCCTTAAAAAACCTCTTTTTAGTTATTTTACACGTTTTTTTATTAAATTCTAATTTTTTTACGCCCAAAACGCTGCAACCATGCATACACCTATGTGTATAGTAGTTTCAAACATGGCGACTTGATTTAAAGCAAACCTTTTATTATATTAATAAAGAAAGGCTTATAATCAGTAAAAACAGGTTTTAAAAGGTTTTTTAATGTAAAATGAAATATTGTGTGCCAATTTAGTGTTATATCAGAATTTAGTGCAAAAAGAAGGAGAATATAGTAAAAATAAGGATAGTAGACAGTAGTGACGTCATACACGTGCCCGGTAAAAAATAATCGCGGCACATCAACGTGCCCCTAGTCACTTCGCGTTTGAAAAGGTTTAGACGACGACCGATATTCATGAAACTTTTGTTGTGAGGTCGTTCGGACTTTTTCAAACGCTGTTTTCTCTAAAACTAAAGAAGATAGGTTATGGGTGTATTTTAGGTTTTATATCAGGAATAGCTTAAAGTATTGAAATGTTAAAAATATATAGGGTGTTCCATTAAAATAACCAGGGCTATCATCCTTAAAAGTTCAAATTTTACAGCATTTCCGGTAAAACAGAAAGTGGTATTATAATGATCTCTAAAGGTAGAGTCATTTAAAAGAACTATTTTAGGCATTTTAAATTTTTATGATGTTCATTTGTTTTCCCATAAAACTGCATATTGTGCTGTAGTTTGGACATTTTCAAACGCCATTTTCTTCAAAACCAAAAGAGTTAGGTTATGGAAATAATAAAGGTTTTATATCAGGAATGACCTGTAGAATTCAAATTCTAAAAATATACAGGGTGTTCCATTTAAAATATCTAAGTTTATATCACTTCCGGTTAAACCGGAAGTAATACACAAATGCAATTATATCTAAAATTGGCATCCGGTGATACAATATGACGTCTCTAAATTTGAAAACTGTACAGTTGCACTGAAGAAAATAAATTGCTGGATAGTAATTTCGTTGTCACCCGGTATATATTTGTCCATTATTTTGTAAAAATATTTAGTTACATTGATTAATTTCAATTAAGATTTTTTAAATGAACTAAAAAATGATAAGGGTAGCTAAATATGGAACAGGTACCCCAAATATAGAATACTATAAACAGTAGACTGGGCCAAAAATCGACTTTTTTCGAAAAATATATCGAAAATATTGTTTAGGGTGACAAAAGAAAATATCGTGAAGATTTAAGCCCTTAATATTAATATTTAGAGGTCTCTCTCCTACAATTTAGTATAGAAGTATTTTTAAAAACCTTAAAAAGTTATAAGAGACAATGATAAAACAAAATCGTTGCTACAGTGAAGAAAGGACTTGCTCTACTGGCATGTTCCCACTTTTACTCGAAAATGGGCATTAAAAAAGAGACAAACCCCTCTAATTGCGTGTGTATTCCGAATTAGGGATACTATTCCATATTTGGTCACTTTCCACTACAGTTAAAAAGTTTTTTTTGTATAGGGACCCCTCTAACTTTAAGCTTGTTTAATTTTTAGATTTTTTCCTACGTTTGCACACAATTACCGAGCTGGATTCCCAATTTTATCTTTTTAGGTCATCTGAAAGTGGGTTAGGTTTTTGATCTATATGTCAGTCAGTCAGTAAGTGAGTGAGTCAGTCAGTCAGTCAGTGGAGAGTTGGCGACTCTTAGACGTTCATATCTTTATAACCGTTTAAGCTAGGTTTATGAAATTTGGGCCACCAGTTGTCCTTATGGGTATAAATTAACACACGTAGTTTCATATGTTTATGATAAATAGGTTTTAAGTTATGGAGGGATCAAAAGTGGCACCAAGTGTTTCGTATATTACACGTCGCGGTGTAGCCAGTTCCTTTGCTTAAACTTGGCTTGACACGCTGCCGCGGGTCTAGATTTATTTTTAAAAGTTGTGCTGTGTGGAACAAAATTTAAAAATGAAAACTAAAATATTTATTTAAAATACATTAGGGGGTTTGCGATACTATCAAAGGAATTGTTAATTATTTAGTTGTTAAAAAACAATAAATTTAAATGATTTATTGATTGGTATTTTTGTTACTAATGAATGGGGCTCATTTTAGGGGTAGTTGAGTAATCTTTTAATGACATTGAACAATGTTAATTATTTAGTTAAATACTTATAACCATTGTGAAATCCCGTCTATAAAATTTGAATATATTTACATAATAAAAGGGGTTTTGGAATAACATGAGATTTATTACAATATAAAGTTTAGCAAGTGTGTTTACACCGCTCTCTACCAATACTTTGTTTATTTTAAAATCGTTAAATCCGTCTACTATTACCTTGTCTATAATTTTATTAATATTAAAAACATTTTACAACTTTAAATTTAAAGTGTAGTCTTTTGCTTTGTTAAAAAATGATTCCACTGTAACAACAAAAAGACCTTCTTTCCCTAAATACTGAGGAGTTGTGGGGGACCTATCGACTTCTGTCCCAAGGAATTAGCCATTATTATACCGTCCTATGTGTAAAACCACGTAGTAGATTCTTTATTGCATCCATTAACGGTTTATCTATAGAAGCCAACCTTCTTACCTTGTTCGTTCCCTAATGTTGAAAGCGTTTCATTATTTTTGTTATATTATTAGAACGAAAATTATTTTTCCCTATTGGATGGAAAACTTCATATTTCCGATGCGTTTTCTTACCTTCAAAATGCGGTATTCCTGTAAGCAGAAGGCGTTCTAGGCAATGTACTTTTCCGGCCATGGCCAGGTATATTTTCTTCCGGGCGCTCATCATTCTTACGCTTTTTATATACGCTGATAAATTTTGTCAAAGTCGATCAACAATACATGACAATGTGATATATTACCTAAAACAAAAAGTAAAGAATTATTTTGTAATTGTCCAGAAAGTTGCGGCAACCCCGATTTTGACGAAATTTAGTATACGGGTTTTTTTTGGGTGCTGATTACAAATTTAAGAGATTTTTTTCTAAAACGTATCGATCTCGAGATATTCGTCATCAAAGTTGAAGTTCAAACTATCCTTATTTTTACTATACTAAATTTATATTTATACTAAATTCCGGATAAACCACTAAATTTCTAAAACATAATTTTTTATTAATTTTATGCTTTTCTTTATTAATATAAAAGATTTGCTTTAAATTAAGTCCCCATGTCTGCAACCATTTATACACATAGGTGTATGCATTGTTACAGCGTTTTAGGAGTGAAGGATTTGGAATTTAATTAAAAAAACATGTAAAATAACTAAAAATGAGTTTTTCAAAGATCTCCATAAAATATTGTGTGCCAGTTTGTTGTTATGTCAAGAATTTTGTGCTAAACTGGGCGAAATATCGTGAAACTAAGGATAGTTTGAATTTCAACTTTCATGATGATTATTTCGAGAACGAAACTTTTCCGAAAACTAAACCCCCGTTTATTATATTTAGTCAAAATCGGTGTTGCGGCATTTTTCTAGACAATTACCTATTATTTTAATCGAAAAAAAATAGTATTTGCGTCGTAGAAAAAGCACATTTCCATGCTCATGGTGGTTGCTCGACCCTAAAGGGAGTAATTACCTCCCCACACAGAAAGGTTGTAAAGTAGAGTCGGTAGGTTGTGAGAGCTGTTATTGTTTTTTTAGTCCGATTTTCAATTTTGGTATACATAACAAGGTTCAAACATACTTTCTTTATTCTATCCCCCTCCCCCAAGGAAATAGAATTATCTATCCCAGTGGCTAAAGCCTCGTCCAGTAAACATTTTTCCAAAAATAAATCGCTTTTCCTACATGTTGCAGAACACCCTATTTTATTGTTTTTGGTTACAATTTGACTTTTGTCAAAGTTTTTTTTGTAAAGTTGGATCAATCAAAGTTTTTATTTTTAAATAAAATTCTTAATCGCCATGCAGTAAATTGTTTTGGAATTAATGCGTTATTTTTTTAAATGACTAGGTCCAATGTGTGTGTGTGAAATTTAATTTTAAGAATATAGACAAATATACAGGTGTCTTTCCATTTAAAAAAAAAAACAAAGTTGCCCCTTTATCGAAAAACGTATATTTTGGTTTTTTTAACAAAATCCTAAATATCTTTAAAATTTTACACTTTGAAATTACTACTTGAGAAATTACGGAAGAAGCTTAGCATTTTTTTTTATTTTAAAAATAGGACTGTGTAGGGGGTTTTCCTGTTTAAATATACGAGTAATTTGCACTTAAAGGTAGCTAATATAAAATATTACTTTTTCTGAACACCTTGTATAATGTCTCGTAAAAATAGAAATTTAGCTAATGGCACAGTTTATATTTTAGCAATATTATATCAGAAAAGTTATGATTATAAAAAATTTCTTATGCAATTTCTTAAAAATCCAAATTATCTTAAATACATTTTTGGCATAGGAATGGCTAATGTCCCTGTTTTAAGGACGTAGTGTAAGTAAGATTTTTAATTTGTTTAATTTCAAAAGTGGCCATCACGCTTAGTTATTCTATTTAAAATGTTTACATGCCGGCATTCTTTGTCTAAAATTTGCCTTTATTAGACTCTCTCTTATTCACGCATTGCCTGAATACGTTTTTATTTAACTAAATGTTTATACTAAATGCTAATAACATTAAAAAGAACGACTCTTTTTTAAGTTTCTTTTTGGTAAGCATTCCCACAGAGCAAACAATATTTCAAAAACAAATCCTCTGTATTTTTTCGTGAATTTAATCAAATTTTATTAATAAATGACAAATTGCAAAATGAATATTTTTTTGGAACAATAGGCAGTTCAGGATTTTTTCGCTTTGCAATTTTTATGCAAGAGTTTTAGATACCTCTAATTGTAAGAAAAATACAGCTATTTTTGGGAAAATTTGTGATTTTACAATATAATTTTTTTAAATAAACGAAAAAATTAAAGATACACTTTTAATACTTAGATATTCTCGGGGTTGGGAGCGGAAGGGAACCAAAAATAAACTCTTTTTTCGCAAATTCAAAAAAAAATAGTTATTTATTATTCAAGGAAATTTTTTTTCAGAATTAAGCTCGGGGTTTTGATCGAAATTTAGTATATGGGGTTTTTGGGGTGCTGAATCTAAAAGATTTTTTTCTAAAAGTCGAGATATTCGTCATCAAAGTTGCAGTTCAAACTATCCTTATTTTTACTATACCTTCTTTTTGCACTAAATTCCTGATAAACCACTAAATTGGCAACAAAATATTTCATTTAACATAAAGAAACCTTTTTAAACATAATTTTTTTATTGATATTATGCTCCTTATTAATATAAAAGGTTTGCTTTAAATCAAGTCCCTATGTCTGCAACCATTTACACACATAGGTGTATGCATTGTGCAGCGTTTTAGGAGTAAAGGATTTGAAATGTAATAAAAAAACATGTAAAATAACTAAAAAAGAGGTTTTTAAAACATTTTTATAAAATATTGTGTGCCAGTTTGTTGTCATGTTAAGAATTTTGTGCTAAACAGGGAGGAATATATTGAAACTAAAGATAGTTTGAATTTCAACTTTGATGATGATTATTTCGAGAAGAAACATTTCCGAAATAAAACCCTCGTTTATCAAATTTAGTCATAATCGGTGTTGCCGCATTTTTTTAGACAATTACCTATTATTTTAATAAAAAAAAAAATTTGCAGCTCATAGAAAAAGTACATTTCCATGCTCATGGTGGTTGCTCAACCCGGCTAAAACCACTGCCATAGATAAGAGGGGGTTAAAATGAGTAATTACCGGATACGTTTTTTATTTAGCTGAATGTGGATACTAAATGCCAATATGCATAGCAACTCAAAAGGAACAACTTCTTTTTTAAGTTTATTTTTTGGTAAGCGTTCGCACAGAGCAAATCAATATTACAAAAGCAAATTATCTGTATTTTTTCGTAAATTTGATCAAATTATATTAATAAATGCCAAAATGCATAATGAATATTTTTTAGAAACAATAGGCAGTTCAAGATTTTCTCACTTTGTAATTTTTTATGCTAAGAATTTCAGATACCTCCAATTGTAAGAAAAATACAGATATTTTTGAGGAAATTTGTGACTTTACAATTATAATTTCATTAAATAAACGAAAAAAATAAAAATTATGCAACACTTAATACACTTAGATTATTCTGGGGGTGGGGGCAAAAGCGAACCAAAAAATTAACTCTTTTTCGCAAATTCAAAAAGCTCGAGGTTTTGTTGACTCCTGATGCGAAGCGGAGGAAGACAATAAACAGAGAGCTCAAATCTGAAAATTTATCCAGTGTATAACACACTATTTTTTCTGTGATGGGAAAAACGAGCCCTTATTCTTAAAAACAATAACATATTAAAGTCAGAAAATTTTGAAGTTTCAAACTCAGTCGACTGGTATATTTGAAACACAATTAGACCTTGCATTACTATAGAAACCATTAAAGATATTATTTAGTATCTGACAATGTAATTTTGTAAATTGACGTATTGAAATGAAAAAGTTAAAACTTCAAGCGGTCGTTTAGTAGTTATTTGTAATAATATAAAATAAAAAATATCTTACACTGGACTCGTCATATAGGATAAATGTAAGTTCAGTATAATAATTTATTATAAAATTAAATATTTACCTATTACTTACATACGTTTTTGTATGTCCGGGAAAAATACTTACTTTTTTCACACGGAAAAAAGTCACATTTTATCTGTTAACAAAAATAAAATATTAAATTTTTTTCCCGTCACGGAAAAAAAGTTTATTTTTTACCAGGGTGTTTCTCTTGATCAGTCTTTATAATCTAAGCTATGCCCTTGCCCTGATTGTTAAATGGCTGTATTATCAGCTTATTAACAGCATGCAAAATAAAATAAAAACTAAAATTAGTTTTCAATGATTTTGACTCGGCCTTTAACAAAGCAGCAGTATTAATAGATAAAAAAGGTCCCCATTATAGTACAAATTGTTACGACCATCGCATCGGGGTGAATGTACTCATAGATCGCTACCGGAACGTCGTCGTTTCAACTCTAGTAAAGGCATTTTATATGCTTTTTGTCAAAAAGTACCAGTCATTCTAGAGAGAATTGTTAGATTAAAGATTTTTTTTTATTTAAAGGAATTTTATCGATCAACCATCGGTTAAGTAGTTTGTAGTCCTGTGGTTATCCTTTCTCTTTGTGTTGTCTGTACATAAGCAGGTAATATAAAGAACTGCTGTCATATGAAAAACAATTACGAATGGTACCATAAGAACGTCTTTACTAGATATGCATAAAAATAATAAATATAAAGCGATTAAAAAAATAATTAAATAACACTTGTCCCTAATATTGTTATATTTTAAAATTATGTTTTTCATTAATAAATTTAATTGACAATTGAGTTAATATTTTATATGCCTTTTTGTCAAAAAAGTACCAGTCATTATAGAGAGAATTGTTAGATTATAGAGTTTTTTTTTATTGAAAGAAATTTTATTGATTAACCATCGGTTCAAGTAGTTTGTAGTCCTGTGGTTATCCTCGCTCTCTACGTTGTCTGTACATAAGCAGATGATATAAAGAACTGTCATAAGAGAAACAATTACGAATGGTACCATGAGAACGTCTTTACTAGATATTCCTAAAAAATAAATTTAAGGCGTTTAAAAAATATATTTAAAATAACACTTGTCCCTAATATTGTTATATTTTAAAGAAATCGTTTTTTATTAATAAATTTAATTGACTATTTAGCTAATATTTTATATGCTTTTTTGTTAAAAGTACCAGTCATTCTAGAAAGAATTGTTAGATTAAAGAATTTTTTTATTTAAATGGAATTTTATCGATCAACCATCGGTTAAGTAGTTTGTAGTCCTGTGGTTATCCTTTCTCTTTGTGTTGTCTGTACATAAGCAGATGATACAAAGAACTGTCATATGAGAAACAATTACGAATGGTAACATAAGAACGTCCCAAGCAGCAAGCTGACGTCTTATTGACGTCTCTTTTAGTTATTTTTAGTCAGCAAAGACGTCATAAGATGACGACAAAATGACGTTAAAATGACCTCGCTAAGTCACAGACAAAAGACGTCCCATTAGTGACGTCATAATGACGTCTTTAAGATGACCAAAAATTGTCACATATACTTTTTTTTTCAAAAGCTAAAATGAAAAATGATATGATATTTTATTTAGTGATTTTTTTCTAATTATTGAGTAAACATGCTTGCAATTTCCTTGCACTGCAAGGTCGCATCTCTTGGGACACTGTCCAACCTGGAGATGCAAATTTTAACACTAGCCGAAGGTATTTCTTTCAAACCTAATAGAAATCACCAACCGCAGAACGGTCTTGAGCTATTTTGGTTCTCATCGGTACGGTGCCGGTGTAGGCGATAACAACAAGCTCCAAAAAATTGCTATAAGAAGCAAAGATGTTAAATAAACGTAGTAGTTAATTGTCCATTACGCTACCTATCGGTAGAGTTTTTTCCTATTTTAATTTTCTAAAATTAATATAACCTATTTTTGGAAGTAATGATAAACGATAAAGATGTATAGAACTACTTTAATTACTTTTTAATACTTTTAATTAAGCCTTTTCCAAAAATATTTTTAAAATTTATGATTTTCAAATACCCTAAATTTCCTAAAGCAATTTTTATTATAGCTTTTAGCATTTCAGGCGAAGCAAAAATGAAGCATATTTTTTTTCGAAATATTAAAATTAAAAATTTTACATTTATGGTAACTCCCCAGGAGTACTCTGAATTGGCTTGTTTTGTAGGAGTAGGGGTTGTGGGAGGCAGTGTAAACAGAGTAAATAAAGCAACCCCCAACCCTTAAAATCTTTTTTCTGCGTATGGGCCTGGATCATTTATAGGTAAAATAAAAGTAATATTTGTTTTTTGTTCTTATGCATGTTTTATCTTTCAGTCGTATAATTGTTTATTATTAAATAGTAGTAAAATGTATTATTATTTTATTAATACGTTAAACACCACTTATATGTATATTTATAATGTGCAAAAGATTTAATTTATTTATGAACTTAAATTATAAAATTCCTCAGACGTATACAGTCTGCTATGTTAATCTCAGTTTCGTTTTCACTGTTTTCAGTTTTATAAAATTTTAATTTTAACAATGGTAGACTTTACATATCTAGAGTTATACAGGGTGTAATTTAATTTAATAGTAACATATTATGTCCTAAGCCTTTCAACTTTTGACTATAGGAAGTTAAAGTTTTAAGAAAAAAATCGTTATCTTATTATAACTTTAAAATTGTTTTAGATATTTTGAAGAAATTTGACATGCACCTACCCAAAGCCAATAGGCATGTTTTGATGTTAAAGATTTTAAAATATTTTCACCAGTGGCGTCTGTACGAAATGAATACGGATAATTAAAAAAATATAGTACGCCGTTGCTTTTCCAAAAACTAAAATGTGTTTTTAAAACCCTATTTTTTGTAACAAATTTGACCTGTTGACTTTTTTGTCAAATGCACCGTTATTAAGTAAATAATAACGGTGTATACTAGACTACGTTCAAAATAATTTCGAAATATCACAATTGCTTGAGAACGGCTTTTATTTTTTTACGCGAAATGGTGCATGGGAATGAAAGAAATATCAAATTTATTGATAAAGAAACGGAAATTTTAAAAATGATTTTTAATTTTTGGAAAAGCAGTGGCATATTATTATTGAGTCCGTTGTGACGTCTCTGGTATTTTACAACAAAAATGCCTATTAGTGCTTAGTAAGTAAATGACAAAGTTTATGAAAATATCTAAAACAGTTTTAAAGGTGTTATAAGAAAACGATTTTTTCCTAAAACTTTAACACTTTGTAGCTTCAAATTTAAGAGGGTTATGACCTATGTTAAAAGGAACTTGACATTTTTTTCTTGTTCTATTTTATTTAGGTATACGAAAAATATTAGAAAAAAAACATCTAAATTTTTACTTGCCCAATTTCAAGAAAACATACAAATTGTAGGTACATATAATCATATATGTCAGGGAAGTAATTTTTGTTACAAATCATTGGTCAGGTGCCACTAGACATCGAGTAAGGTCTAAATATGCCCCTAACTGCTGTAAATATCACTGCCAAAGTTCAATAAAGTAAAATAAGAAATATAAATAAAAACTCGAAGTTTTTAAAAAGTTTAACACCCTGTATCTTAGCAAAAAAGTGAAATGTGCACCTACGTTTATAAAAAACTTTTCCATAAATTTCGCCAATAAACTTTTTTCCCACAATTGAATCATTTATTGTAGAAACCAGCCAACTGACATTTTTGGCAAAAAGAGATTTATAGCAAAATTCAATTGTATTATGTAAACACACGTTTTTATGTAAAAATCAGTAATTTAACATGTATTGTGTGTGTTTAATTTTATAAGAAGAATTGTGTTTAGTGCAGAAACCTGTCAAGCAACGGTTTATAATGTGTTTCTGAAGTAAATTTTATGGTCAATCTATGGTAACCCTGTATGTTTACTTTGTCAAACACGTCTTGTTGAAATAAGCATGTCAAAATCCCAAGCAGCAAGCTGACGTATTATTAACGTCTCTTTTAGTCATTTTTGGTCATATTTGGTCAGCAAAGACGTCATAAGATTACGACAAAATGACGTTAAAGTGACCTCCCTAAGCAGACAAAAGACGTCCCGTTAACAACGTCATAATGACGTCTTTAAAATGACGAAAAATTGACGCATATACTTTTTTTTCCAAAAGCTACAATAATACGATATTTAATTTGAAAATTGAAATAGAAAAAAACTCCTTACTGCTTGCAATTTCCTTGCATTGCAAGGACGCATCTCTCGGGACACCGTCCAACCAGGAGATGCAGATTTTTACACTAGTCAAGGGTATATCTTTTAAAGATAATTGAACTCACCAACCGCAGACCGTTCTTGAGCTATTTTGGTTCTCATCGGTACGGTGTGCGATAACAACAAGCTCCAAAAAATCCTATAAGAAACAAAGATGTTGAATAAACGTAGTAGTTTATTGTCTATTACGCCATCTATCGGTAGAGTTTTTTCCTATTTTAATTTTGTAAAATTATTAGTCTTATTTTTCTGTCATATGATATATCGGTTGGATTTTGACACAAAGCATATAATGTCTATAATTTTTCTGGCGTGTTTTCTTAACATGACGTCATTCGATTTTAATGAGCTAGTATGACGAAAAAATGACGTAGAAAAGACGTCGCATTAACGACCAAAACACGTCAGTAAAATGACGTCAAAATTTTGGTTTGATGACGTCTCATGACCAAAAATAACTAAAACATGACGTCATAATGACGCCAGCTTGCTGCTTGGGATAATCCTCAAAGTTTTTTACTAAACAGATATACAGGCTGGTAAAGTTTTAAGAAACATATTTTTTTACTCCTGTGTACCTTAAAAGTTAAGACATTTATGACATACGTTTATTTGAACTTTTTTTTAATCACCTACGCATTTACACTCTTAGAGATACGCATCAAATTTAAAAACACCCTGTATAGCTTAGACCGGGCCAAATAGAAAATTATTTTTTTTTAATCGAGATTTCTCAAAAACGGCTGCTTAATAAATACCTTTTATGTGAAATATAATCTAAAATACATTTTTTTATCCGAAAACTACATACAAAGTGGCACAAAAACCCTATTTTGTTTTTAATTTGTGCAAGATACCGCAGGTTGCACCATCTAGGAATTACAATAAATTTGTTAGCAAATTCTCATTTCTCACCCCCAGAATCCCCTTGAGCCAAATATTTTAACAATAAACCCATTACTTACACAATTATTTATAAGAAACTTAAACCAGAATAAATCGTCATATTTTAGCCTTAGGAATGTGTGGTAGCATTATTTTTCGCACATTTTTCAGTATTAAAGGGTTAATACAAATAACATCTGTTTTGAAAAGTTAATAAGTACTACTCTAATTTTTTTGGGCCAAAATCATTATTCATTTTAAAGAAAGAAAGTTTTTTGTCGTTTACCGAAAATTTAATAAAAAGAAATAAACGACTCAATTAAGATACACCGTGCTTAAATTATAAAAAGGTATTAATATTGTTTTTATTAACTTCAAAGCAGCGAAACGTAAATAATAATTATTTTTCTTTTGGTCAATTCACTGTTAGTTCACAAGTCTATATTCGGAAAGCAGGAGTCTTATTTTTTGATAAATAAATAATAAATCCACCAAAGGAATACAGCACACAGGAGGTTCCTAAGCCAGCCCTATATTACCACCTTATGAATTAAATATAAAAGAGCATCAAGTGCTAACTCCTAAATAAATAAATATTGGTAATGTGATGTGATAACCATAATTTCTTTTAGCTTCTTCGTGTGCATTAATTTTTCCTATTCTGACCTACTTTATATCTTATTATGTGAATGTGTCTATCAGTGACGTTGCACGACCAAAGTTAGGCGTAGGCGAAGTATTCGCGAGGCCCCTTTCATGACGAAAATTCGCACCTGCGCGGGTAAAGGGGGATAAGTCCGAAAATGTGAAAAATGAGATAAGTTTACTTTTGAATATGCCAAAGCGGTAACTACTTGTGTGCAAAAGGGTATAACTGTCTTACGTTTATTTTTATGTTAATGAACTATTGTGCCAAAGGATATAAACTTTATTTAAATGTGTGCAGAGATATAACTCGAGATATCACCTTTGGCACTCTCTTTTTGCTTTCGTGGAAAAAGCCACAAGTATAGTTATCCCTCTTTTCACAATCATGTTTTTTAATGTGGGCGAATCGTATCGCTTTGCACATTGTTTTGTTTACTTGAATTACATAGACACGTGCTTCAGGGTTGTGTGATTTTTTACATTTTTAAAATAAACTTTAAACAACAAAAAGGAATAACGTAGAGCAAATACATTTTTTTCCTTCCTTTATTCGCATAATAAACTTTTTTTTCGTATTATATAATAAAATATAATAGTGGAATAGTGAGGTTATGAGTTCTAAACGAAGTGACTTTTTAGCAAATTTGCGTGCCAGAGCTGGCATTGGGCAAGGTAAGAAAATAATACAAACATATTAAATTAGTGTGTTAAACTCCAAGTAGTAATAAAAGTGTTTTTGTGTCTTTAATATTGTTAATTAAAATGTCCCCTTTACCACCAAAATATGTTAGGACTTAACTCTTTATGCACGTTTGTCTGTCTTAAATTTTGAATAACCACACAAAAACTCCAACAAAATAGTAAGAACCTTGTAGGTATATTTAGGGTTTACATAAAACAAAATAACTTAATAAGCCGTTATAATAATTTCAAACTGATTTTTTTATAGATTCAAGCTCAACAAACTCAGCTCAGTGTTCAAACTTTATTGACGATGCAGTACGAGCTGAAACGGGGTGTTCGTCCAGCTTTTTTTGGCTAATAATAATGGTAAGATTTTTAAAAATTAAATGTTCTAAATTTTTGGACTAATCAAAAAAGTTATTTTGGAAAGTTGATAAACCATACCAATATATTGTTTAATTTTTGCAGCTTTAATCTCATCAAACACTGGTCCATATTCAGATTTTATGGAAGGCGCTGTTCAAGCTGAAAAAGGGTGTCTGTTTAATTTTCCTGCTGCTAGTTATGGTATAACTAAAATATTTTTGAAATTTTTCGACTTGCTAAGAAAAATTTTTTAAACCCAATAAGACGTTAAAATATTGTTTAATTTTTACAGCCTCAAGCTCACCGAACTCTGTGCCATGTTCAGATTTTATTGAAGAAGCATTACGAGTTGAAACAACCAACGGCAAGGGTACGACATTTTAAAATAATTTGTAAATTTTTAGCATTTGTATACATTTTTTAAAATTTTATGATATATTTTAGTATTGTTTTTTTTAGATTCAAGCTTACTAAGTTTAACAGAGTATCCGGCATTAAATGAAAATTTAAATTTAGGCAAAACTGAAAACAAAAATTTTCTGGAACGTAGTGAAAATAAAGACAATCGTTATTTAAGCTGCATGGAAGAAAATAACATCTTTGATGATTTTGAATGCGACGTAGATGATAGCGATAAGGACAAAGATTATGTTCCAGAAGAAAACTCAACAGATTCAGAAGACTTAAACTTAAAGGTACTCCAAAAAAAATTAAAATGCGTCAGTAAAAACTTAAACAGTCTAGCCCATCATTGGCCAAAGTGGCAGTAAATGAAAAGAAAAACAGACTGTTTAAAGGAGACACAAGAAAAAGTCGACAAGAGAGAAAGAAAAACGGAATTTAGGACAGGAGTACAAAACTAAGTCAGGTAAAGTTATAGCCAAGCGTCAGCATAAAAACTTGGATAGTTGTCGAAAAGGTTGTATGAGAGTTGTAAGTAAAGAAATTCAAGCAGACATTTTTGAGGAGTATTGGAAAAATGAAAACCATAATAAGAGGGTTTTATACACTGCTAGTTTGATTAACAAATTTAAAAACCACCAAACAAAACAAGTGGAGCTGATATAGAAAAAGTTAAGGAGCATATTTTATTGATTCCTGCATATGAAAGCCACTACTGTCGGGAGAAAACTGGAGACCGAAAATTTCTTCCTTCTTTTTACACTCTTGCTCGACTTTATGACGAATACAAATTATGGCTTGGAACAAAAAAACCAGTAAGTCGCAAAGTCTATGAGACCATTTTTCATACAATGAATATAAGCATCAAAAGTTACGCCAAGGACACTTGTCAAAACTGTGACAAACTAAATCAGTTAATCAGTAATCAAGCGCAAAATTCAGCAATACGAAAAGAACTGCAGCAGGATTTAGAAAATCATCAAAATAATGCAGAAGCTGCATATGAAGCCAAACGAAAAGATATAGAATCCAGCAAGAGTGACGAGTCAAAAGCCGTATATACGTTTGATTTACAACAGTGTTTACCCACGCCAAACATTAGTACTTCAGTAGTATTTTATAAAAGGCAGTTATGGACCTATAACCTAACGATGCACGAATGTACCAGAGGTACTACAAATTGCTATATGTGGTACGAAACCGTTTCAAATAGAGGTGCTAACCAAATTGCATCTTGTTTGTTTAGGGAGCTTCTTTCTCTACCAAAGAATATAAAACATGTCACTCTTTATTCAGATACTTGTGGGGGCCAGAATAAAAATTCCCACATGGTGGCAATGTTTCTTATTCTTATGCAGAAATCCTCACTATCTTGTGTCGACCATAAATTCTTAATTCCCGGCCACACTAGAATGGAATGTGACTCTGATCACTCAGTCATTGAAAGAAAAAAAAACAAATATAGCGCCCCAATACATCACCCTCGTGATTGGTACCAATTAGTTCGGTCATGTGGTAAGATAAAACCTTTTAGAGCTATTGAAATGGAAAAAAAAATTTTGTTGACTTTGCAAATGTTTTAAAAAAACAATTTCAACTTCGAAAGAATGACGAAGAAGGGAATCGATTTATTTGGAAAAACGTAAAATGGATTAGGTATGAAAGAACTTATGGAATATTTTTATATAAAAATTTCATAGTGAAAAGAATCATTTAAAACTATGAATCTTCAAGCTTGGGAGTTAATTTGGTCTCTTGATATTTTTTCATAGTTGTATTCTGTAAAGGAAGGCCCATACATTGGTGTAAAAATCGTACAAGTCTAAAGCTTTGAACCATATTAACGTCGCCATCAGAATTTTGAACATTGCTAATGACATATTTTGGAGCAAAAACCGGACAAATCCAAAACATATTAACGTCGCATAGTTTGGAGAAAAAAGCGAAAAAGTCCGAAATGGAGTGATTTTTGCACTAAACATTTCAATAATCTATGGCGTGGATATACCTTGTTGAAAACATTTGCTGCAAACTAGCAGTTGAGTGTGTAGTCTAGTACGTTTATTTGTTGAAATCCAAAAAAATTGCCTTGTTAACATTACGGTCTTTACTAAATATTTTAAGACACATTTATAGCTTTATAATATAAACGAAACCTTCAAGTTTGCCATTTCAAATTGAATTTTGTGCATTAACGGATCTTCCAGCATATAGCAAACTTTTTACTAAACAAAACTGAGAGCATTTTCTCATTAACAAATACAAATATGCAGATTTTTTTCCATTAAATTCAACAAAATAAAGTAAAAGATACTAGAGTTTTAGTACAGGGATGTATTTCAAAAGCTGATAATATTCTAGACGAAGATACTGAAATTTTAAAAATATGGGAAATTCGTAAGAACCCCTCTATGACTCAGACTCTTTTTTTATGGGATACTCATTTAAATGTGTGTTTATTTTTTAATAAAATGTATTTTTATAACTTTTTATCCCTCACTAGCCCAAATTTCCTTTACCTTTGTTTTTAAAAAACTCCTAATAAACCAAATAGTAGAGTCTATAAAAACTGTTAACACAAGAAAAAAATTTGTTTATAATAATTATACTTTATATTAGAGATAAGCTTAACTGTGAATTTTTATTCACAGGTATACCTGTGAATGTGAATTTAAGTATTAACAAATAAAGGAACGATAATGACTATATTATTTCACAGAAGATTAAAGTGAAAATATGTATTATGTTGTCAGTGTGGGGTGGAATAAATGGAAAATAAGCAAAACATTGTTTAAGTTTTTTAAAACACAATCAACAATACTAAGAAGGTAACATAGCGAAAATTAAATGTTACACAACCTGCAAAATAAATAAACAATGATAATGTATTTAAGTAATCAAAATAAAACATGTTCAAAATGCAGTAAATTATTTCGCCACCTTGTGAATTTGATAATTATGCGAAAAAGTGTCATTCACAGTTTAACCTTTCAACAACAGCTAATCTGATAACTATGTGAAAATGTATCATTTACAGTTTAACCATTCAACAACAGCTAATTTGATAACTATGTGAAAAAGTATCATTCACAGTTTACCCATTCACACAACAGTAAATTTAATAAATATGTGGAAAAATATAATTCACAGTTTAGCCATTTACAGGTAATTTTTAAACTATTAACAGGTCGTGAACGTGAAATGTTATTCACAGTGAATGATTCACAGCTAGTGATTTTATGCTCAACCCTACTTTATATGCTATACAGTTTTCTTTAAATTGCCAACAACTTTGAAATATGGACTTGTCCAGTTTTGCCCCAAAGTTTTCAATTGCCACTTAAGTTATGGTTCAATTGAATTTACCTGGTACATGAAGCTGTCCATTTAAAATATATTGCTGTCACTTTTGGCATTAACTTAAGTAGCAATTGTAAATATAGGCATAAGTCTCATTTCTTAAATGATTTGGAATTTATCAAATCTTATTTTGAAACCTAGCCAGATAATGTATCAGTACTTTTACCATTTTTTATTCCAGTTCAAATAAAAATCCCTTTATTGAGAGTGTGATTTGTTTTATAAGACATTATATAGTATATTTAACAAAAAGAGATAGTAAATGTAAATCTTTATTCATACCTGTAATAAACCTTTTGCTGGTTGGATTTTTACAAAAATATGGATCTAACGCAACAGTCTTCACCAATCTTCCGACACTAAGATTGTAATTGTTCTCTTTTGAAAATAAACCATGTACAAAAACTCTTCCATCATCTGAGCAAGTGGCAATATATTCCCCGCTTTGATCTATTGATATTTGATTCACACTCACAGAATGTGCTTTTAATTTTTGCTTTCTATGCTATTGCCTTCGTGATCCAGAACATATATTATTCCCCAATGTGATCCAATACATATGAACTAAAAAGTGATTCATTCATTATTTTAAATGGTAAGTTTTAATGATATGCAAAAAGCAAATAATTTTCTCCTTATTTAAGTAAGGTTCCAAAAATAAAGAAGAACTTATTAGGTATTCCTTAAGACCAGCGGCGGCGGCGTGCACACTATAAAAGCATAAAAGTATTGCTTACCCTGGAAAAATTACTGTAAAAACTTTTTTAATCATTTTAAAATTTACTGCACTGTCTAAGTCAGATGACTTTGGCAGTTGTTATAAGATTATAACACAATATTAATAATAAAATAAATCCATATGCTACTAGTCACAGACAAGCTTGAAGTCTACGGAATTAGGGGAAAATTTTTGAACTGGTTTTCATCTTACCTTTCAGACTGTTATCAGAGTGTGTTGTTTAATAATTGTCAATCTGAATTTTTAAATATATCGTCAGGAGTTCGGTGGGATCTGTGTCGGGTCCTCCGTTGTTCTTAATTTATATTAATGATCTTGATAGATTACCTATTGCGGGTGAGTTTACAATGTTTGCTGACGATACAACCATTCTGTGGCACGGCCATGATGCATGTGAAATGAGACGGAGCATTGAAGCCGATTTAATTAAGATTAGGGAATGGTGTAATGCCAATTTTCTAACTCTTAATGTATCTAAGACCAGCTTTGGGTGCGAACTTGACGATATACATCTTGAGAACAACCCAATCAGTAATCCGACCGGTAAGTAAATTCTTGGGTCTACACATTGATAGAAAATTGAAATTTGAACAACACATATCAGAACTCAGTAAAAAGGTTTCTAGAGGTTGCTAGACTGTTAGAGTCTTTTCTCAAGAGTTGAATAGTGGGGTTGCACGAAATGTGTATTATGCCCTAGTTGAGTCACATCTTCGGTATGGTATATGTTTCTGGGGAGCATGTGCCGATTACCAGTTTAATGGTCTTTTTATGTTGCAGAAGAGAGCAATGAGATTTATGTGTAAGGCTGGGCGTCGGGAAACATGCAGACCTCTTTTTTGGCCAAAAATCCTAACTTTACCATGTATTTTTATTCTGGAAACAGTGTGTTTCGTACAAAAGAAATATAGGGATGAAATTTTTGCGGAATCTGTTTATCCCACTCGTAATAGTCTAGTGGCTTTTCTTCCCATACCCTTCGCAACATTGGTAAAAAGACCTATCATTTATAATTTAAAAAAAAAAAAGTTTAACCACCTTCCATCACGTGTTTGCCAAATAACTTATGAAAAAGATTTAGGAGGGAGGTAAAGGGTCTGCTTATTGCTGAAGCCTACTATTCGCAAAATTAATTTTTAAATGATGGGTTTGTGTGAGGCTTGCTTATTTTAATTAATGTTTGTTTTTCATTTTAATTTTATATATTTCTTTATTATTAATATTGAACATTTCACATTATTTTAGTTTAGTTTAATTTGTAACTTGGTCTATCTCTTGTCTATTTTTCCTCTAAATGTGTTGTATGTTTCGTTGTTTTAACGATTTGACAATGTATAAATATTTTGAGAAGTGGTGTGAAAAGGGAAATATTTATTATTTTTACTACCGTGACCTGACATTGGAAAACTTTTTTTTAGTTTTAAGATGCTTTGTTCATAAGAATTGTATTATACTTAGAACAATAAAGCTTTTTGAAATTGAAGTTAAAGTAGACAGAATCATTCGCCACTATAAAATGTCATTCTATTTAAGTTTTCCTACATTGATGTATTCCGTATAAGCATTCCATATAAAAGACAATTAAGCAATTTGAACTGACTATGATCAATTCTATGGCTAGGGGGCTTAGCTCCTCCAAAAGGAAATAAGACATAATTAGCCCCCAAAATTCCCAGTATCCAAGGCAGAAACTTATGTGACTAAAACCTAAAAGCGATAAGAGAGAGCGATTTTTATGTCAATAGTGCCACTTTTACCTAACAGTAGGTCATTTTTATGGCAATAATGACAAATAAATCCCTTTATCTTTCCCTAATTTTTTGCAAAGTCTCGAAGCTTGCCTCATACCTTGCGGGACTACCAAGGCTCCAGCCCACCCTAAAAACCAAAGCAAATTGCGCCTATGGATCAATTCCACCGTGATCAAAAAGTACTGCTTTACTGAGCGACTTGACTCGAAGGCAACCGACGACGCCTGACCAAAAAACAAACTATAAATAAAGAATTGTTATTATAAGGCGGTTTTAATGTGTGTACGTAAATTTAATGAGGGGTTCAATGAAACATTAGACATTATTTAAGCATATTTTAGTTATATCCTTATTTGATGTATATTTATATTTTTTAGGATTTAAATTTTATTTATAATTGTATTTTAAAATTTTAAGAATTTTATTATTATCAATAAACTTTTGCCTTAAATGGGACAGTTGGTTTCTAATGGTCACTTGTGCAACTTTTTACTGTCACCCTAAAATATGTAGGCAATCAAATATTTACGCTGACTGATTGTGTGTGGGGCACTGTTTCAATTATTGGCTATTATATTGAATTTTAGAATGTAAGCATATTTTACTGGATTAAATATTTTGCCTGCACGCCACTGCTTAAGGCCTAAGTGCATTTAATTACACAGAACTTTAACCTATATTCCAAAGTCTCAACAGGGTAGAATATGATTAAACTTTTTCGCAGAATAAGACTTGGTAGCAATAATTGCTAAAATTATTTTAAACTTTGGTTTGAGCAGGAAAATTTGACCATGTACTTACTTTTGTATGTACGGCAATGCATGTTGCTGAAGTATTATCAAGAATGTTTTTCAAGTCATTTTTAAGGCGTACATATTTTAATTTTGGCTCTATCTCATCCTCGGAGCATTCAGAATCACTCATAACATCCTTAAAGAAAGAATAGATTAAATGAATTGGAATCTACCCACTAAGCAACAATGAAATAGAAGGAATACGTTTAATTTCAATACTTACATTAGACTCAGACATTTTTAGTATGTATAATAAACTGAAAAAATTACATTTTATAAACTAAATACGAAAAATGAATCACAATTTTGGAAAAATACCAAACACTCAAAAAATAATCACAGCTGATTTTGACAACTTCTGGGATTTCAAGATTTGTTGGTTAAATAACTTTTAAAGTCTTCGAGCATAAGATCAGCTAGACGTGGCTTTGCCGCGAGACAAAAAAAAGTCCATTTTCTTTTTTATTCATTTCGCATACCAATAAGTCAAAGGGGAGGGTAGAAAATACGAGGGCTGAATATGAGAATCATATCTTAAAAGTATAAACTAGGGTTGCTTGGGCTTCGGAGTAATGAGCTAGCTCCACTAACATATTCTTGACTACCATTCTCGAACGTACTACTTAGGCGGGGTTGAATTAAGTAACCTTTAAAAAAAAATCAAAATATTTTGAATTTTAGTTAAATTGGTCCATAAATTAATTTACTATACCTAAATTTTGCGCAAAATGAGCAAAAGAAAAACTCCTAGTAGTGATAGTAACCCCAACTACGATTTTTGTGAATTTTTAACAGGTAAATTTTATTTTACATCCAATATTAAAAATGTTTAATGAATTTAAATTTGATCTAAATTTTTGGTAGTCAAGTAGTGTATACCGTTACTAGGTATAAACATAATTTTAGAGCTTGCCGAATATGAAAAGAATGTTAGCCGAAACATTCACAAATATAATGTGTATCGTAAAGCTGCTGCCACATTAGCAAGTCATCCTACACGAATATCTTCAGGAGCCGAAGCAAAGAAATTACCCGGCGTTGGTGATAAAATATCAAAGAAAATTGATGAGTTTTTGCAAACTGGGAAGCTACAAAAGCTGGAGAATGTAAGTAAAAATAAATGGTAATTGTCTAGAAACTGTCCGCAACTCCGATTTCGACGAAATTTGGTATACGGGGGTTTTGGGGCGTTGATCACGAATCTGAAAGAATTTTTAGTCGGAAACGTTTCGTTGTCGAGATATCCATCATCAAAGTAGTAATTTACACTAACCTTATTTTCACTATATTCCGCCTTCTTTTTGCACAAAATTTTTATGAAACACTAAATTGCCACACAATATTTTATAAACACCTTTTAAAAAACCTGTTTTTATTTATTTTACACGTTTTTTCATTAAATTGAAAATAATTTACCCATAAATGCTGCAACCATAAATACAATATGTAGATGTATTTATGGTTGCATACATAGTTTGTTTAAAGTAAAGCTTTTGAATTAATATAATTAATAATAAAAAATGTTTTTAAAGGGTTTTTGATGTTAAATGAAATATTGTGTGCCATTTTAGTATTATAATATGAATTTTGTGCAAAAGAAGGGAAAATATTGTGAAAATAAGATTAGTACAAATATCAACTTTGATGATGGATATCTCGAAAACGAAACGTTTCCGACTAAAAATTCTTTCAGATTCGTGATCAGCGCTCAAAACCCCGTATACCAAATTTCGTCGAAATCGGAGTTGCGGACAGTTTCTAGACAATTACCAAATAAATTGTAAATGTATGTCTTACGATTAGTTAATATTCAAAGTCCAGGGGTACTGTAGTTAAACTTTGAGCTGTAATACAATAGCTACTTTAGGTACTGATTTTTTTTCTATTTTTGTAACTACCCACATTGTCTTAAAAGAACCACATTTGATAAGTAGCTGCAACAAGTAGCTGCAAGCGTTGAATACATTTTAAAAATGAAACGATACATTTTTAATAGATAAGAATGTAGATTTAATATTTTAGATACATAATGATGAGACTAGCCAAGCTATAACTCTTTTAACTAGGGTATCTGGAATTGGCCCAGCTAAAGCTCAAAAATTAGTCCAAGAAGGCATTAAGACACTAGATGATTTAAGAAAGCATAAGGATCAGTTGAGCCATCATCAGATTATAGGACTGAAGTAAGCAAAAGCTACATCAGGTTAAAAAGCATTTAAATCAAACATTTTTAAATTAAACTATTTTGTATGTTCACTCACCCTCACTTTTAAAAAACTACAGATTCAACTAATTTTTTTTTACAATTACCATATCTAATAATAAAATAAAATAGAATACCTATTAATGTATGCAGGGTGGTTTTTTACCTATACACATAAACTTGGGATAAAACTGCTAAACAAATAAAAAAAAAAACTAATAAAAAAAGTGGAAAAATATTTTTAGTTAAGGAAATATTCAATTCTTTTAAATTAAAAAAAAAACACGAATTCTGAGGACAAATAATGACTAATAATAAAAACAAGAAAGTTACCTATTTTTATGTTAGAAATAATTTGGTATAATAATTTTAAACTAGAAATTTAATTTTAATTGCTATAACTTATTTAGTTTTGTTATAAAGGTCATTTAATATTGGTATATTTTTACAGTAACTTGTATAATTGAATTGTTCATTCAAAAATATATGTAAGTCAAAAAGTAAACCATTTTGACTAGAAGTAAAAATATATATTATTTAAAAAATATGCATGAATGTAAAGAAACTCATAATTTTTAAATGAGGAGGCACATGTTTACAATTTGTAAATAAGAAAGACAAATACTAATTGCAATTCATATCTTATTTAAAAAGATTTAAAAAAAAATCGCAATTGCCAAATCTCAATTAATTATTTTTTTTAAGCTATATGATTTTTAAAAGGAAAAATTCCATTATATCATCTTTCATAATAAGAAGAAGCAAATCTCAGTTTTCTTTATTCTACATAAGAATGTTTATCAATTTCTATTTTTCTATAGCTTTAATGTTCTTAAAAACTGACTTGCGACACGTCATGTTATTAAAGAGCAGCCATTCTTAGGTAATAAAACTGACCTAACTCAATTCTTGTATTTTTGAGATGTGCCACTTTATGTGGCAAAATACATTGGATAATCACATCCTTAAGACTTTTTACATTTGGAACATATTTTTTCAGGTATTTTGACGATTTTGAAAAGAAAGTGCCAAGAGAAGAGATTCAGGAGATTGAAGCAGTGATCAGAAAGGAAATTAAAGATTTGGATCCCAAATATGAAATTACTATTTGTGGAAGTTATAGGTAAGAAAGGCTACTTAATACTAGAATTGGGTCGAATACTCAAAATCAGTATTCGAATATGAATAGGTACCATGCCGAAAAAGTATTCAAATACAGAATATTCCAATAGTTTGAAGAAAAAAGTATTCAAATACTCAGTATTTAAGAAAAATACAATTCTGCCGAATACCAAACACACAGATTAATTTGAATACCAGGCCAATGTATTCTGAATATGATTCATATTACTGAGTATTTGAATACTACCCAACTCTGCTTAATACCTTGACATGTGGTTATTGATGATTACACAAACACATTCTTTTAATTTTTTATAGGAGAGGTAAAAAGAAAGTGGAGACATAGATGCCCTTGTAACTCATCCAGACTACACAAGTGATAAATCAGCCAAAAGACATAAGGATTTGATCTTAAAACATATTGTCCAAAAACTAGAACAATGTGGCTTGGTTACAGAAACACTGTCTCTGGGAGATACAAAATTTATGGTAAGAATAAGATAAAAACTAAATCAAGAAGTGTATCAATATAAAGTTTTTATTAATCTTTTTAGGGTGCATGTAGACTAAAACCTGACCTTCCTACCAGACGATTGGATATTAGATTTCAACCTTATGATCAGTATTATTGTAGCATCCTGTATTTTACTGGTTCAGATGTTTTTAACCAAAAAATGAGAGCTCATGCCTTGGAGCAAGGATTTACCTTAAATGAATATACTTTAAGACCAGTAGGAAGCACAGGTAAATTAAAGCAGTGTTTTATTTATGCTCTGAATGAAATACTTGAACGTTTCTAACCAGCAGTAAAAAATATTAGAAAAATTTGAACTATTATTTTCGTTATCTTACCCTTAATTAAACTGCTGAATGTTTTTATGGAACATCTATATAACTAAGATATTATTGTTTTTTAACAAAGTTTTTAAATAAAAATATACTTTTATAACATAAATACACCTATTTTTAGGAGTTCCTGGTGAACCAGTGGAAATAACTTCAGAAAAAGATATTTTTGATTTTATTGATTATCCTTACAAAAACCTGAAGAAAGAAATATTTAATGTGTATCATATATCATTTTTTATTAAATAATTAAGTGTTTATATATTCTAGTCCACATGTTGACTTTCTGAATGATGCAGAGAAACTTTTAATTATTGAGCCGTAATGTTAACTGGAACCTTTTAATTATACATACAGGGTTAGGAGAAAAAACCGGAACGGTGGTTTATCTCAACAACCGTATAATATAAATAAACCAAATTTTGTGTGATGTGCTACCTGGACATGAAAAATTTAAAAATTTTATTTGCGAGGTTGCCAAGTTTATAGTTTTATCTCTAGACTAGTGAATTTTTAAATTTTAAATGGAATACCCTAATTTTTATTATTGTAATCATTTGCCTGTGTCAACTTTATTATGACCTAATATTATTGTGTTTTATTCCTGTCAATTTCGGAGATATGGCATCATGATTTTTTCAAAATGAATACAAAATAAGTAGGTATGGTCAATTATCGAGGGTAATTACACAAGTGCATCAAAATTATCGATTATTTTGCTTGAAAGTGTATTACCTAAAACTACTAAAGTTCATTTTCATTTTTGGCCAAAATGTAAAATGAACGGGAGTAGTTTTTTAAAGGCAATATACTTGAAACTAAATTATCTGATTATTTTGATGCACAAGTGTAATTTAGGGAGAAAATTACTCGAATAAAGTGAAACTATCAAATGAAGGAATAATAATAAACAACTCTACAGATTCAGTGCCAAAACAAGACATTTTTATACAAAAATATTTACAAAATTTATTTAATGCCAAACTGACATATTAAATAAACAAATATGTTGTTAGAATTTGGTTGTCAAATTTACAATTAAAAAAATGACAGCGAAATTTTTGATTTCTACTATGCAATTATCGATGTAATCAAGCAATAATTGTCGAGTAAACAAATGGGTGAGTGTATTTTTCAAAAACTATCCACCGAAATTTGTCAAAATTAGTACAGGGGAGTAACTAGACATTCAAAATTCAGGAATTGTATTTTTGCGATGTTGGAAGGGGAATAAGAAAATTTAATTATAAAACATCGCAAATGCAATTCCTGAATTTAGAACGTCCACTAACTCCCCTTAATTTTTACGAATTTCGGTTGGATAGTTTTTAAGATAATTGACCATACCTAGTCGTTTTTGTAGAAATTTTGTAAGAAGCAGGATGCTATATCTCCGAAATTGAGAGGAGTGAAAAACGATAATATTAGGTCATAGTAAAGTTGTTACAGGCAACTGATTACAATAATAAAACTTAGGGTATTCCATTTAAAATTCCCTAGCCTAGAGAAAAACTATAAACTTGGCACCCTTGCATATAGAATTTTTGAATTCTTCATGTTCAGTTACCTTTTCGCACAAAATTTGGTTCATTTACGTTTGTCGGTTGTTGAGATAATCCACCGTTCCGGTTTTTTCTACTAACCCTGTATATATCGGGTGCCCATAAGATTACTAGCAAGCCTGTCGTTATCTTGAAAATGTTAAGACGATTTTTAAATTATGGTCGGATGCAGAGTCGGTCTATATAGGGTCGCAGATATTCGGCCATATTGCTTTAACGTATGACGACGTCACATATCCCATTTTTCGGCCATGTTGTTCAGTGCTAGAGATATACAGTTTATTATGTTAGAACAACGGTTTACATAACAGTTTTTAATTATTATTAAGTTGTAAACTCTTTTACTTTAAATAAAAACATTTGAACATGCAAATGAAATGCGCAAATTCCAGACGCCACTGGATTGATCAACAGCTTTGACTTTTCCCAGTCTTGCGAACTTTCCTCGGTGGGGTGCCCTTTCTTGTGTCCCCAACCCGAGCTGCCAAAGTCGAGCATGTGTCGCAACCTATTCTCAGTATATATACAGTGTGTCCAAAATTGGTAGGGAATGTATTGGGATATTGGGAACCATAAGAGATAGAAAGATGATTAAATGGGGAAAGTTGTGGGCCATTCATTGGCTAATACTAATGCCGTTTTGATGACGGCCGTATTTTGTTTGGTTATTGAGTTCTTTTGAAAAAACTGAAAATGTGCATTTTAGAAAAGTGCTGTATATTTTTATTTCAAATAATTTTTGGAATCTATAAAAATATTGTTAGGGATACTTTTTAAGAGCAATGCATTTCTGTATTCAGATTTTACTTTCGACGTTTCGGTTCTGAGATACCATCATCAACTTTTGTTTTTCTTATGGTGGCCATTTTTTTTTGCACTTTTTGCCCGACTCCGAAGGAGGAGGGCTCTTTCGCTAAAATGTGAAAATGAACGAGAGTAGTTTTTAAAAGGCAATACACTTGAAAGCTAAATTATCTGACTATTTTGATGTACGAGTGTAATTTAGGGAGGAAATTACTCGAAAAAAGTGAAACTATCAAATGAAGGAATAATAATTTTCTAAACAATTTATTGACTCTACAGATTCAGTGCCAAAACAAAACATTTTTATACAAAAATGTTTGCAAAATTTATGAAATGCTGACATATTAAATAAACAAAGCTGTTGTTAGGATATGGTTGTCAAATTCAACAATTAAAACCATGACAGTAAAATTTTGATTTCTACTATGCAACTATCGCTGTAATCAAGCGATAATTGTCGAGTAGACAAATGGGTGAGCGTAATTTTAGTCAAAATCGGAGTTGCCGTAACTTTCTAGACGATTACCCAAATATTTTAAAGTACTTATAAAACTGTAAAAAAATGTCTGGTCTTCTCAGAGTACAAACTCCAAAGAACAAAAAGAGGGCCTTGCTTTGCTTTAAGGGTCTAAATAATTCAAAAGGGTAGCTGCGTCGATATATTTATTACAAATTAAAAAAACAACTAATTATTCTTAAATTCATTTTCTATTTCATAATAAATAAATTTTTATCAAATATTTTCCCTTCACATTGTTTTAATACTCTCCTATATACATATATTTTTGGTGTCTTAAAATTAAGTACAACAAATATAAATCCATATATGGATACTCTGCATAGATGAACATAGTCAAAAGTAAATTTGTTATCAGTCAGTTTAATAAAAACGTATGTCAAGACTTAGATGAAATGTGTTATGAAATATATATCTTACTACACTGAACAAGCATTTTTGTTTTAACAAATATTTAGTTTTTAGGTCTTTCATACTGTTTTTAATCTAGGTTAGATAGATTTTATTTAAACAAATAGGCACTTTGAGTAAGGTGAAATGCAATATATTTAATTAGAGGAAACATGATATTTGGTGTAAGTAGTTTGTTTACAAATATTTTAAAATGTAGACTTTTTTAAACAACTATAATGTATAGCATAAATAAAAAACTCTATTCAAGGATTTATTTAAGAAACGATGTATTGATAATATTTTGTAGTGATTTACTGATACTAAAGAAAGAAACAATAAAATGTCTAAGAAGACCCGGTGTTTTATTTATATTAGCTTTTAGGATATTCAGAGTAAAAGAACGATACTTTGGGCACTTTACATTGCAAAAAATACCTCATAAGTAATTATACTTACTGACTTTTTTTTAACAAATATATTACATTTTTTGTTCAGGGGTTCGTTTTTATTTTAAGGTGCCCAAAGTATACATGGTGTAATTTAATTAATGGCTAAAAATACAGGAAATGATTCCTTAGCCCGTTTTAGGAAAAATAGTTCATATTAACGTATGTCCTAAACCACTTAACTTTTAAACTACAGAGTGTGGTGCATCAGACAAAAAAAATTAAGAGGTCAAATTTGTAGCAAAATAAATGGGAATTTTAAAAATAATTTTTGTTTTTAGAAAAAGCAATGGCGTACCATTTTCTTTTCGAAAAATCTTCGGTATACATCCCATACGGATGCCACTGGTAGAAATAATTAAAAATATTCCACATTAAAAAATGCCTATTGGTGCTGGGTAGTTGCGTGCCAAACTTCATGAAAATACCTCGAACAGTTTTATAGTTAGGATAAGAATACAATTTCTTATCCTAACTATAATATGAACTTATATTTGTAAAATGGTCTAAGGAATCATAACCTGTATTTTTAACCATCAATTAAATTACACCCTGCAAAGAGAAGACAAAAGTAGGGTAAGCCATAGGACACAAGTCCTACAACTTAAACCCAACTAAGCTATCTGCAATGAACTTCTAAGAATAGAATATTCAAAAACTCGCCAAACAAACTATATTTATATATATATAAACAAGTTAGTTATTAAGACTAAATTGTTAATAATGCATTTTTTATTAAAAATAGCTCTATTATCAATTTTTTATACTTTACATCAAAATATTTATATTGAAACCACTAACACCATGTATATTAATAAAATATGATTTAACTGATCATAAATTAAAGTCTAGAACTAAAATATTCTCCTAAATGACAATTTTTCATCACAATAGTAAACTTAAACTAAAAGAGTTTTCAGTTTATAGTTTTGAGCAAATACAATTAAACAATAATAAAAGTTAAACTTAAAAGTAAATTTACATTTTATTTTGGCGTTTCGCTATATACCTACATTCTAGTTTACCATTTACTTTCCAGGCATTGGTAAATTGCCCTATGAAGATTTAAAGTGCCTCAAATATATGGGAAAATATATACAGGGTGGGCTAAGCTAAACTTGCACACTTTTTAACTAATAATACCTTTTTTATGTGTTGCGTCTATCTTTTCTATTTTTAAAGGGCTGATAGGTAGATACATTTTCTTAAAGTTTGCCAATTTTGGTCAAATAGATTTAGACAGGACTGGACTTACGGGATTTTTTCAAAATACTGTATTTTACCTCGTTGCAAAAGAAATCTGATTTGGCTACAATTAAGCTAATTCGTTTTTCTTGTAGAAAATCTATGGGAAATGATTCAGTCTCAGATTCAGTAAAAGCAAATCTGTCAACAATTTGAGGATTTAGGAATTATAATTATTTTTGATAAATAAAGCATGCATTTCTCTCGATTTTAAAAATAACTTTTTTGTGTTTGCATTGAAAATCAATAATAAACATATTAGCCTAATTGTAAATAATTTTTTTTTGCAACGAAGTTTAATGCATCATTTTGAAAAAAGTCCTGCAAGTCCTGTCCTGTTTAAATATTATGACCAAAATTGGCAAACCTAGAGGAAACATATCTACCCATTAGCCCCTGAAAAATGAAATAGATGGGGGCAACAGATAAAAAGTTAGTATTAGTTAGAAAGTGTGCAAGTTTAATTTGGCCCACACTGTAGACGTTATGTCTGCCTTATAGTATAAATTTCAGTGTCTGAACACTAGCAGAAGGTAGACATTGGGCAGAGAACGCATGAATCCATGATCCGACGACGCGTCGATGGAAGGCGGAGCAAATGTTAAGCAATAAAGGGTCACCCAACGAAGACATCTTGTGTGTTTATTCTTATAGAATCTCACATATCTGCATTAAAGAAAAAGGGATACAACTTAAATGAGAAAACCTATTTATTGGTTAATTTTCAAAGTGTGTATTTTTTAACACCTTTTAATAGGAAAAATTTTGTTACCAAAATAAAAAAAAAATTAACAACAGAATAAATTATATTGTATATTATTTTACTTTTATGAATATGTATAAAGGGCAGTTATAAAGGACAGACTGCCACAATAAAGACGTTTTTAGTTGAATGGTGAATTTTATGATAAATAATTTTCTAGGGGAAAAATACATAAGATGTTATCTCACAATCTTATTTAAATATAAGGAAAGTAAAAAATATTACCTTTTTACACCCTCATTAAATACCCTGTACATACACCTGGTAGGTATATTTACAAATGTAGCCAAATAATTATTTATTATCTATTTTAACCCAACAAATATGGACACCATATAAAATTTATAATATTTACCTAAAAATATATTAACATATGGGTATCTCAATATAATCTCTTATATATTCAATGTATCTTCGGTTTTAAATATCTAAAAGCTATGAGGTGAAGGTACTTTTCTTAAGATTCTTGTGCATTTTTATTATATCATTGATTTCGTTTATACAGTGACCGCCAAAAATGTTAAATTATATGGAACGCTTTTTTATTTCTGATTTCTCAAAAAAAATATATATTCTTTATAAAAAACTCTGCATACACCGAAACTCACAAAACACTGATTAAAAATTAAATAAATCAAAGTGTATACGAGGTAGGTGCAAATTAAGGAATATGACATAAGAGAAAACTACCTTCATTTCAACTTGGAGAAAAATTTTACTTGGAAAACTTGTTTAGAATTAAAATTCATGTCACATTTTAAAAGCAGACCCTTCTGTTAAAAAAAAAAAAAAAATAGAAAAATACATACTTTTTATTCTTACCCCATATAGAGATTTGATTGAATTAAATTAACTGCAGTTAGTTTTCCTTATTGCCCTTAAATTTCGAAAAAATGTCATAGCTTTGTTATTCCTAAAGCATTGAGGTACATTTAGATCACTTAAAAAACAAACGCATATTTTTGCTTTTTGATGGTTCAATAAGGCTAAAATTTACCTTATAAAAATATGTCTTTATTTTTCAGAAATATAAATTCAATTTTATTATTTTCCATTACAATGTTCAAAATTTAACTTTATTGGTATTATGGTAATAGTTCGATCTAACCTCTATACATGGTAAGTTGGAGAAGTACGTTTTTTTTTCAATTTTTTTAATAGGAGGCTCTGCTTTTAAAATATGACATAACTTGTAATTCTAAACAAGTTTTCCAGATAATATTTTGCTCTAAGTTCAAAAATGAAGGTAGTTTTATCATGTGTCATATTCATTAATTTGCACCTACCTCATATACGCTATGATTTATTTAAGTTTTGATCAGTGTTGTGTAAGTATTGGTGTATGCAGAGATTTTTATCAAGAATACATTTTTTGAGAAATCAAAAATAAAAAGTTTTTCATATGGTTCAACATTTCTGGCGGTCACTGTATAACAAAAAATGTAGTCACAACCTTCTCTAAGGTTCAAGACATAAAGGAAGAAATTAGGCAGCAACACTATATTTTATGTAAAAGGGTGGATGGTAGCAAAGAATAATAGCACAATTAACTGATCATTTGTAGTGTTGCCCAGAGTATCCTCCAGACTTGACTCTTAGGGAAAATTGTGCTACAAATAATCAGAGGTAACTATTGCGCATTATAATATTATCCTTAATTTTGAAACAGCGTCACTTTTTCTCAAATATGATGCCTTTCGGAAGATACTATGCATATTCCTCATTGGGTAACTGAGAATACATATTAGCATCAAGCTTTTTAGCTCTATACCTTGCCAAAACCAACAAAAATGCTATAGCCGACAACGCCAGTAACAGCGCACCTATCAACACATACAGATTTACCGGATTCTCAAACAAAAACAAACTATTACACTCCGATTCCCACTGGTCGGGAGCGATAGTGATAGGACTCATAATCTTCTTAAAATATTTTATATCACAATTAAACTCACAACTGCCTACCTTAATGGGCCTAACTTCAGTTGTGTTTTTGTAAAAACATTTACGTAGGTACTTTTTGTAGATTTGTGTAGCTCAAATATAATTGTAGCTGTGTAGGGAGGACAGTGGTACTCGAAAGCTCCCATAGAGTTTAACAGGTTTGCTATGGTCGTATCGTGAGCGGAGAACATTAAAAATTTTGGGGCGTAATATTGTGCCCCTTTCGGTGTCACTGTTCGGTTCCTAAAGTAATTGAAGAGCTCGTTAAAAAAGGGACCTGTTTTTAACCTAGCTAGATCTGTAGTGAATGTAGGCGTAGCGAAACTAAGAAAAGCTGTAGGTTGCAGCTTTTGAGGAAACACTTTTGCGCCCAAAGAGGTAATGTAAAGTTTTTCCAGGTCTCAATTTGTAAAGTACTGTATAAATACTCCACGTTGCTGTATGTCAGTAATCTGTTCCCCTGTATTCCTAGTTAAATATGCGTAGAGGTCGTGATTCGCATGGCTTATATTCCTGAAATATTCACTCTTATATAACTTTTTCATCAAAAAGTCGTGTTTTTTACACGGTTTTTTGGCTGCTAGCACAGCGTCCAGTTTTTCTGGTATTGAGTGGATAGGTATCGGTTGCCAAGATAGCCCGTTTACAAAAATTTCATCTTCAAGTGGTGGGTAGAGGCCTGCTAGATCTGCTGCTGCTGACATTAGGGTGCGATCGACGTCTGTAGAGCGGACGTATATATCTTTTTCGGAATATTCTGTGGGTAGAAAGTCGGCGTATCGTTGGCGGAAGAATTGACCTAGTTCATAGTGTTGCTGTTTACCTAGCTGCAAAAAAAAAATGTGTAATTAGGAAGTGTGTAAACCTAATAAATAAAAGTTCATTTATTATAGACCGACGGAAGGTTAGGTTTCAGCTAGTTGATTCGACAATGTTTATGTTACTGTAAATAACAAAAATCGCGCTCAAATAACAATACGTTTAAAAATGTCCAATTTTCTGAAGGAAACTTTAGATGGCTTGCTAGTATTAATAGAAAAGTTTTAACATGTTATTACAGTTTAAAAGACTTCTTGCATAACATTTTTATTTTTTATTTTAAATTTTTACACACAAATGAATTTCTGAATTGGTATTTATAAATATTCTTTAACAACAAACACTCGACGTTCCTCTAGAATCAGTTAATTGTGTAGTGACAATTTTTTAAGGATAACATCCTTAAATTTACTAAGATAATCACCAGCAAAAATAACATCGCCTTATTCTTCCTGCTTAAAAAAACAGCAATTTTTGAATAGAAAAGTTTTTGCTACTGCTTATATTTTTTGGTACACTCTGTATATAAAATATTAAATACAGCCTGTCTACTTAAGTTCGTACCATATGGAAAACTTGTTTATTAATACTTTTACGAAAAAAACTTAATTCTTCATAAAAAGTTCCTGCATGGTCTTAAAACCTAAAATGCAATTATCATGATATTAATTATTTTTTTCAGTGGTATACGAGGTATGTCAACAAATATGAATTTTGCTCAAGAGGAAAATATCTTTATTTTCATAATATCAAAAATTTTTATTAAGGAAACATGTTTAGGATTAAAAATAAAATTCAAATATGCAAACTTGTTTATTTTCAGGAATTTTTTTGTTGTGATAACGAGCGTTTCCGGGACTTTTTGCTGTTTTGACAGCTTTTAAGCTTTCTTTACATAATATACTTTTTAAAATAAGTATGTAAAGGTACTTTCCTCCTAAGAAAAATTAATATTTTTTGACATATCTCGTATACTGCCGTCCAACCAAAAAACACCGTATGTGCATATATTCATCATATCGCATACGGTGTTTTTTGTAGGACGGCAATATACCAGCTGCAAAAAATTCATATCTGATTATTGCACTTTAGGTTTTAAACTATGCAGAACTTTTTATAAAGAATAACTTATTTTTAATTCACGGGCTATTTCAACTTAGCTTGGCTTAGTGTACTGTCTAGTTAAACTAGAATTAATTTTAAAAATAATATTACCCAGTTCTAAAAATAATAATGCAATCATTAAGCTAAATGAAATATGAGGAAATAAATACTATATGTAAGCATGTTATTGGCAAATAACAAAGATTAACATTTACAAATAAAAGTTCAATTTTATTTCTATAATATTTACTAAACAACAAAATCCTGAGCAAAGTTTATTTTATGTTTTTTTACATTTTTCATTTCCCGTATTATAAACGATGGATATTTTTAATCCTGTTAAGTTTTTTCTTTTAAATTTTTATATGGGGTTACATTTTACCATGTAATTTAATTTTGGAAAAATTAACATTCAAAAACTCTATCCTTATCATACAGTGTGTCCCAGGATAGGTGTTATAAGAGGACAAATAAACCAAAAATTTTAGAATCTTAAACGTCCTTTCAAGAAAACTGGTTGCATGGTCCAAAACTAATAAATACAAAATTTTACTTTAATTGGTATTATACAGGGCCAGATATAACTAAAAATATGAAAAATGTCCTGAAGCTAACTACTTTTATTTTTAAAAGTCGAAGAACATTGTATAAGTAAATGTTGTAGAGAATTAGATTTGATGTCGAAATTTGAAGTTATTGCACGATTGTGAAAAAAATGTAATTGTCAATTTTTTATATCCCGCATTACATTTTTAATAATGGGCAGGAGGAAGGAAAATTAAAAAAAATTAGATAATTTTAAATATATATTTTTTTTAATTCGTGGCTCTACGCCAATTATTTAAAAAATGTTAATGCATAAGGTAAAAAATTGACAAAAATATTTTTTTCCTTAAATTCTTTAACTTTAAATTTTGACATAAAATTTAATTCTCTACAACATTTACTTATACCATTTTGTTCTATTTTTCAAAATAAAGGTACTTTACTCTTGGTTATTTTTCATATTTTTAGTTATAACTAGTCCTGTATATTACCAATCAGAGTAATTTTTATTTATTTATTAGTTTTGGACCATGGGACCAGTTTTCCCAAAAGGACGTTTAAAAATTATTGGATAGATCAAAATTATTGTGATGAGGGCGGTAACAACGTTGCTAAGTCGGTTAATTTAAAAGCTAATAACTTTTTATTTTGGATACAATTTGCGGATGACCTAAATTTGATTATATACAAAAAATGTTGGTCATTAACGATGTTTACCCCCTTAATCGACCTTAAATTGAGTTTTTACTTCTGTTAAAACAAAACATAAATACATCGCTTTAAACAACAGGGGCAACAAATAAAATACTTTTTATGCAGCTTGGAGGGGATAATCGGATAAAAAGTCTAATTTTAAATTATAAAAAACACATTTTCTATAAGTATCCATAATTTAAACATTACCTACTGATTAAAGAACATATACATTTAGTAATTATTTAGCTTATTGACTTAAATGAAAAAGATATGGTGTTTTTGCACAATACTGATATCATAAAATGCTTAATTTATTGTTTACCTGATAAATGGTTCATTACTAAATATTGGTTTATTGGTTTTGAGGCAGCTAAAACTGATATGGATATTTATTTATACCATTATAGTAAATTAGTACTTACAAATATTTAACAGGAATATGCTACTATTTGGGTAAAATCATTTAATTAAATAATGAATACAGATTTATTGCTTAATTAACAATTTAAATATTATTTTTTCTTTTAAAATTTTGGAGCACAGAGAACAAAGTATAGGTCCAAAAATGCATTGTTTTCAAGAGCAAAATAAAAAAAAACAAGATTTTTATTAATACCTTTATTATAATAAATTTTTTAATATTGTTTATACAGGGTGTTCGGAAAGGTGAGGTCATAAATGATAGTGGTGAGCCAAAATAATGTAAGCACTTCATATAAAAAAGTTATATCGCGCTTCATTAGGGAGATATTGACCTTCAAAGTTAAAATAAAACAACTTATTTTAATTATTACTTTGGAATTGTTGCAACAGTACCAATGATATTTGGGCAACTAAATATCCTTATACAAAGGCTTCTTTTAATAGGTAAACTGCTGTTCAGTAATATATTATACAGGGTTAGATTTTTTTCATTTTATGTATGCATTTTTGACACAGGTGACAAATTTGGCGTTTTGCTTTAATGGTTTGGTTCTTTTATCTTTTTTCTACAAAAAGGTATACCTTATTTGATATCTTGGACTGTTTTTCATCAAATCGCATTTTAAATCCAAAAATACCAGCATTTTGTATGTAATAAAAAAATCCTTTTTTTAGAAAATCAATAAAATATGGTAAAATGATTAAAAATAGTGTTTGTAAGCCATTTTAACTTTATGATTTAGATAGAGACTGTTTTTTTATAATTTTATCATATACATATTAATAATTTTCTAAAAAAAAGATTTTTTCATTATATACAAAATGTTGGTATGTTTGGACTTAAAATGCGGTTTTAGGAAAAACGGTCCAAGATATCTATTTAAATAAAGTATAGCTTTCTCTTTACAAAAATAATAAAGAAATTAAGTGGTGAAAACCAATATCAAATGTGTAATTTCAATAATTAAACTTACCTTAGTTAACATTCCCCAATCAACGGGCCAAAAGGATCTGTTTCTGTATGGATCATTAGGGTAGGGTCTAACAGGGGTTCTGTCACCATGTCGAAACACCTAAAGAAAATTAAAAAAAAAAATGTATTTGTAAGATTTTCTAAAATGCGTGTCTGTTACTCAAGGCACAAATTTATCCAATGCCCAAAAATTGTATTAACAACTCAAGGATTAAAATTATGTGATGAAAAATAATTAACAATTAAGTAAGCAAATTACAAGTTGATATTTTCCTGTTAACAGTGTATAAAATGAAAGACAATTTTTTAAATAAAATTATGTTCGATAATACTTTCTTTGCAAGATACAGGGTGTTAAAGTTTAAAGAAAAAAAATCCTTTTTATCATAAGTTTTCTACTACTCCAGATATCTGCAAAAAATTTGGTACACTTCTTTTAACCATTACATTACATTTTTCGCTGTAAAAGTTTTTAAAAATATTTTACGAGTGGGGTTCGAACAAGATTTGTATTTAATATTTTTAAGGAAAAAAATAGTATGCCATTGCTTTTTCCTCGAATCAATAATATTTTGGAAATACTTATTTACTTTTGGGTTTAATTTGGCTTTTGTTTAAAAAAATATAAGCCATTTTGATGCACGGAAAAATTGCTAAAATCTGATATGGTATTTTACTTCTAAGTTAGGTTCTTGGCTGTGTAGTAACTTCCTAAGACCAAAAAACTTTTTAATGACATATAAAATTGTAGTAATCAAATTATTTGACCTTACTTTTATGCAAATTTAACAAAACTGAATCTTACATACAAAACACCATATTCAGATTTTAAATACTTTGCCATGGATCAAAATGACTTACTTTTTAAACAAAGGCCATCGTTGTACAGAAAAATATTAAGAAACCAAATTAACCCCAAAGTGAATTAGTAAGTATCTCAAAATAATACTGATTTAAAGAAAAAGCAGTGACATACTATTTTTTTCTTTGAAAAAATTAAATACAAATCGTGTTTGAAAGCCACATGTATTTTTTTTTTTAACTTTTACTGCAAAAATGTAAGGTAATAGTCAAAAGAAGTGTACCAATTTTTGGCAAATATCTGAAGTGGTGGGAAAGTTATGATAAAAAAGCATTTGGAAAGAAAGCATTTTCTGACAGAATTTTATTTGAAACATTTTTGTTAATTACACAACAAGTGTATAGCCATGGTAATGGTAAATGGTTTTTTAAAATATTTATGGGGAAAATGAAAATATAATCTATAACTGGTACTGCCTTTTGTGACCAACCAATGCTGTTGAAGTTTATGGAGTTTTATGAGACCTTTCACATGTTTAAAATCCAGAAAATTGGCAAAACTCAAAGGCTCCGTATAATTTTTTATCACTTTGTACGACTAATCCGGCTTAGTGTGAAAGAGGGTTATAGTTAAAAATCAGAAAAAAATGGTAAGTTCCTGGCTCAAAACAATGTTGGGTATTCTCATTAATTTAAATATAGTACCTGCATTATGTAAATGCACAATAAGTATAAGATGGACATTTTTACAACTCAAATTATATAAGGATTTTATGATTGATATCCTTAATGCTTCTGAGTAGCAAATACTGCCAGAACTTTTGTAATACCTTGAAAACTAGATTTTCTTACATAATATAAATCCAGAATTATACTTACCACTACAACTGCATCCAAATCACTGGGGGTAGAATAGCACAAATTAAAACTTAAAATAGTAAGGAGGGTAGTTAAAAGCAAGCAGAAATTTGTCATTTTTGATAAAACTATAGAAAATCAGTCGAAATAAATTGCAGACAATGAAATCACAGCCATAAACTAACAGAAATCTTAAAATTGAAGTTAAAACATTGAAATTAAAATAAATTTAGTAAACATATGGTGACTAATTTTCTAAACTACCCCCGACAAAACCAACCACCTTTTAAATGTTCGTAAATAAATCCCAAGGTCCTTTTCATGTTTATTTTGCTGACGCATATGCAGAATGAGATTATCATTTTGTCTTTGTTATACTTATTTAGTTAAAAAAGATAGCTAGTTCATCCTTTGGGTCGTTTTATAAAACGAAGAGTTTCACTTGTTGAAAGCAGTAGAAGTAGGTTTCGAGTATCCAGTTTATTTTTCTTTTTAATTATTAAAGCACATACCTACTAGATGCAGCCGTCTTGCTTTGCCGCCCAATAGCGTAAAATTTAAAATCCACAAAACACTGGTTTTTATTTTAAATATTTTTTTATAATAAATGATTAGAATGACAACAATTTTAGTTTCTAAATGGTAAGAAAGAGCGTTGGAAAGTACGACATAGTTTGAACAATTCTGTTTCATTTTTTAAATATTTGAAACCAATAAAGGAGTCGTCCCTTTTGTCGCACTTGGTTAATTCGACTTTTTTATTTTTTTATCTTTGTGACATCTCACGAAGGCTTATGCCTAAATACCAAAGTACCGTGAGTGCCGGGTTATTGGATGTAACCCATTTTTTTACCCTGTTCCGTCAACGTTATCCAAGCACTGAAACATACAATTTTGCATTCGCTTTCCTTTTGTTAAGCCTGCTATCAAAGTCAATAAAAGGGTTAAAATATCCCTCAAAACGAATTTAAAAAATATAATTATATTTAAAATCAATAATGAAAAAAACAGGGTATATATTGTAATATTAGGGCATTTTTAATTTTTTGTATTTGGCTGTCAAAAACCGCAACTTTCAAAAAATGGATTTCTGAATATACTATTTATCGGCAACGTCTGAAGTTGACATTGACATTTGACATAATTTTATAACCTCAATTTTTTTAGAAATTTTAATCTTGAGTTTTTAGCAAAAGTTAAAATAAATCATGTAATATCTTATCACATAATTAATATAAACACAAATTTAAACAGTTTTTTATTACTTATCTTTTTATCTGTCCCGACATTTTGCGTAAATACTGACTTGCTGGCATATTTGCATAATTACAGGTTTAGCATGTTACTTAAGTAAATAAACTATTATTAAAACACTTAAGATGTTAGTTAGATGTTTTCGTTTAAGAAGAATTTACTTAAAATTATGTTTTTCTTTATTTATAATTCTTTCGGTAATACTTTTGTACTTAAAATATAAGGAAAGCAATGAGATTTATCACTTAAGTAATGAAAAGCTAGTATTAAGTCAAGATAATATTTTTGAATTAAAACTAAGGAAATGGGAGAGCAAAATCATACCAGGTAACATACCATTACTTAAAAATGTTAAGATTCTCCAACTGAAAGTTAATTTTAGGTCTAGGTGATAATGGAGAGCCTGCCTATCTTGATGGTGAAGATGCCATTCAAGGAGAAAAAGCTCTGAAAAAATTTGCTCTTAACACTGTTTTAAGTGATAGAATGCCTTTAGATAGAAAATTACGGGACCCAAGAAACAGCAAGTAATACAGTGCAACCAGAATTATATATTTTTTTGGAAATATTTATAAAATACCTAATATTTTTCAGGTGCAAAGATCTTAAATATTCACCACACCTTAAAGCATCAGTTATTGTGATATTTTATAATGAGCTTATGTCAGTTATTTTACGTACTGTATGGAGTGTTCTTTTACAAACACCAAGTCATTTACTTCAAGAAATTATATTAGTAGATGATTGTAGTACAGATGGTAAAGATTTTTATTTATTTATGCTGCTTTTAATATATTTTTAACCTTACTGTATGACTAAGTGGTAAAAATCCAAAAACCCCAGGAATTTTCAAAATAATTTTGTGTTTTTTTTCTTTTGTTTATAAAATTTCGGACACTCTTTAAAAATTGTTTTTGTTAATTGCCTTGTCTTGATTTGCTAGGATTCTTGTGGAATTATTTTTATTTTTAAACCTCGCTTTTTGGCTTGGTTCTACATCAGTTACCTTTTAAATAAATATGCATAAAAGAATCTAGAATAACCTATTCATAAAAGAGTGTAAAAAAGTTATTTTTTTTTTAAGAATATAGAACAAATGAGATATAAAAATACAAAATATGAATTCAAATCAGATTTTTATTTTTACAAAATGTTTACCTTCATATAAGTCAAATAATCAATATTAAATATTGTAAATTTTTAAAAAGGTTTTCTGATAAAATATAATATTTTTTAGAAAGTTTAAAAGGCTTATTAAGTTACTATTTGGAGACAAGACTTAAAGATTATAATATTAAACTAATTAGACTAAAACATAGAATGGGACTGATAAGAGCTAGACTGCAGGGGGCTAGAGAGGCTCAGGGTGATGTACTGATATTTTTAGGTAAGTTTTGTAGGGTTTTTATATTTTTTATATCCAACATTTTCTATAGTACAGCACCTTCCTAAACTTTTACGGAAATTAAACACTTAGATTTTTAATACAAGGAATTCCCTCTTTTGTATTTAAAGTAAAGTAAAAAGTAAGTAAAGTACAGGATTTTTCTAATTGCAGTAAGAAAATCTAAGGGCATATTACTGAGTTAATTTTATGATAAAAAGTTTATATAAACATAGGTCCGGAAATGCTTTATTTCTATGATACAGCATGTTAAAATTTTAAAAGAAAATCGGATTTTTAATAATATCTTAAATATGCCTCATTTGATTTAAATAAAATTTAGCTGTGATGTTTGTTAAATTAGGAAGATAATTTAGCTCTGACCTAATTTTAATTTTTAATGCCAGTGGCGGTGTGGGACGCATCTTAGCTAATGTTATTGAGAAAAAATATATGCCACTGACTTTTTTCCAACTTTTATATTTTTTCTTGTGTCTCTCCCACATGACATATTTTTAAGTGGCTTGCTTAGTTTTCCAGAAAAAAAAAAAACTGCTAAACTGCATAATCCTGAGGCATTTTTTCTTTTAAAAATTAAGTGTTATAACTTTCTTTTAGCAATTATTTATTTATTTATCTACAAATGTACACTACCGAATAAAAACTTTCTAAATGATACAAGAAAAAAGAAGCAATACCCAAGGTTAAAAGGTACAATAATATAAATATAAAATAACATACAAATATAGGACTAAAAGTGTGTAGCAACATTGTTTAGAATTATATTATCAAATTGTAATAGTTGTATTCAGTTAGTGTCTGGCAAGTCATTATGAAGTAGAAATTGTTAAAGAATAAATTATTAAAATTTATCCTTAGAATACAGGGTATTTTGACAAATGTTAATGTTAACTGGTCGCCAAGGTGGTGCCATCTCTCACCCTTGGACTATTTACTGTGGGGCCACCTTATAAGACATATATGCTCTGGTCATTACAGATTATTATAAGACAATTCATTATCCTAAGTTAAAATTATTACATGCAATAAAAATAAAAATAATAAAATATCAGAACCTGGACAAAAAAAGTTTGACCCATATACATATGGGTAATTTTCACGAAATCCCGAAATTCGGCTATCTTAAAATGACAAAAAATATTGAAATTATTTGATAATTATTTTATATGAATTTGATAGTACTGATGTTACTAGATTTAAATTGTGTAGTGGTCCCAAAAATTATCGCGTTTTATGAAAGTTATGAGGATATTAAAAAAATCAAAGTGAGGGAATGACAATTAAGGTGAGGGAATGATTATTGCAGACAAGTCATGAAGCTTTTTAAATGAAATTATTAAATCTTTTTATTAAACGAAATTTTGTTCTTAAACAATTAAGTAAGATCAATGAGTAATTCCAGAAAATCATAAAATTATTGCAGCACTTTGGCATAACTCTAATTTAAACTTAGTTTTATATATTATTGCACTTATTTAAGGCAATTACACTTATTAATTAAATAACAATGACCACAAACTCCTTGCTAACTTAAAGATTCTTCTAACAGCATTTATAACAACAGAAAAACTTCTTATTTTAAACTTTAGACTCATAGATAAAATGAATGCTTAGTATCAAAATCAACAAATCAAAATAACTTAACTGGCTTTTTTCCAAACAAAAAATACTTCTTATTTCGTAGGTACTAATAAACACTGAAATTACCTACTTTTAAAATTTTTAAAACTTAAATGATTCAGTCTCAAAGTTACAATTAAAGTCTTAATCAGATATTTTAAACTAGTTTAAGTCTTTTATAAAATAACATCCCTTACTGATTAATTTTGGAGGCTCAATCTTCCTCAGAATGTCATGCCAGGCATATAATTGTTCATCTCTGATTTTAGGCCATTTCCAAGATTTAGTTCCTCTTTTCATACACTTTACTAAAGCGCCTTCCCCAGAAACTGATATTATTTCCCCTGGGTAAACATTTTCGTCCCATTTGATAAGAACATAATCACCAATATTATGAGTGATATTACTGTCCGTACAAATAATATCATTTGATGAATGTCCATCATCATAAGATGTGTTTCGTGTTTTTAATTCAAAGGACTTTGGTTTTTCAATGCAACGTTTTGAAGATTTGTAATATCCCATGTGAAAATGTTTACACTTTTCTTCGCATTGATAACATGAAAGACTTCTAAATTCCAAGACATCATTACTGAAGACAAATTGACGAATTTTCTGGGTTCCACGAAATGCAGCAATGATGGTTGACTGTTTGACTAAGTCTTCTATCTTCGCGATATTAGCAGAAGTAACTTCAAATAGCTTTATTGAAGAACATCTTGCCAACAAAATTTCCTTGAGAGATTTCAAATTTACGATGTCCTTGCCTTCAGCCACCGCTTTATCAGCTGTTCTTTTTAATGTGCCACCTATGCCATCAGGAGCACCTTTACCATGGCCTGGTTCTGAATAATTCCACGCAAAAAATGTCGCACCCGAAAACAAATCATTTATATGATGATATACTAGATGAAACATGAACTTGTTCTTGTACTGGTTGACAGGACTATCACTTAGCATGTGTATTCTGCGAATGTTTGGATTTTGATTTTTAAGCCACTCAAAAACTGGTAATAAATGTGCCCATACTGCCATTGTATCGTGTCTATTATTTTCAGAAAGAGAACAAAACGTGTAGGGTTTTACAGTGTCATTTTCACGTAAATATAACACTCCTGTATGTAGAGTAACTTGTTGTCTTGCACCTCCGAAATGTACTGCCTGAATCTCTTCGTTATATTTGCAACAATAGTTTTCGCTGAAGTCTATGTGAATAAGGACTTCATTGTCAGCTAAAGTCTTTTTAAGTTCTGATATGATTTGATACTGGTGTGCTATCGTGGCAATGTGTTTAAAAAATAAAGGCAAAGTATTTTCTAATTGAAGTACCAATGACCTCAGTGAAACCTTGATCTCTTTTAAAATAGGTTTTCTTACTGTCTTCATCTTTCCATTTTTTCGTAGGATACAGTTTCATACATCCACTGTTCATAAGTCACTATTCTGTTTGGCTGTGGAAGGTAATACTCTACCATTTTATTTGCACAACCTTCACATTCTCGTAAAAGACATTTTGTTGAATAAACATTGCATGTCTTCATGGTCAAAAATTTAGTTAGATTACAGCAAAGCAATACTTTATTTTCATGTAACTTCGTGATCATCCGTTGAACATTTGCGTGGATTACACATTTGCATGTGTCACGGTCTTTTATGTTTGCCCAAGTCACCCAAAAAGGCCGAAATCTACAGAAAGTTGTCAAGCTTATTTTATACTCAACTGTAGTCAGGAATTTATTGTGCAAATTTTTCATGGTATCGCACAGTAAACGTTTTTGTTTTACCTGTCCTTTTGACTTTACAAAATCTTTCTTTCCTGGGCACATCCGAGAACTTTCGTCCTTTTCCAAAAAATCTTGAACATCCTTTTTTACCTCCATCAATTTAGCACTGACTTTCCTAGAAACGCTCTTTTTGTAACAATCATGTTTGAAAAACTGTTTTGATAAGCTGAGTAGTTTATGCTTCTTCAAAAGATCGGGTTTTACTATTTCATAGTACTTTTTCTTTTCAATATGTTTCTTTAAATTATTGTACCTGTCTTTTAGCTGTTTAGTAATAACTTCTGATAAAAGAAGCTTCTTCTTCACAATTTTAGGAACTCGGACGTTCTTTAAGAGAGCTGATACATTGGCTTCCGGTGAAGTTTGATTATATTTGTTTTGTCTTTGACATCTCTTCCGATATCTCTCTTTACTTCTTATTTCTTGTTTCAGTCTTTCCTGTAATCTGGATATTTTTGCATAAAGTATTCCTCTACGTTTTCTGAGTTGCTGCCTTCTCCGATTTACTGCCAGATTTCTCAATTCATTATTTTGCATAGGTCCTGGGCTAGGAGGTGGTGTCTCATCTAACAGTCTTGCTAAATTTTTTCGCACTCTCACTGTTTTGTCTCTATATGTTTGGCTATTTTTCTTCCAGTTTTTCCTTTTTGCCTTCTTTCTCGGGAACTCATTGCGGATATAGGTTTATTTGTCTTTTTTTTTTTTTTTTTAATGTGCTTTGTGGCTCTTTGGTTAAACAATTTTATTATACTTTTTAAACATTCAATAACTTTAATTTTAATTGACATATATTGTAAAATTGTTTTTGTAAATAACTGATTAGCTGAAATATTTGCTAAATAAAGAATTTAATAATAATAATAATAATACCTACAAGTGAAATGTAAGTAATTTTTATTTTATTAGAATCAGAAATATATGGCATTAGGCTTTGAAAATAATATCGTTCAAATGTCTTTCTCTACTTTGTTTAGTTGAATGATTCTTGTTGCCCAATTTCTGATTACTAAATTTCCAAAAACATAAAACTTTGCATATATTGTATATGGGTAATTCTCACAAAAATTCCGAAATTCTTGTCCTTGGAGTTTATATAAAAATCCAATAAAGAAATGGATGTTACTAATATTTCTATACAATCCGCACAACTATATCTAAAAGATTCACATAAGATTTTAGAGCCGTATAAATAAATAAATAAAAATGCATAAACATAATGTTCCTAAAATCATTCCCTCACTGTGTCCCAAGTACCAATTTTATTTACTTTTATTTACCAAAAAACTTCAAAAATCATTCGAATCATATAAAAGTAAGTTTGGTTTATTTAAAAATATTGTTAATCAATGGGAAAAACCGAAATTAGCGTTGTAAAGGAAAAAACGCGGTAAAAATTTGAATGTTGATATGTGTCTCACAAAAAAATCATTCCCTCATACTACTACTGGCAGTTGAATTATGAACGCATTTTAAATAAAATACGAACGCTACCATTAGTTTTTGAAAGTTGGCACTAATGTCAATTTGTCAAAATGGCGTATTTTCTGTGATTGTGTTCGGGTGTGCGCTGCATAAAGATTTTATTAAATAAATGGTTAAATAAAATTTTTGAACGTCATTTCATCACATTCTGAAAAAACAAAAGGTAAGTACTTTAATTGATTGTAAGTTGCACAGATAAGATGGCGTTTGGGAGTAATATCCTTAAGCAGAAAAATCGTTTTAAAAGTAAGGTTATGTCACGAGTCCTTAACGGTTATTCTTTATTTCGTCATTCCCTCACCATCATTCCCACACAAAAATGTATGGTGAAGGAATGATGATATATGAGGGAATGATTTTTAAATGGGCTAACTAACTTTTTTATTGTTTGCTTTTATTAACTCTTGAATTTATTGTTGCAATATTGTTGTAGGTTAAAAAATGTCAAGAAAAAAGAAGATAAGCAAAGAAGAAGCTAAATTAAAAAAGCAAGAATATGATCGAAAGCGTAGGGAAAAAATGAAAGCTGATCCTGTAAAACTTGAAACACTTCGCGAAAAAGAAAGAATTAAATACCTAAAAAAAAAAGAAAAAGGCCAAGTAAAACCTATATCCGCAATGAGTTCCCGAGAAAGAAGGCAAAAAAGGAAAAACTGGAAGAAAAATAGCCAAACATATAGAGACAAAACAGTGAGAGTGCGAAAAAATTTAGCAAGACTGTTAGATGAGACACCACCTCCTAGCCCAGGACCTATGCAAAATAATGAATTGAGAAATCTGGCAGTAAATCGGAGAAGGCAGCAACTCAGAAAACGTAGAGGAATACTTTATGCAAAAATATCCAGATTACAGGAAAGACTGAAACAAGAAATAAGAAGTAAAGAGAGATATCGGAAGAGATGTCAAAGACAAAACAAATATAATCAAACTTCACCGGAAGCCAATGTATCAGCTCTCTTAAAGAACGTCCGAGTTCCTAAAATTGTGAAGAAGAAGCTTCTTTTATCAGAAGTTATTACTAAACAGCTAAAAGACAGGTACAATAATTTAAAGAAACATATTGAAAAGAAAAAGTACTATGAAATAGTAAAACCCGATCTTTTGAAGAAGCATAAACTACTCAGCTTATCAAAACAGTTTTTCAAACATGATTGTTACAAAAAGAGCGTTTCTAGGAAAGTCAGTGCTAAATTGATGGAGGTAAAAAAGGATGTTCAAGATTTTTGGAAAAGGACGAAAGTTCTCGGATGTGCCCAGGAAAGAAAGATTTTGTAAAGTCAAAAGGACAGGTAAAACAAAAACGTTTACTGTGCGATACCATGAAAAATTTGCACAATAAATTCCTGACTACAGTTGAGTATAAAATAAGCTTGACAACTTTCTGTAGATTTCGGCCTTTTTGGGTGACTTGGGCAAACATAAAAGACCGTGACACATGCAAATGTGTAATCCACGCAAATGTTCAACGGATGATCACGAAGTTACATGAAAATAAAGTATTGCTTTGCTGTAATCTAACTAAATTTTTGACCATGAAGACATGCAATGTTTATTCAACAAAATGTCTTTTACGAGAATGTGAAGGTTGTGCAAATAAAATGGTAGAGTATTACCTTCCACAGCCAAACAGAATAGTGACTTATGAACAGTGGATGTATGAAACTGTATCCTACGAAAAAAATGGAAAGATGAAGACAGTAAGAAAACCTATTTTAAAAGAGATCAAGGTTTCACTGAGGTCATTGGTACTTCAATTAGAAAATACTTTGCCTTTATTTTTTAAACACATTGCCACGATAGCACACCAGTATCAAATCATATCAGAACTTAAAAAGACTTTAGCTGACAATGAAGTCCTTATTCACATAGACTTCAGCGAAAACTATTGTTGCAAATATAACGAAGAGATTCAGGCAGTACATTTCGGAGGTGCAAGACAACAAGTTACTCTACATACAGGAGTGTTATATTTACGTGAAAATGACACTGTAAAACCCTACACGTTTTGTTCTCTTTCTGAAAATAATAGACACGATACAATGGCAGTATGGGCACATTTATTACCAGTTTTTGAGTGGCTTAAAAATCAAAATCCAAACATTCGCAGAATACACATGCTAAGTGATAGTCCTGTCAACCAGTACAAGAACAAGTTCATGTTTCATCTAGTATATCATCATATAAATGATTTGTTTTCGGGTGCGACATTTTTGCGTGGAATTATTCAGAACCAGGCCATGGTAAAGGTGCTCCTGATGGCATAGGTGGCACATTAAAAAGAACAGCTGATAAAGCGGTGGCTGAAGGCAAGGACATCGTAAATTTGAAATCTCTCAAGGAAATTTTGTTGGCAAGATGTTCTTCAATAAAGCTATTTGAAGTTACTTCTGCTAATATCGCGAAGATAGAAGACTTAGTCAAACAGTCAACCATCATTGCTGCATTTCGTGGAACCCAGAAAATTCGTCAATTTGTCTTCAGTAATGATGTCTTGGAATTTAGAAGTCTTTCATGTTATCAATGCGAAGAAAAGTGTAAACATTTTCACATGGGATATTACAAATCTTCAAAACGTTGCATTGAAAAACCAAAGTCCTTTGAATTAAAAACACGAAACACATCTTATGATGATGGACATTCATCAAATGATATTATTTGTACGGACAGTAATATCACTCATAATATTGGTGATTATGTTCTTATCAAATGGGACGAAAATGTTTACCCAGGGGAAATAATATCAGTTTCTGGGGAAGGCGCTTTAGTAAAGTGTATGAAAAGAGGAACTAAATCTTGGAAATGGCCTAAAATCAGAGATGAACAATTATATGCCTGGCATGACATTCTGAGGAAGATTGAGCCTCCAAAATTAATCAGTAAGGGATGTTATTTTATAAAAGACTTAAACTAGTTTAAAATATCTGATTAAGACTTTAATTGTAACTTTGAGACTGAATCATTTAAGTTTTAAAAATTTTAAAAGTAGGTAATTTCAGTGTTTATTAGTACCTACGAAATAAGAAGTATTTTTTGTTTGGAAAAAAGCCAGTTAAGTTATTTTGATTTGTTGATTTTGATACTAAGCATTCATTTTATCTATGAGTCTAAAGTTTAAAATAAGAAGTTTTTCTGTTGTTATAAATGCTGTTAGAAGAATCTTTAAGTTAGCAAGGAGTTTGTGGTCATTGTTATTTAATTAATAAGTGTAATTGCCTTAAATAAGTGCAATAATATATAAAACTAAGTTTAAATTAGAGTTATGCCAAAGTGCTGCAATAATTTTATGATTTTCTGGAATTACTCATTGATCTTACTTAATTGTTTAAGAACAAAATTTCGTTTAATAAAAAGATTTAATAATTTCATTTAAAAAGCTTCATGACTTGTCTGCAATAATCATTCCCTCACCTTAATTGTCATTCCCTCACTTTGATTTTTTTAATATCCTCATAACTTTCATAAAACGCGATAATTTTTGGGACCACTACACAATTTAAATCTAGTAACATCAGTACTATCAAATTCATATAAAATAATTATCAAATAATTTCAATATTTTTTGTCATTTTAAGATAGCCGAATTTCGGGATTTCGTGAAAATTACCCATATGTTATATGGGTCAAACTTTTTGTCCAGGTTCTGATATTTTATTATTTTTATTTTATGTGCATGTAATAATTTTAACTTAGGATAATGAATTGTCTTATAATAATCTGTAATGACCAAGAGCATATATGTCTTATAAGGTGGCCCACATTAAATAGTCAAGGGTGAGAGATGGCACCACCTTGGCGACCAGTTCTTTATTAACATTTGTCAAAATACCCTGTATTCTAAGGATAAATTTTAATAATTTATTCTTTAACAATTTCTACTTCATAATGACTTGCCAGACACTAACTGAATACAACTATTACAATTGATCAGGGGACAGCAATATTTTTATAACATTGCGGAAAGGTCAAATAAAAATAAAACTTTTTGAAAAGATGCTTCTGATTTTAAATCGTACAGGGATAAATCACCCAAGTGCCTCATGACGTCAGGTCGTATACTGCCCCACCTCACTACTCACCTCTTGTCACAGATTAAATAACCATATTAACCAGAACATCAGTTTCCGTTCGTTCTCGGTAGTGATTAGACGTTGGAAGGGAGCTCATACCGGGCTCTCACGTGGATTCGTGCATGGAGGATGTAGAAGACGTTCTGGTGCCCCGAGGAAGATAGGAAACTCACTGCTAAATTGAAAAGGCATCTTTTTTCTGGAGCTAGGCACTGTGAGTGAAGATTCCTATAACCTGATGTTTTTCGTTTTGGCGTACTGCACGAGGTATTCTTCAATGGCGGAGAATGGAGGCGGGCGCTGCGGGTGACGTCAGTACTGAAAGAAACCGGTTATGCGCGATACCAGCAGCAGCTCTTGGGAAGATGGCCGCAATTTATGCATTTCATAGCTTTGTTATTGACATGTGCTAGGAACTTCTGGGAGCTACAAAGCTCGACTATCCAGAGGTTCCAACGACAAAGTCCTGGAAAACTTATAAGCGACATCGCTTATATGATCGGAAGGGAGAGAGCTGGCGATTCACTAGCATGAAAGCCATAAACAAGCAAGTCACGAATCTGAAAGCATTATTTGGCGGAAACGTTTCGTTCTCGAAATATCCATCATCAAAGTTGGTATTTGAACTAACTAAGCTTACTTTTCACTACGTTCCTCCTTCTTTGCAGACAATTCTTGATTTAAAGCTGGGTAACACACAATATTTGATTTTCACCCCAAACCCTGTTTTTCTACGTTTTTTACATTATTTTTGCAATAAATTGCAGCTTTTCTTTGATAATGCGGCAACCATACATACACATAGAGCTTCATGGCACACTGGGATTGAAATGATTCAAAGTATAGCTATGCAATTTAATGCAAAATAATGTAAAATACGTAGAAAACGGGGTTTTAAAAGGTGAAAATCAAATATTTTGTAACACTTTAGCTTTAAATCAAGAATTGTGTGCAAAAAGAAGGGGGAATATAGTGAAAATAAGGTTCAAATTTGAACTTTGATGATGAATATCTCGAGAACGAAATGTTTCCGCCAAATAATTCTTTCAGACTGTGATCAGCGCCCCAAAAAACCCCCGTATACCAAATTTCGTCAAAATTGGAGTTGCCGCCGGTTTCTATTTAAGGCCTCATCGAGAATTTTCATTTTTAAAAAATAAAAGTGGGACATATGGGACCCCACACCCTACCCCTAATATTTACCAGATACTATTGGACTAAAGTGAACCACTTTGGTAAAGATAATTAATTTGTATTTTGGGATTTGCGAAGGAAATTGATTCTTTGGTTTGCCCCATTCCTCAGGGAAAATCCGAGTTTTTAAAGCGAATCCTCTAATTGTATTTTTTCATAAAAACCCCGCATCATTTGCATTGGAAACCGGCATCGGTAAAATTCGTTAAGATTGTAATATGTTAGGGTCCCATCCCTAGGGGCCATTCAACTATTATACGTAAGCAGATTTATTACAATAATAACCCCCCTTCCCATGTCATCAAAAGTATGTAAAAGTCTACCCCCCTCCCATGCTTACATAAAATTTGTATATGCATTTGTTTTTTAATGTGTTTTTATCTTTTTTATTCTTTTATAAGCAGCAGCTATAATTTCAGAAATAAGAGAGTAGGCTTAGACTAGACTTTAATGTATAAAAATATTCATTTAAACAAACTTTACTGACATGGTATTTAACATAGAGCAAGGTACAAATATTACAATTTTAAGTAATAGTACAAACATAACACTTTTTTTAAATGTTTGGTTTGTATATTAATGTCTTCAACAAGCCTTTCAAATACAGAAACAAAAAAAAATAACATAGTTTATTATTGTGACTATATAGTAGACAGAGTCAACCTGTCTTATGAAGTCAGTCTCGCAGAGTAAAGATCCCTGAAGATGCCTTGAGCAATCGATGGCGAAACGTCGGTAAACGATTTTAATTTGACGCGGTCCAAACTCAAGAACCAAGATTCCTCAGTTAAAGTACTTATACCTAAAATGGTTTTAACACTCACCTTATAAAAAAAAAAGATTATGGTAGGTTCGATTAATTCAAGTCATTACTTGCAAACTCTTCAATTTTCTTTAGAATTTTCTTAGAAACTATATCAAATTTCTTGTCGGACTTTGCTTGTAACTACATTGTGTAGTACTTTTGTATTTGCATAAGTTTTTAAAACATTTTTTGGTGTAACTTGGCTTTATCCATTTTAAACTACATTTTGACATGCGTGCAGTAATTCCCATACTCGATACTGAGCGAGTAAAGTCTAAACCACCTACAATTTATTCTGAAAGCAATGCCGCGAAGTGCACGAAAAATGATAAAGTAAACAAACCCTTTCAAAAGCACATAGCCTCTTACATATTTTTTAGATAAATAAATAAAAATATTGCGAAAACAAGTACATATCACGTATTTAAAAAACATCCTCTAATTGGGTCTCTGGCGTACCATAAAACCTGTAACGCGTGGCGTAGTCGTCGGGTTGAATATTTTTTGCTGCAATAAATTATTGTTCACAAAAGAGTTTACATTAGATACTTTGCGGCAACCCTTTCAGAATAAATAAAATCTGGTCCCAACTATACCTAAACGTTTTCATTATTTGTAGAGATCACCGGAAACGTGTATAGTTTTTGAACCATGGGCTCAGTCAGGAGTACTCAGCCAGTTAACCACTGGGTAAGCGGAGTGTCAAAACTATCAAAATAAAGCCACCCTATTGGTTTAATTTAACAATTTTGACACTCTGCTTACCCAGCGGCGGAGTACTCTTTGCGCCCCTTATGTGTGGGTGAATTGCCATATGTGTAAAACAGTAAAAGCTGCTGCTGACGTAATTCTAGAACCCCACCCCACCATGTCATCAAAAATAAGCAAAACTACATCCCCCTGCCCCCTAAAGTGCTTAGGTAATACTTGAACGGCCTACTACTGGTATTATTTCCATAAAAATTAGGGGGTCAGCGGTAATATTTTAAATTTAGGGCTGCCCAAAGTGACGTGACTAGATGATTACTTTATACAGGGTGTCCGGAAATTACGTTTGTATATTTTAACGGGTAATTCTACACAAAAATATATATAAAAAGCTCATATGAACATATGTCCTAAACGTCTTAACTTTTAAGCTACAGGGTGTTAAAAATTTTTGTGTTTTTGTGTTTTTATAATAACAAAAAAACCGTTTAAAACAAAAAAAAAATTTGTATAAAATTAAAAAATACATTTTTTTACCCTGATTCTGAATCCTAGTCAGAATACATTTGGCTGGTATTCAAATAGTATTCGAATACATCTGTTTTTTTAGTATTCGGTATTCGGCTAAATACTTTTTGGTCAGTATTTTGTATTTAAATCCTCTGTATTCGAATACTTTTTAGCCAGCGGTATTCAAGATTCGTATTCAAATGCAGAATTTCAGTATTTAACCTAACTCTGGGTACAATATACATACAAGGTGCGTTTCTTAAAACTAAGAATTTTCCTAACCAGAACTAACCTGGGGGAAATATAAATGACATATTTTTCAAAAACACCTCTATCAACCCCTTAAGCTGCATCCCCAGTCACCTAAAAATTTTAAATTGCAACGCCCCACCAGATAATGTTCAAGTAAATTAATATAAAATCAATTAAAATGTAATTATAAATTAAAATAACACCCCCTGTAGAGCCCACATAAAAATTCTGGTTTCAGTGAATTTTTTCTAAATTCTGTAAAAAAAGGAATAGCAACTGGTGTTTGTTGTCGGTTGTACAACAGAACTAACCAGAACTTCTTATGGGGCGGGTTAGCCCTACAGGAAGTATTAATTTATTATTAATTTTTAATTAATTTTACATTAATTTAATCGGACATCTTTTGGTATTTATAAAAAATAGTAAAGTATAATTTTCCTTAATTTAAGGGTAGTATGTGATTTTACCCCAAATTTTTTATAACCAACAAAAAGCATTTTTCATAAGCTTTCCAGAAAGGTGCCACATAAGGGGTGTTGCCATTTAAGATTTTAAAGCGAAAAATACGTCATTTATATTCCCTCTGGGATTTATGGAAACGGTCTTTTTTTATTTTTTAATATTTGCCATGGTTTAAAAAATATAGCCATTGTAAGTTTTAAAAAACGCACCCTGTATAGAAAGTGTACGTACCAATAAAGGTGTTCATAATTATTATAGTTGTAATAACCATACATAGAATTTAAATTTGAACAAACTCTATACATTTAATGAAATCAATCTAAAAATCCAAAAGAACAATTATTATATGTATTTTTAGGACGAATATTTTATGCAAGCATGCTCCAGTACAACTTTGTATAATAAACTCACATCTGTTGTAAGAAGCGATTTACTACATTGTGGGTACAACACACTGATTTCAATTGCAATGTCTGAAGACTACTGGATTACAGACATGGAAAACTATGTAACAAAACTCCTCCGAATTCTAAAACTACGCCTAAAAGCTCGTTATACACCAGGAGACATCGTATTGCTAAAACTTTTAAAACATGAATGTAGAGTACGTTGTGGTTTTAAAACGACCCCTAGTCAGTTCAATGAAGTACTATTTGGTGAAGGTTCAAAATAAAGCTATCAAAAGTCCTAATATTACTGGTATGTTATTCAGAATATGTATTTTATTTGTTTAATTTTCTTTTATTTCGAAATTAAAAATAAAGACTATCCAAACTAAGATTTAACCTATTTTTTTACTGAAAAATAGATAGTTATACCCAAAGTCGGTCTATATAAGGTCACGACATTCGGCCATATTGCTTTGACGTCTTATGACGTCACATCTCCCATTTTTCGGCCATGTTGTTCAGTGCCGAAGATAAACAGTTTATTGTATCAGTAGAACAACCAGTTACACAACAGTTTTTAATTATTATTAAGTTGTAAATTCTTTTACTTTAAATAAAAAACATTTGGAATTACATCTTTCAACAAATATCACTTCCAAAACAATGCAAAATGAAATGCGCAAGTTCTAGACGCCACTGGATTGATCATCAGCTTTGATTTTACCCAGTCTTGTCAACTTTTCTCCGTGGAGTACCCTTCCTTGCGTCCCCGACCTCGAACCGCCTAAAAGTTGAGGATATGTCGCAACCTTATAAATATAAACTAACCTTGGTTATACCTACTTTTGAAAACAGGATTTTGTTACCCCCAATATTTTTCATAGTTTTTTATACAGTGTGTATTCATAGGTTGGCGGCATATAGAAACTTTTTTACTATTAATTCGTTAGTCCAGTAGCGTCTCTTTGGGCTCCGCCTATGAAAAAAAAGTACGCCACTCAGTGGTTTTGTAATTTGTATATACAGACTGTCCACCGATGGGGTTAACAAGAGGACAAATTGACCAAAAATTTAATTTTTCCAAAAAGTCATTCTTCATAAAAAAATCTTGTAAAAAATAGGATTTACAAAGAGAAAATGACGATTTTGTATACAGGGTTTGCAAAAACTTAAAATAACATGATTTTTCTCTCAAGAGTACTACTTATTTTTTTTATTTTTAAGCAAAATATCATTTGGGAAATTTAGAATAGCATTTTTAATGACTTTATTAATTTTACAGGTGATTTAAAAAAGATTTATGAAACTAATTTTGGAGCTACCAAAAATTAATTATTTTAAATTTTTGTAATAACATGACTTAAAAACTTTTTATAAATTGGTTTTGACACACCTGCTTCCTTCAAATTCCTACAAAACACAATTTTTCAGCTGTAAACGAATATAATTAAGGCGTTTTCGCCAAATTATCGATGGTGGTTATCGATTACAAAAATTATTCTAAATACATTTTTCCAATGACATTTTCTCTAAAAATGAAAAAATTAAAGTAATTTACTTTTTGGAGAAAAGTCATATTTTTTAATTTTTTGCGAACCCTGTATACATAATCAACATTTTCTCTTCATGAATCCTATTTTTTTTACAAGCAAAATTTTTTATCAAGATTGACTTTTCGAAAAAATGAAATTTTTCGTCCATTTGTCTTCTTGTTAACCCCATCCGTGGACAGTCTGTATGAATATACAGGGTGGCCCACCATATTCGACACGGTCTGTAGCTGGATAACCATGGGGTTTTTAAAAAAAGTAAATACTGGAACATATACAGGTCGGATAAGACCACAGTATAAAATTATTTTAGTCTATACAGGGTGTCTCAAAAAAGTGTGACGTATCAAAGTTATATTTTTTTAAATGGAACACCCTATATTTTATGACGGTTTTAGATTCTACTTTAAAAAATAACTCAAGTTTGTTTATAGTACTAAGTGTCTAATTTTATTCGTTTTTGTGATATTTGATTTTTTTGAAAAATGCAGAGGTAAAATTAAATTGATTTTACTTTAACACTTTTAACACTTTAAACTTTAAAATGTGTAACAAGATTAGAAAAGTCTGCCATATCATACGTAGGTCAAATCAAGATCAAATATTGTACAGGGTGATCAAAAAATAATTTCAATTTTTCAGAAAATCAAATAGCCATATCTCTTATTTTAAATGGAACACCCTGTATTTTTTTACGTCACATGATGACAAATAAAATACTCTTTTCAAATGGTGTATAGGTTGCCTATACCTATCTTTTGTGCTTTTTTAGTAAAATCTGTTTTTACAAATTTTTAGTCCAAATGTTTATTTAAATTAAAGTTGGCTGTGACATAGCAGCCATTAATATTTTTCTTAAGAAAATAACAACGACCATTTATTGATTACTAGTGTTTTAGTCAGTTTAAAAGAAATTTCAATGATTTTAAATAAAAACCCTTCTTCTACAACAACAAGATGATATAATACTGGTAGGATGTGAAAAAATGGTTTACTTTAGTCTAGAGTTAATCCTGAAAAATATTCCAGGAGAAACCATCTGATAACCTTAATAGTTGCTTTAAAAAATTTGACACAGTGATTATGGATAATGGAAGAAACGAGTTATAGGTCACAGAATGTCGTCATAACTGACCAGAGGCGTTATTAGGATTGTTTAAAAACACAAGTTTTATCATTACCACATTCAGCTGAAATAAGTGTTATTGGAAGTAGCATTATAAGCAACTAATGAATTTTTTTCTGTGAATTTTAAAAATAGTGGCAGATAATACAAAATCTTTTAATTTTGTGCTTTTTTCCAACAAATTTACATTTTGCAATAACGGCTTAGTAAATAGGCATAGCTATATCACAGCCTACTTACATTTAAATAAACATTTGGAATAAAAATATGTTAAAACGGAATTTACTTTAAAAGTATAAAAGATAGGTATAGGCAACCTATACACCATTTGAAAGAGCATTTGGTTTGTCATCATGTGGTGTAAAAAATACAGGGTGTTCCATTTAAAATAAGAGAGATATTGCTATTTGACTTTCTAAAAATTGAAATTATTTTTTGATCACCCTGTATAATCTACGATCTCGATATGACCTACGTATGATAAGGCAGACTTTTCCTAATCTTGTAACAAATTTTAAAGTTTAAGGGGTTTATATTGTTAAAATAAAATTAATTTAATTGCACCCTGCATTTTGAAAAAAATCAAATATCACAAAAACGAATAAAATTAGACATTTGGTACTATTAACAAACTTAAATTATTTTTTTATGTAAAATCTAAAACCGTCATAAAATATAGGTTGTTCCATTTAAAAAATTATAACTTTGATACGTCACACTTTTTTGAGACATCCTGTATAGAGTAAAATAATTTTATACTGTGGCCTTATCCGACCTGTATATGTTCCAGTATTTACTTTTTTAAAAACCCCATGGTTATCCAGACAGACCGTGTCGAATATGGTGGGCCACCCTGTATATTTTTTGATTAGACAACTAAAAATACAACTTTTAAGTCTCTAATATTTTAATTATTTAACTTTGTTAAAAAAATCAAAGCCCATTTAACTTATTCTAAATAGTATCCATAGACTGTGTCTATGTAAAAACCAAAAATAATCCTAACCTAACCAAAAGGTTTGTTCCTTTACTTTAATGTCATCTTTTTTATTTTTTACTTTATGTTTTTTATAGATACTTTTTAGAATAGGGTCAAATGGCTTTATTGTAATTTATTTTAAACAAATCTTGATACGAAAAAAACAAAAAACCAAAGAGTTATAATATTAATTGCTTAATCGAAATTAAATATTAAAACTACAGAAAAAAAGTAAGTGGGATACTTTTTCTCAATAATAACGGGCCATAGATTAAAACTATTTAAAATAAATTTTCATACTTCTCTGAGTGCCTCAAGATTGCAGTGACATTAGGCCAGGTGAATAAAGTTTATCAAAAGCTAATACTATAGTATTTGCTTTTTTATTACAGAAATTTTTTGAATGTTTTGTCTTTTAATAATTTAAGTAAAAACACTTGCTTAGCTTTATTTACTTGTTTGATCAAAATAAGCATTAAATATAGCATACGAGGTAGATACAAATTAACAAATAAAATAATAAACTAAAGGCGCAGCTTATCACGACGACTATCATGACCTACCTAAATTATTCATTTTTAAAACTAAAACATAAAAGTAATTATTAATCCTTAAAAACAACTACAAATCTATTGCTATGCAAAACTTCTCTTAATACAGAATCAAGCTAATTCACTTAGCGGTATAATTATTGACCTTATGGGTTCATATGTTAATGAAAGATGCATTAATACCAAAAAAAAGAAACACATGTACAGGGTGTTCAGTTAAGGGTGTACACTATCTATATCTCAAAAACCCTTGACCGCAGCCAATTGGCAAAAAAAAATTATAACAAAAATGGCAACGAGGAATCGTCCAAAAATATTTTTAACTTTGCAATGTGGCCGTAAGAGGGCGCAACTGTCAAAATAATAATACAAATTTAAAATTAGACCAAAATTTCCAAATTAAGATATAAGTTTGATAACGCCATTGGAAAGCTGAGTAAATTTTCTATAAATTCGGCTTAAACCAAATTTTAATTGGATCAATAATAAGGGTGGGGAAAACAAATGAATGTTGTCATATTTAAATCGCTATATCTTGAAAACTTCTTAACCAATTTTAATGAACAAGGTGTCATATGAAAGATTATTTTCATCTCTTTTAATAAACTTTTACAGTGACATAAGTTAGTTTAAAAAAATAAGTTAGATGGCGCTGTTCGCTGTTGTTAGAGTTTTCCTCAATTTTTTCTAAAATATCAAATGGATCGGTATGCTTTACCTTACAAATTGTAAGAGTGAATAATAAAATCTACATTTCGGCGAAAACCGCATATCGATATCTTTATTCGTTTCGGAGTTATTGCCAAATAACTGGTGATAATAGAAGCAAAAACAAAAAAACGAGTTTAATGTAGTTAGTATCTAACAAATAAATGAAATATGGATTTAATTATAGCATATAAAAGGTCTGCTTAATATCCAGATTAAAAAATTTTAACTGACTTGAACTAATTGTAACTAATATCGAACCACGAGGTAATGCGTTCTTATTTTTATTTGCCTTCTTGTTCTGTCATGGCAATAAAAGCAGTAACTGTCATTTTGATTTGTTTGTTGTCTTGTCAAAGTAATTTTTCTTCTTATTTCCGCTATTAAAGTAAAAATGTCGCTTACAAATGAAGAAGTATTTATATGTTACGTGTGTATTTTGAGTGTTTTCAAAATGCAGCCAGAGCTTCAAGAGAGTATGCTTTGCAGTACCCTAATCAGGCGCATCATTCCAGGCACGTGTTTACTCGTTTAGCAAGGCGACTTAGAGAAACGGGCAGAGTCCAACCACATTCGGCTCAAATAAGGTATCGCAGAGTCAGAAATGAGACAAATATCATAAACGTTTTAGCTTATATCATTGTTGATCCACATGCTAGTATTCGCGAAATTTCCAGGGATTTGGGACTTTCAGTTGGTTCCATTCATAAAATATTGACGGATTTTAACATGCATCCATATCATATTGTTTTGCACCAGGCTTTACTGGACACGGATTTCGACAACCGCTTAAATTATTGTCATTGGCTTCTTAACATGATAAGGGACGATCGTCGTTTTTTGGATAAAGTGCTATGGACGGATGAAGCCTCATTTACCAGCAATGGTACAGTTAACCCACATAACATCATTACTGGAGTGATAATAATCCTCACTGGATGCGTGAAGTTGACCATCAACATCGTTGGACAGTGAATGTATGGTGCGGAATTGTTGAAGGAAAGATTATCGGCCCTTTTATCTTTGATAGAGCTCTAAATGGTGAATTATACCTTCAGTTTTTAATTGATGATATGCCACAGTTATTAGAAAACGTGACCCTCGCGACAAGAAGAAATTTATGGTTTCAACACGATGGGTGTCCTGCCCATTTTGCAAACCAGGTGCGTCACTACCTTGACCAGCAATTCCCTTTCCGGTGGATTGGAAGAGGAAGTTTATTTCCTTGGCCAGCTAGGTCTCCGGACTTAACTTGTCTCGATTTTTATTTATGGGGTAGAATAAAAGATCTCGTTTACAAAACTCGACCAACAACATGAGAAAATATGATCGAGAGAATTAGAATGGCTATAAACAGCATATCCGTGGCGGAAATTGAAACTGCTGTATCGTCAACACAACAAAGGCTGCACCGCTGTATTCAGAATGATGGAAAGCATTTCGAACACATCAAATAAGTGCCCAATTTTTCTCAGAATTTTGTTTTTGTTACTTATTACCTGTTGTCTGTTGTAAATTGTCTTTCATATTGACTGTTGTTAATTAAAATTGGTTAAGAAATTTACACAATAAAAATAAAATAAACTCGTTTTTTTGTTTTTGCTTCTATTATCACCAGTTATTTGGCAATAACTCCGAAACGAATAAAGATATCGATATGCGGTTTTCGCCGAAATGTAGATTTTATTATTCACTCTTACAATTTGTAAAGTAAAGCATACCGATCCATTTGATATTTTAGAAAAAATTGAGGAAAACTCTAACAACAGCGAACAGCGCCATCTAACTTATTTTTTAAAACTAACTTATGTCACTGTAAAAGTTTATTAAAAGAGATGAAAATATTCTTTCATATGACACCTTGTTCATTAAAATTGGTTAAGAAGTTTTCAAGATATAGCGATTTAAATATGACAACATTCATTTGTTTTCCCCATCCTTATTATTGATCCAATTAAAATTTGGTTTAAGCCGAATTTATAGAAAATTTACTCAGCTTTCCAATGGCGTTATCAAAGTTATATCTTAATTTGGAAATTTTGGTCTAATTTTAAATTTGTATTATTATTTTGACAGTTGCGCCCTCTTACGGCCACATTGCAAAGTTAAAAATATTTTTGGACGATTCCTCGTTGCCATTTTTGTTATAATTTTTTTTGCCAATTGGCTGAGGTCAAGGGTTCTTGAGATATAGATAGTGTACACCCTTAACTGAACACCCTGTATATGCGCACTTCAGAAAGTTAAAAAGAAAAACGTAAGTTATCAAAACGTCGACCAATTTTATTGTTTCTTCGTCGGTCGCGGTGGTTAGCGGAGGGCATTTATGAAAATTCGCTAATATCGCTCGGTAAAAAATATAATTGCAAAACAAGTGGTTTGGACAAAAACAAATTAATTTGCTATTGGCAAATACACGCATATATATTGTGGGCTTAGGAGTACTACTAGATATCGTAAAAAGTACTATTATTAAGAATATTAATTTTAATGTTGCAATAATTTTTAATAAGGTTTAATCATATTAAAAAAAAAGAAGTTTGTAAAATATATGATCAAAAGTTATTAAAAACTACTGCAAAATAAAAATATTATAATAAAAAATCTTAATAATGGTGCATTTTAAAATATCCAGTTGTAGTCCTAAGCCCACGATATTATATTTGCATATACCTTATATTTTTAAGCCTTGTTTTGACGGTGATAGTTTTCGCGATAGTTGCTATCATGATAGTAACTGTCACATGAACTATCGTGAACTATCACCGTGTAAATAACCCGATAGTAGCTATCATGATGTTGCGATAGTACTTTCGCACTTTCTCGCTTGCCAAGATAGTTCGCGTAACTTTCTTGATAAAATTTGTTGTTTGTTAACGAATTTCACGTGGTACGTGATTTTTACAATAAATATTTTTGTAGAAACTGCAAAGAAAGTTAGAATGAGCCGTGGGCAATTTAACATGATACATTTTTTGGAAGAATATGAAAGGTTTTCATGTTTACGGAAAAATCTCTCCCGATTTTAAAAAGAGAGTAATGAGGGACCATGCTAAAGAAATTCTGCTGCCCTTATCAGGACTTTCTACATTAATAATACATTGCTTACTCTCGTGATAGTCTTTATACGTGTGGACACCTCAATTTTATAATAGGACTATCGAGGTTACTATCGTGAGAGCACTTTCACAAACAGTACTATCACCGTGAAAACGAGGCTTTAGATCGTGTTTCCACGGGCCGCTTTTTGAAGTTGATATGGGCCACAGAAAGTGGTTTGGTGGGTAGTTTCGTTCCCAACAATGCTAAAATTTTACTCCTTTTCTGACGGGCGTTTTGACAATCACAATTAAACTTTTATCGCCGTCAGTCGCCGATCCTGTCGACTGCATATAGAAAGTAATTGTCCAACCATTTAAACTAAATTAATAAAAACAATAGATATATACAAAAAGTTTATTAATAAATAAATAATATGAAGAATAATACACACTTTTTTGTTTTTTTTTCGTTTTTTTTTCCGTACAAGGTGTTTCAAATAATAGATATAACCCCACTTTCAATTTTTTTTTGAGTGGAACACTTTGGTATATTATATTATATTTGGAGATGACATACGAAAAAATGCGCAACTAATAATACCAATTGAAGTGTCTTGCCGTTTTTTCAATATACAAATACTAAAATTTTAAATAAAATTATGGGTTATTTCATAAACGCACTGTATATAAAATTTTCTATGGTTAAGAGTAGAGCTGTCAGTACTTACATGGGAGTATACGTAAAATACAGTGGACCGCGTGCAAAGTTACAATCCGTTCAATCGTGCATTAGTGAAGATTTACCGAAATTTTTAGGTATATTCAACAGTACTAGACATGCCGAATTACAGGAGGGCCCAAATTAGACAGGGTTAGGATTACCGCGGGTACACTGTATTTAAAAAAGTCATTATAAAGAGTTTTTATGTATAATATATAAATATAATATAAATAAGGCACAATAAAAATACTAAAAATATTTTTAAGTTTCTTTACTGGGTATTTGAAACTTAACGTAAGTAATTGTTATGCAGAGGAATTTACACTTTTTTTCTTCTAATACAATTTAACGAAAAACTGCTTAAATTTTCTTAGAATACTAATATCTTTCTATTATTTCAAGTACTTTCCATTACTTTAAGTCATTATTCGAGTCCTTCAAGTATCCATATTGATATGGGATTTGAAATATTTTATTAAGTACTTTGTAGGTATGTCTACAGGGTGTTCATTTAAAAACTTTCCACTCAAGTTATCTTCGAAACGAGACATATTTGCGAAAATCGCCGAAACACGTCAAGATATTTATTGAGGGGGAACGTTTTTACAAAAATTAGACGGCGCCCCTTTAACCCCTTAACCACCAGGGCCACCACCCCAAAATTCTTAAATGAGAAGGCGGGTCGAGTGATACATCATTTTAAAGCTCCTGACGAGTACTTTATAACCCTAGAATATGAAGTCAATATCTTCACCTATTACAAAATGGCGGTACTTTAAAAATTATCTAAATACCTGATTTGGATGATCATATTTCCGAAACTAATAAAGTTAGATGTACTTAATGTGGTATTTTCTTAAAGCTCATTTAAAGATCTTTTTAATGGTAAAATAATATACAGGGTTCTTAAATAAAAAAATATGTACTTTTTCTTCTACCCTGTATATTACTACCAGTATCACCAATAAAAGAGCTTTAAGAAAACACCACATTAGGTACATCTAACTTTATTAGTTTCGAAAATATGGCCATCCAAATCAGGTATTTAGGTAATTTTTAAAGTAGCGCCATTTTGTAATAGGTGAAGATATTGACTTCATATTCTAGGGTTATAAAGTACTCGTCAGAGCTTTAAAATGATGTATCACTTGACCTTACTTTCTCATTTAAGAATTTTGGGGTGGTGGCCCTGGTGGTTAAGGGGTTAAAGGGGCGCCGTCCCATTTTTTGTAAAAACGTTTCCCTTAATAAATATCTTGATGTGTTTCGACGATTTTCTCAAATCTGTCTCGTTTCGAAGATAACTTGAGTGGAAAGTTTTTAAATGAACACCCTTATAATTTATTTAACTTACAGAAAATTAAGCACTTTTTACGGTACTTAAAATATAACTTAATTACTTTTTAAATTCATAGGATCTTGCACTAATTGGGCCCCGATTTTCGAGCGTAAGAGAATAGATAGCTCCCCAAGAGATTTTTTCTCTTTATCTTTTTTTTTTGAATTGCCGTCTCTTAAATGTAATAGAAAGAGGCAAACAGAAAGTGAAATTTTATACCCTATCTATGTTTCGGTAATAGTTCGATATAGCGGTTTTCGCTATTATAAGAGATTTTTGAAAAATCTTTTGCAGGGCATTTCTATAGGTCGATTATGACACAAATCTGTGTGCGCGTTTTCCAAAATCCATTTCTATAATTTATTATTCATAAAAACATATTTACGGGACGGTGGAGTGAACAGGGGTGCTGGTTGGGGACGAAACAGTAGAAATCCTACATTAAACGCCCAAAAACCGTATTTCACAGTACACATAGCACTTTCTGTTTACAAAAATGTCCAAAAATTGTTTAAAAAAATTAAAATTAAATAATAGTACAACAATCCCGCCATGGCTGTCACTGCATAAAAAGAAGAGTTTGCAATAGAACTGTAAATGTCTTGCAATGTTGCCAAATAAAGTGAGAAAGTGTCAATAGCTTAAAAAAAGGAAGATACAGGACAAAATTCATATGAAAAATGAAGTTATTCCTTCTTCCTTTTATAATTTGTAGAGAAAAAAGGAAAATACCTAAACATAAAGAAGGAGGCATTTCTACAAAAAATACCATTGTTTCTCATGGAAATGGTGGATAATCTCCGAAACAGGCTTGGTGTTAATTCTTCATAAGAAATTTGGCAACGCTGCTTCTATCAAGACCGTCATTTTCATAATGACGAACTTCATGTTATCAGGTGATCAAAATCAAATTTCCTTCTTTAATTAATGGCGGACGAGATATCTCATATGTGTGGGATAGTTTTTCGAAAAATTTAATACTTTTCAAAATTAATTTCCATTTTTCATGTGCCCCGAGTGCAGTATATTAATGTTTTCTTGTGTTTGACGTTGGATTTATATTGTTTCGTCCCCACCCAGCACCCCTGTTCACTCCACCGTCCCGTAAATATGTTTTTATGAATAATAAATTATAGAAACGGATTTTGGAAAACGCGCACACAGATTTGTGCGCCCTGAAAAAGAATTTTTCGAAAATCTTTTATAATAGCGAAAACCGCTATATCGAACTATTACCTATGTTTCTACTTCCTAATTTGAAAATCGCGCCCCAGCTTTCAAAATACCATTTTTACACGGTTGCGACCGTTTGGTGTTATAAGTCATTACTCTTTTTTTAACGACTGAACTTTTTTGGTACTTTGGCATACTAATAAATTGTTTATATTTTACATTAAAGCGAAAGTATAAGTTTTCTTTAATATTTCTTTTTACTTTTTTTTAACAACCCTAATTAACATTTAGATAAAATGTGAGATAAAAAACCAAAACCCTGGGGCAAGAAATAAAGTAGGGCCCCAAGTAAAATATTTAAAATTACTAGGTACTGCAAGCAATCAAAACAAAACAAAGGTCTTAACTTTTCAAAAATAAAACACATCAACAAGCTAATTAAGTAAACAAAGGTCCTGGGGCAAAAAAGGAGGGCCCCTACACCATTTAAAATGGTTTTTATTTAATTCAACATTAAAAATAAAGCTGTACATGCTTACATTTCTGGTTTATGTATATTTTAAATGTGGAAAAAGATTTCACTACTCCTATTATTTATACTTAGTAAATCAGATTCCGAGGGGCCCTCCTAGCTTATAGCCCCCGGGGACTACCTTGCTTAGCCCCATATATTAGCTACACCACCGACCACCGGGCAATACTGATTTTGATCAATTTTGATATACGTGCGTTGGTAATTTTCTAGAAACCTGCGGCAACTCCGATTTTAACGAAATTTGGTATACGAGGGTTTTTGGGGCGCTGATCACGAATCTAAAAGATTTTTTGGCGGAAAAGTTTTGTTCTCGAGATATTCATCATCAACCTTCAAATTTGAACTAAGCTTATTTTCACTATATTCCCCCTTCTTTTTGCACACAATTCTTGATTTAAAGCTAAAGTGTCACAAAGTATTTGATTTTCACTTTTTAAAACCCCGTTTTTCTACGTTTTTACATTATTTTTGCATTAAATTGCGTGGCATTTCTTTGATAATGCGGCAACCATACATACACAAGGGCTTCATGGCACACTGGGATTGAAATGATTCAAAGTATAGCTATGCAATTTAATGCAAAAATAATGTAAAATACGTGAAAAATGGGGTAATTAGTTAAAATTTTAAGTCTCATGAGGAATATATCAAGAACGAAACGTTTCCGCCAAAAATTCTTTCAGATTCGTGATCAGCGCCCCAAAAACTCGCGTATACAAAATTTCGTCAAAATCGGAGTTGCCGCAGGTTTCTAGAAAATTACCCGTGCGTTTTTTGGAGCGCCGATTACACGAGTCTAAATGAAATTTTAGAAATATACATCGTCAAACTAAAAAATAGAACTAACCTTATTTGCATTATATTCTCCCTTTATTTGCAGACGATTCTTAATTTAAACCCAAAGCAACACCTAATATTTAATTTACACCCTTTAAACAATCTGTTCATTAATTTATTTTATACCGTTTTCAGTGTTTTTACTATAAGTTTTCATTTTCGGCACAATATAACTTCCGACAGTACAAAAATGCCTAGTGATGCCTACTTACGTAAAAATACTTTTGACAGATTGAAAGTAAAATATGGAAAACAAATGAACGGTAACCCGGCAACCGAAAATCATCGCCTTCTCGATAAAGAATTAATAAACGTTTTTTGACGATTAAAGAATAAAGCCTTCTTTAACAATGAGGAATACTTAATCAGTATATGAATAAAATACAAAGTCAAAGTATGGTGTATAAAATTATACACTTAAAGCATAGCAGTCGTAGAAAAAGAACTAGACTAATAAGTTTTTTATCATTTGTCTTCATGTGCTTACGTCAAATTACGAAAATGAATAGACGCTCGTAAATGTCAACTTTCTCTAGTAACTATGGATGTAACTAGTAACTTCACCATCCATACTAGTAACCTATCCTAAAAATATTTACAGTGCGTAAACGAAACTCCAATAAAGAACATTATAAATCAAAAAAGCGACAGGAAACGCGATCCTGGCCTTCCTGTCGATCCAGATCGCAACTTCCTGCGGCGTCATTTCTGCGAAGACTTGCTGCGTTGGAGTGGGGGTTGATGAACTGGAATCTTGGTTGGGGTTTTCACCATCGAACGGAGCATTGATAGTTGGTATGTTAAGTGAATTGGAAGAACCCTGAAATTAAAAATAATTTTAAATACTTTTTATTTAAGCATGTACAGGGTGGCTCGAATTCGACGCTCATCATTGGGATTTCGGAAACCATAAGAGATACAGGATCGGTTAAATGGAGGCAAAGTGGCGCAATTTGATGCTCCTCAATAAAATGCCGTTTTGCGTTTTAAAAAATTACGAGTACTTCCGAAGATATTCGAAAAAAAACGGAATTTTCAATTTTGGTTTCTATTGTTTCCTGGCTATATTTGTTAAGATAACTCAAAATAAAAAACACGTTTTCATGGCCACTTTTTCTGCTCTATAATTCAGTGTGATTAAATATTGAATCTGACGTTTCGGCTTCTGGCGACCATCATCAACTTAATTTTTTTAAATATGGACCTGATATTTTTTCAATTTAATTAAATCCTTTCATCACTCTTAAAACACTATATATCGCCACTTTGATATTTGCCGACGTTTCGTACAGAAAATTCCATCACCAGAATATTGCATATTTATTTCACCATAATACGGCCCTGAACTACATTTTTAGGTAAGATGGTAAAAAAGAATAATACTTATTTTTACAAATGGGATTATGCACTTGTTATATAAATTACTATTATGATCATCTTTTACGTAAATTTTGTTAATTTTTTTAGTTTACTTACGTGATTTAAATAACTCCCTGTATACTTTGAATCTAAGCTAGAAAATGAACACGATTTCCTCAAATCTTTTCTTGCCATTCTGGGTGATAATGCTCCCTTGATGATATATTTACTGCTATGTTTCGGTAATTCTACCTTTTTCCTAAAAAAATGTGAAAATAATAGAGACATTTTGCTCCTCTTAAAATAACAGACGATTTTTGGCCTTCTTATGGTTATCGTTATTAAACATAACGATTACAGCAGCAGTTTTAGACAGAAATTTTGCAGCCTCTTCGAATAAATTTATCTTGCGTCTGCGCTTTCGACATATAACCTTATTTTTACCTGTGGTTCACCGATTTTAAAGTTTACGAAAAATCAGTACTTACTTTTATTCTCCATAAGTTACCTATATATTGATATTTAAATATATGCAAATAATTCTTTTGATTTTGTTTTTCAAAGTAGATGTAACAATACAGTATAAGAAATAAAATTAAAAGTACTAAAAAACCAAAAAAAAAAATTGAACAAGTAAAAAGATAATTAAAAATCGACGTTTCGGTGGCAAATCTGCCACCGTTGTCAAGATAAATGGAATAAAAATAATAAAAATAAAAATTTACTATTATTTAGGTTTTAAAATTTAAAATTTTTATGTTTTTTTTGGTTTTTAGTACTTTTAATTTTCTTTTGGCGTGCACCCAAATAAATACCATCCATTAAATGAATCCGCCAAACAACAGAACATATCTTCAATTCAGTATAAGCAAAACACAAAAAGTAAGGTTAGGTTTGGTAGTAGAATAAAAAGCAAGTGTGCCAGATTGTAACATGTAAATAGATCACTGATTTAAAACATCCTTAAAAATGCAAGTCCGTTTTAATTTCTTTACATTATTTTATTTTTCTTACTGCTATGGATTTTTCGCTAATTAGAGCCTATGTATCAATGATATTTTAATTAATACGGCCTTAAAATGTCAACCTTCTTACATAATTTATAATAAAAATTCTACAATCCGACAACCACGCAGTTTAACATTAACGATAACGATAAGCACTTCGGTATTCATCCGTAATTAAAGGAGTCCGGTATGGTTAATAACGATAACGGATCATGTTTGCGTTACTGCGCAGACTCAGAATAACGTTAACCACAACGGAATTGCAAAATAAGAGGTGCAAAATGTCTCTAATAACTTTACAGGGTATTTGACAATTAAGAAATTGAGTACAATTAAGCTATTAAGAATATGTATTTTTAAGATGGGTGTGCAAATTTTCATGAGATTTGATTCAAAATTGTAGCAACATCACAATCGATTTTTGGATAATAATTGTCTAGAAAGTTGCAGCAACTCCGATTTTGACGAAATTTGGTATACACATCAGGAGTTTTTGGGACGCTGATCACGAATTTAAAAGATTTTTTTTCAAAAACGTTTCGTCTCTGAGATATCCATCATCAAAGTTAAAAACCAAACTAACCTTTGTTTCACAATATTTCCCCTTCTTTTTGCACACAATTTTTGATTCTAAACTAAAGTGGCACACAATATTTGATTTTCCCCTTTTAAAACACCAATTTTCTACGTATTTTACACGCTTTTTGCATTAAATTGCATAGCTTCACTTTCAAACGCAGCGGATTATGGTGGATGCGCCGGAGCAGTGTATGCATGGCTCGTTGCGTTTTTAAAAGGAACCTTCGCAATTTATTTGATAAAAGGTGTAAAATACCTAAAAAATGGGGGTTTAAAAGAAAAGAATTAAATATTGTGGTGGGCCACTTTAGCTTTAAATCAAGAATTGAAAAAATAAGGTTAGTGTAAATTTCAACTTTGATAATGGATATCTTGAGAACGAAACGTTTCTAAAAAATAGTCTCCCATAAGTCTCACTATACCAAATTCCGTCAAAATCGGATTTGCCGCGACTTTTGGACAATTATCAAAAAAATCACTTAAAACATTTATAGTCCAAGAGCCCGTGAGCGACAGACCTTCGTTATTTTGTAAAAGCTGAAAATTTGTCAGTGCATGCTCCCAACCTAGGTAGAAGCAATGGTATAGTGTGAAGATGACTCATAGTGGTTTTGGCAGGTACCAGGTACCAAAGTGTAATGAATTGAAATTTGACTTGCGTCATTTTGTAAAAGCTAAATTTTAGAGATAATACTTGGGTTCCTATTATAAGATATCTTCTCAGTCGCTCGACAGCTTTGACAGTTCCAAACCCTTGGCAGAAAAACAAAGAGTTGAAGAAGTACAGAGTGTCCCAAAAAAGTTATAACTGTAAGTTTAGTTTTTTTTTGTGACACTGTATACATCAATAATTTTTAGGGCATGTCTCTTTAAAAACCCTACAACTTTTATATAAGACTTTTTGTTATATTCTGTTAAATATCTACCAGAAATATTGATTTTTCTTCCATCGCTTTTACCTATGTTATGAGCATAATATACTGACAAACTTTCAGCGTTTAAATAATCATGCCCCAAAGTCGATTGATGAGATAAGGTCACGACATTCGCCAAATTGGCTAGCGCGACTGTGACGTCAAGTTGGGCCATTTTCGGCCATGTTTGATTTTAGGCAGATCAGTGGCGTAGAATTAAGGAGAAAACAAAAAGAACTGTATGTTGTAAACAAAATTTATTGGATTATTTTAATAGGCATAACCTAAAACAAAAACATAAATGTGGTTTAAATATTGAAAATTAAAAATTATCAAAGCGACGACAGGACGATGAGGTACCTGGCAGAGCAAAACATTTTCCATGGTTCCGTAAGTCAAAAACCATTTTAAAAACTTTGTATACAAGGTGTCCGCTAATGAATGGTACACAGAATAACCACAGATTTCTTATGCCAAAATATTAAGATTTAACCAAACATACCTAATATCCAAAAGTTTATAATAAGGAAGATACGGGGGTGTCATAGTAAAAAGAAAAAGTAAATTTATTTCGATAATTGTTCCCCCTTTTTAAATATCTTAATAAAACGGTATCTCGGGGTTTTTAAACATTAGCTTTTCAGATCGAATATTAATTTTTGTGTGTAGACTAGAGGGCGATGGGTACACTATTTAAAATGCTCTAGTAAGCTTCTCTATGCTTTCTGCACCAAAAAGGTATACTTAGTAAGAATCGGTCTTGACAACCGTTTTTAAGGTATTCACGTTTTAGTTGTTCAGTGCACCCGAAAGTATGTTCCTTCAATAACATCGTATTAGCTATAATTACAACTGCTCAGATATAAATAGCTGATAGCTAAAAACTCTTGGATACCGAGTTTTATTAAAATGTTTAAAACATATCAGAAATTATCGAAATACATGAATAAAAAATATTTATATCCTTTTAACACCCAGTATCTTCCTTATCATTAACTTTTGGATATAGGTATGTTTGTTTAACTCCTAAATGGGTATTTTCGTATAAGAAATCTGTGATTTTTCTGTGTACCATTAATTAGCGGACACTCATCTGTATCATATGTATATAAAAACACGAATGACTGAAAACTATTCAACTAAACTCTATCAAAATTTCTAAAAAGTCCGAACCAATAATATGTGAAGTCTCTAAACTAACCAAAAACATTAACAACTGGAAATCCTTGTAAAATATACAACCAAAATGAAAATGGCAAATTTCCACAGTTTTTACCAAACAAAGCTTCGACAAGGCACGACTCTGTCATCAGCTGATAATGCTACCAACTTTGAACAGAACTGCCAACCGAAATCGTAATTCTCACACCCTCACGTCCCTGACAAAAGCTATCACCGGTCTTGCTTATGTCTAAACCCCATCTCATAAAGAAACTCTGATCATGCCCTACTGCTCACGGGCTCTTACTTTACTAAAAATAGGTAAACTTTTTACTTACTTTCTTCTCCAAATAACGTTGACAAAAGCGAATTCTGCCAACGAACAGAATATGAAAGCGGCTCCTATAAAGAACCAAACCTCACTTGCTTTAATATAAGACACTTTCGGTAAGTTTTTACTCAGGTTACCATTAAGGGTGATAAATGATAACATTGTTGCACTTCCTAAAATAAAAAAAAATATCCAATTCAGTTTTAAAATATCACTTAAAATAAAAAGTTTCTGCTCTGATATCTACAGGGTGTTCATTTGAAAACTTTCCACTTAAGTTATCTTCGAAACGAGACAGATTTGAGAAAATCGCCAAAACACGTCAAGTTGTTTATTGAGGGGGAGCGTTTTTACAAAAAATTGGACGGCGCCCCTTTAACCCCTTAACCACCAGGGCCACCACCCCAAAATTCTTAAATGAGAAGGCGAGTCGAGTGATACATCATTTTAAAGCTCCTGACGAGTACTTTATAACCCTAGAATATGAAGTCAATATCTTCACCTATTACAAAATGGCGGTACTTTAAAAATTACCTAAATACCTGATTTGGATGGTCATATTTCCGAAACTAATAAAGTTAGATGTACCTAATGGGGTATTTTCTTAAAGCTTAAAAATTAAAAATGCTTAAAATAGTTCTTTTAGAAGACTCTACCTTTAGAGACCATTATAATACTACTTCCTGTTTAACCGGAAGAGCTGTAAAATTTGAACTTCTAAGTAAGATAACCCTGGTAATTTTAATGGAACACCCTATATATGTTTTAAGATTTAAATTTTTTAAGCTTTTTCTGATATAAAACCTATAATACACCCATAACCTAACTTTTTAATAGTTAGTTTAAAAAACTAAAAAACACGCTTTTATATGCAACCGAACTAAAAATTAGAAAATAATTTTTCATTACAAAGAGTTTGTATTACAGTAATGAAAGGTCAAACAATGAATCATAATTATATACCTCAAAATAGAATTATAATAAAATTTAAGATAATAACAGAATAATTCACTTCAGAGTAAAAAAGCGTGGGGTGCATTTTACTATTTTTTCATAACTTTTCCCTCATAGATATTTACAAATGAAATAATTATAACATTTAATATATTAAGCACCCCACGCATACGGTCTAATGATCTCACACGACTAAGTGCAACATAAGCTTGTCCAGCCGCAAACAGTCGCGAGCCCAGATAAATGACTGCATGATCGACTGTACAACCTTGCATCTTGTGAACCCTCAAAGCCCAACTCAAGAAAATCGAAAAGGAATTTATTTATCCTGGCGATCCTAATCAGGATAACGGGATACTGTTTGCAGATTATTGCATTGTCATGGGTCCTTGATACGTGTGCAAAGTTTCAAAGAAATCGAATCGCTGGAAGTTGGTGAAAATTAAGCTCAAAGATTCCGTAACATACATACATACATACAACCCAAACTAATAAAAGCGTGTTAAAAAAAAAGAGTAAAATTTAACAAGCAGTATGTTAAGAAGCTCGGAACCAAGACTTTGTAAACCCAAGTTTATATGATTTTTTTATCTTTTTTATGAGAGGATTTTCTACCATGGCAGTTTGGCACCGCAGTTCATGAACACACTCTGTATATAACGTTTTAGTTATACAGTGTGTCCAAAATTGATAGAAAATGTATTGTGATTTTGGAAACTACATGTAAGAAATAAAATGTTTTTTTTTTAAATAATTAGTTGTTTTTTTATTTAAGATAATTTAACAATTTCTAGGCATTAGGATTCTAATTTCGACGTTTCGGCTTTAATATTGTCTTATGCCAGACACACTGCATTTCGTACTTATGTTTGGATAGATTATTATTTTTAAGTTACTTACCCAAGGTTGTTCTAGCGGGTGTGGCATCTGCTTGAAGCCAAAACGACACCCAAGACATTATAACCAACAAAATTGACGGTAGATAGTATTCCATAATATAGTATCCAACTTCCCTCCTCAATTTAAAGGTAAATATCAAGGAACTGTAACCTGCATCTAAAAAACCCCATCAAAAATGCTTGTAAACATGTTAGCTATTTGTAACAAGTTTTAAATATTATTGACCACAGAAATTTTCATCATCTTCCTATTAGATAACTATACCGGGTGTTGCTCCGTCGGGCGGGATATAGGGAATCCCATGTAAATTTTGAAGTAGTCAAATATTGGCTTCCCTAATTATTTTAGAAAACAATGCTATTAGGATTTATTGAAGAGCACAGTAAGTTCCACCCAAAATGAAAATTTGAGCATTTTTCAACCAACCAGTAAACAGTAAACTGCTTAATACTTCTGCAACGTAGTATCTCATTATGCACCCTGTACTCTAGAAATCAACAATAAAAACACCATATCGATTTATCAGTGACAATTTAGATCATTATTTTATAATGTCATTGCCAAAACTGAACAATTTTATACGGGAATTTCAAAAGAATTCTCGCATTTCATTTTAGTTTACAGCTAATTCCAACACATGCACTCACAGTTACGCAAGACAATAAAACAAAATTTTCTACATTTAGAAATCAATTTATGACGAAAATATCAGGATTTAATCAAATGCTCAAATATTCCTCCATTAACTGCCAGACAATAACCCAAACGATTATAAAACTCATTTCTTACGTTGGCTAGTTGGTACATCGATATTCTGGCACATTCAGCGGAAATAGCATTCCTTAGCTGGACTAAATTTTCATATTTTTTATTGGTAACTTAGTTTTAAATGTCCCCATAGAAAAAAATCGTTTGGCGAAAAGATCACGTTGATTTTCTTCACATTTGCAATTATTGATTACTGTGTCTGTAGTTTCAATTTTTTTATCGTCGATTTACTTGGTATTGGCCTATTGGGAAAATAGGCTGCAAACATGTCTGCTACTCTTCGATAACTATTTCCTTGGTAAAACCATTTTAAAATAGTGATTTTTTCTTGATTTAAGTAGTTCATTATTTAAAAATGATGTGACATTGATCTGACAACTAGAGAGTAAGAGGTTAAATCATTTTTCTAGTATTTTATTATAAACTTCTAATAATACAAGGCGGGTAAGAAGATAGGAGATTCGTAACTTATTTTAGTATTTATCTCTTAGCTGGCGGACTGAGAAGAGCTGAAATTTGTACACTGGGTACAACTTTTCGTGCTCTTTAAAAAATCCTAATAATATTTTCTTCTAAAATAATTAGGGGAGACAATATTGGACCACTTCAAAATTTACATGGGATTCCCTATGTCCTGCTCGACGGAGCAACAACCGGTAGATAGCTAGCCCTTTATTTTTTTATAAAAACTAATTAAAAAGATAAAACAAATGATATTTATTTGAATATGTCAAATGTTTCGGGTGTCGGACTGGGCAAACGCATCACCTTTTATCAGACAAGTTTACCACAATAGTTTTAGAAGCAATTTTTAAACATTGTGCCAAAAATCGTGAGGGTTACCGTTACGAAATCCGCCCAATCCGATAGCCAAAGCATACCCATGGGTCTTATGGTTTTGTAACTGTAACACTTACGATTTTTTGGCACAAAGTTTATAAATTGCATGTTAAACATTGTGGTAAACTTGTCCGACAAAAATGACGCGTTCGCTTAGTCCGCGACACCCGAAACATTTGACATTGACAGGCTGGGTTAAAGCGCCGCCTTCATATATAACGGTATGAATATTCATGGTTTTTAAAGTGTAATTATCATGAAGTAATTTCATTACTCGCCCAGGGATTAGGTATATTATTGTATTATTCTCGTGAGAACATAAAACTGACCTTTTTTCACAAATTTCAAAATAGTAGGGTAGAATCTTACATTTAAAAATCCATAACGTATCTTTTAATATTATTAAATAATTTTTATTTAACGTAGAGATCTTACTTGATTTATTTATGTAAGTGAACTTCAAGGTTAGTTTATATTTATAAGGTTGCGACATATCCTCAACTATTAGGCGGTTCGAGGTCGGGGACGCAAGGAAGGGCACTCCACGGAGAAAAGTTGGCAAGACTGGGTAAAATCAAAGCTGATGATCAATCCAGTGGCGTCTAGAATTTGCGCATTTCATTTTGCATTGTTTTGGAAGTGATATTTGTTGAAAGATGTAATTCCAAATGTTTTATACTTAAAGTAAAAGAATTTACAACTGAATAACAATTAAAAACTGTTGTATAAACGGTTGTTCTACTAATACAATAAACTGTATATCTCCGGGACTGAACAACATGGCCGAAAAATGGGAGATGTGACGTCATAACACGTCAAAGCAATATGGCCGAATGTCGTGACCTTATATAGACCGACTTTGAGTGAACTTTAAGTTTAAGAACAAAGGTGCCAACCTATTTGTCCCCCTTATTATTTTAATTTTCTTACCCCATCCTTTTGAAAGATCGCTCATAGAAGTAGTGCTGTAATCCACCGAAACGTCACCCAGGACAAATTCTGTTAAGTGCAGAGAATCCGAAAGTATATACGGGTTGTTCTTCACCCACTCCAGTTGTAAGTTTGATTGGTTATATGCCCCTAAAATTATTAAGTAGATCCATAATAATACAGGGGTTACAGAATATTGTTAAAAAAATTAAGAGCAGATTGTATGTTCATATATATAATTACACAAATTCTTAAGTACTTAGAAAAACACAAAATTTTGCATGACAGGCAGTATGGATTTCGCCACAAAAGATCTACAGCAGATCTTCTTTCCTTCGTATCACACTGCTGGAATAAGTCTCTTGAGTTTCTAGGTGAGTCCCAGATCGTTGCTCTTGATATATCCAAAGCTTTTGACCAGGTCTGGCATGCCGCACTTCTTAATAAACTTCCCTCCTATGGTCTTTTAACTAAACTCTGTACTTGGCTCTCTAGTTATCTATCTGATCGACGTATATCAGTTATTGTGAACGGCCATTCTTCAAGCTTTCACCAAGTAAATGCTGGAGTCCCTCAGGGCTCAGTTTTGGCACCAACATTGTTTCTTCTTCACATCAACAACCTTCTCTCGTCCACAACTAATTCCATTCATAGTTTCGCCGACGATAGTACCCTTCACTCCATTTTTCAGGTTCCTAAACCCATTACTAAACCTGACTTGGAAAACAGACGCAGAGCGATGCAGATAACTCTTTCGCAGGATCTTAATTTAATATTGTATTGGGGCGCTAAAAATCTCGTCCATTTTAATGCATCCAAAACACAATCATGTTCCTTGTCGCGAAAGGAGTCATCAAATACTCATCCTCTACTTATGAGCGGCCAAGTTTTACAGAGCAAAGACACCTTTAATCTTGTGGGCGTCACATTTGAAAGTAACCTTTAAAAACCCGTAAAAAAATCCCTTTGTGCCATAAATCACATTGACAAATTAAAAACAAAATTGGGCAAAAAATATTTAAGATATTAAAAAAAAACTAATTTTTTACAATTTTACCCATTTTTATACAGGGTGGCCGCCGAGGTATCCGAGATACTTCGGATATGAATTCTATAACTAATTTTAAGCAAAATTCCTAGCGGTTCTTCAGTAGTCTGCGTGTAAAGTTGTCAAGACATAAATTGTAGAGTAATGTAATAACATTGTTGCGACTAGTTTGCATAGGTAATTTAATAATTAGCACCTTCAGTTGTAATAATGATTGTTTGTTTGTTAATTTTCATCATTGAAAGCAGTTGGTTATTTTATTATATAGTAAAAATCATGCCTGTATTTTATTCCAATGATTTTAACACAAGTTATGCGAAAAAATAAAATAACCAACAGGTGTCAATGATGACAATTTTTCGAACAGAAAATCATAATAATAACTTAACGTTCTAATTATTAAAGTAATTTGCAAACTAGTCGCAAAAATGTTATTTAATTACTCTAAAATTTATGTCTGGACAACTTTAAATCCAAATAATTTAAGAACCGTTAGGAATTCGGACAAAGTAAATAAAATATATATATTTTTAAATTAGTCATATAATTCAATCAGAAGTATCTCGGATACCTCGGCGGCCACTCTGTATAAGTATTTTTTATCATTTTTACAGAAGAATCCGCTCTTAAATTTTCTTAACAACATTCTTTAACACCCTGTATAGCAACAAATTTATTAAAAATCATTATAAAAAAAAGGTAACACCAATTTTTGGATTTCTTTCTGATATCTTTTAAATTGTTCAGATTTTCCAATTTTGCAAAGTGTTATAATACGTGCTGCTGCTTTTAGCGCATTAAAATAGGTTTTCTTTTCTTTATAGAGATAAGTCTGTCTGATCACCCTGTATATGTAATAATACTTACAACTAGTCCAAACCATCTGACACGACTGTTGATCAAACGGAAACTTTCGTAAATCCATGTTGCAGTAAAATGTTGTCGTCATCCTGTACGAATACGTTACTTCTCCCGAGGGACTTATTTTTACAAAAACATCTTTTCTAAAACAAAATCAGAAAACCTTTTTGATATACATGGTACTTTTTCGTATTTTTTTCATTGTTGCCGTATTTTATCAAAACTTCAGCGATTTTCTGAAGACTGAAGAGTGATTGAACATAACTGATCACGGTTTCAGGTTCAAAACGTAAAAATACACTGGAAAAGGTACTGTTCGCCCACCGAATGTACTGAGACCACGGTTGAAAGGACAGGAGAAGAAATTCCGCGCTATGGACATCCTCGACAGAGACAACAATGAGACGATTAACTGGTCCTAACAATTTGTCCATTGTATTTATCTCTTTCTGGTTTAACGCAAGTTCCAATAAATATGTCTTTGTCTTTCATCATGGCAGGCTATCGTAGATGGAGCAATCATCGCTTTGCCCTGGTTGCCAAGTTGTTTACAATTTCTGTATGTAAACTTTAATGTCCTTTTTGGCTCACATCTAATTAAGAGAAAGAAAATATACCATGAATCGAATATTTTTAACTTGGACAAACGTTGCCGCAGGCAGTCACGCCGAAATGTTATTCGATATTTGTGTTTGATATTTTTCAATGGCCGATTTGTTTGGACACTTTGTTTACATTTTCTGTGATTTATTGAGTGTTTCGTTGTTTTTTACCTCTAATTGGACTTTGAATATTGACTTTTATTAGTGATCACAGTGTATATATTAAATTTGTGCTTTTCAATTTAAGGTAATATTGACATGGTTATCTGTAAGAAAAAATCTTTATAAAAACCAAATAAATGACATTTTTAATTAGGTGTGTGTAATTATTGAACTAAACCCCAATATTTTATATTAATAGGAAACAAAAACAAGTACCTAACATTAAGGACAAAAATAGCACAGCTATATAATTTGAATTTGGCGGGCAAACGATAAAGTCGACTCACGCGCCATCTGCGTTTACCTTCCTTGACGACAGACAAGGAAGGCCCAGCAACTATCTCTCACTCGGATAATTTATTTACATTTAGTTGCTCGTCTCATTGTTGTCTCTTTTTCGAATATCATTCGATGATGCTTTGGAAGCTCGTCTCGACGGCTAGCCGACTATCTGTTTGCAGAAAGGCACTATTGCCAAACTATTAAAAGTCTAGGAAGATGTTGGAGGAATATAAAAATTTAACCATAATACATATTATATTCGGTTTATTTAAGAAAATAATGTAATATGTGACAAAATAAAATCACTCTAAGGAATCAAAAATAAAAAGATTATAACAGATACCTTCATTAAATATAAAATACTGAAATAAAATAGTGTAAAATAAATTGGGATTATAAGAATAAAAAACTGGCTATTGATGTTTTTTATCAGTACCTTAGTTGTTTAGAATTTTAAATATATTATTTGCATCTCTTCCTGTTTATAAAAAAAAATCTTTCAATTATTATTATTAATTTAAATAAGAACACAAAAAGTGGGTTTTAAAGGATCGTTTATTTGTGAATTTAGGATCGCTACAAATATATATATATATATATTTTTGGGGCTTTTATGGTTTTTGGAAATTATCTAATCGACAATCTTAAACAAAAATCTCTTTGTAATTTATAACAATAAGGGAATAAGTGTGTTTGTCATCGATAGTACTTCAGCTCTCATCAAATAACGTTACTTCAATTATATTACTCACCCTTCTACGGTTTTTTACATTTATTTATATGCACAAATTGCATTTTAAGATTATATAAGTACTATTGTTTTATATAGTTTTATTATTATAATTTTTTAGTATAAACTAAAACTTTTAACATGTATTTAATTTTGCTAAGTAAAACAATTTTATCTTTTTTAGAAATCATATTTACGCGAAATGTTCGAAAACCAGCAGCAATTGCCTTCATTCCCCCTCCCCTCTGCGTACGGCTCTGTTCTTGCATAATGGCACCTTGTCATTCTGGGTTGCTTTCCAGTGACGAAAATTTTTGTGCGTTACGCTCCAGGGCTTGAAGCTCTTGAACTGCTCTAAAAGTTAGTCACTGGAACGCATCCTTAGACAAGGAAAGAGAGATACTTTAAGAAATTTTAAAATTTCGTTGTTTTTAACCTTTCTTGGCTTTATAATAATAATCTCTTTTTAATATCTAATTCCATTTTAAATAAATAATTTTAAAAAATCCATCCTTAACCATAAAAAACACGTTTGAAGCACAAAAACTAAAAGAGGGGTGGGTGCATGAGGGGCAAGGGAAAAGAAAAACGGAGTAGCTCAGGGTGGCTTTCCAGTGACGAAAATTTTTGTGCTTCACGCTCCAGGTCTTGAAGCTCTTGAACTGCTCTAAAAGTTAGTCACTGGAACGCATCCTTAGACAAGGAAAGAGAGATACTTTAAGAAATTTTAAAATTTCGTTGTTTTTAACCTTTCTTGGCTTTATAATAATAATCTCTTTTAATATCTAATTCCATTTTAAATAAATAATTTTAAAAATCCATCCTTAACCATAAAAAACACGTTTGAAGCACAAAAACTAAAAGAGGGGTGGGTGCATGAGGGGCAAGGGAAAAGAAAAACGGAGTAGCTCAGGGTGGCTTTCCAGTGACGAAAATTTTTGTGCTTCACGCTCCAGGTCTTGAAGCTCTTGAACTGCTCTAAAAAGTTAGTCACTGGAACGCATCCTTAGACAAGGAAAGAGAGATACTTTAAGAAATTTTAAAATTTCGTTGTTTTTAACCTTTCTTGGCTTTATAATAATAATCTCTTTTTAATATCTAATTCCATTTTAAATAAATAATTTTAAAAATCCATCCTTAACCATAAAAAACACGTTTGAAGCACAAAAACTAAAAGAGGGGTGGGTGCATGAGGGCAAGGGAAAGAGAAAACGGAGTAGCTCAGGGTGGCTTTCCAGTGACGAAAATTTTTGTGCTTCACGCTCCAGGTCTTGAAGCTCTTGAACTGCTCTAAAAGTTAGTCACTGGAACGCATCCTTAGACAAGGAAAGAGAGATACTTTAAGAAATTTTAAAATTTCGTTGTTTTTAACCTTTCTTGGCTTTATAATAATAATCTCTTTTAATATCTAATTCCATTTTAAATAAATAATTTTAAAAAATCCATCCTTAATCATAAAAACACGTTGAAGCACAAAAACTAAAAGAGGGGTTGGTGCATGCGGGGCAAGGGGAAAGTAAAACGGAGTAGCTCAGGTGCATAACACTTTCCGTCACTGGAACGCTATAAAATGGAACGAAATGCTCTTGAGCTACTCGGGAGCACTCTATTTGCGTCACTGGAAAGCCACTCTGATGATGGATGCTAATAAAATTAGCCTGTTTAGGTATGAAGCTCGACGAAAACTTTCCATACGTTACATGGATTAAAAAGAAAGTTAAGAAGGTTGGGTGGAAGAAAGTAGGAAGAGCGATTGTTTGAGGTACTCTAAGCCAAGCCTTGTGGAAATAAATATGGATAACTAAATAATTGAATTTTTAAAAACTTAAAAATGTTGTGCACTACGGTGCCACTGCTGCACAATTTTTGTATTTCTTGTTTTATTTTTTTTTGACTTCAGCTCGACCCCTCCCCCTAAATGCCTCAAGTAATTTATGGATGCCCCCTTAATACATTGTATGTGCTCAGAGTTGTCAAGTAATGAAAAAAAACGTTACTTTAAGTAGTACAAAAAGTAACACGATAAAAGAGAATTATTGCAAGTTGCCTTATTAAGTTCGTGAATTATTAATACCGGCCTTATTTAAATAGTGCTTGTACCCATAATTTAGAGTTATTGCAGATCATGTTGACAGTATCATTAACCTAAATAATTAATAGTTTAAAAAAACTAAAACACGCTTTTATATGCAACCGAACTAAAAATTAGAAAATAATTTTTCATTAAAAAATATTGTCATTTCATAGTAAAAAGCGTGGGGTGCATTTTACTATTTTTTCATAACTTTTCCATCATAGATATTGGCAAATATAATAATTATAACATTTAATATATTAAGCACCCCACGCTTTTTACTATGAAATGACAATATTTTTTTTAATGAAAAATTATTTTCTAATTTTTAGTTCGGTTGCATATAAAAGCGTGTTTTTTAGTTTTTTTAAACTATTAATTATTTTTCATTTTTTAGTTCGTTATATCAATTAACTTTGCTACTCTTGACAAAATGGCGAAAAAATTTTTTAGTGAACAAGAGTAGCAAAGTTTGAATTGTTGCCAACAGATGGCAACCCACTAAAAAATTTCTTCGCAATTGAGTAGCAAAGTTTGGAATGTTGCCAACAGATGGCAAAGAGTAGCAAAGTTTGAAATGTTGCCAACAGATGGCAACCCACTAAAAAATTTCTTCGCAATTGAGTAGCAAAGTTTGGAATGTTGCCAACAGATGGCAACCCAGGTGTTGTTTTTATAATATAATGGAATTTTTTTTTCCTGGCGATCAAAAACAAGATAACGGGATACTGTTTGCAGATTATTGCATTGTCATGGGTCATTAATAAGTGTGCAAAGTTTCAAAGAAATCGAATAGCTGGAAGTTGGTTAAAATTAGGCTCAAAGATTCCGTTACATAGATAGCCAGATGGATAGATAGATAGTTACAACCCAAGTTAATAAAAGCGTGTTAAAAGTTTTCTTTCGTGCATAGCCACCTTCCCAAATTGGCGCACAACACCGCATTAAAATTTAAAATATGACAGATTTGTCAAAGTCAAGCGTACTTTTCATCTTATGCAAACTCATAAATAGTAAAGTTTGATACCCAATTTTGATTTTATTACTAAAGTTAAAACTCATTTAAAAGAATCCAAAGATCTTTGCGGTGTAAACTAGGCTATCAGTCAGTGGGTAGCTTTGCGGTGTAAACTAGGCTATCAGTCAGTAGGTAGCTAACCCACAATACACCAAAGTTAGAGGTTAGAAAAGTTTATTACCGTTTTATGAAAAATATTAAATTTGTTGAAAATGATGTTTTCCACTGTAAACAACGTATTGAAAATGCTTTGGTTTATTACCTAGTGATAGTTTTCTTTGTCTAAATATGAGGCATCAAGTAAGTGTTTTTATCATTTTTTACAAATTACAGAAGCTTGGTAATTTATGTATAAGTCATGTTGGGCATTATTATTTTGATGACCGCCTGTTTTAAAAACAAGTGAAGGTTATTCGTTCGTTAAAAAAACAGATGAAGGTTATACGCTCCCGGAACGAATACGTTCAGCGAACGAATGAGTTCAATTTAGCAGAATTGAGCCCCTGTCCCCAACCCGTCGGCAAATGTTGTCAAGTTCGATTATTCAATTGTCTAATCTGGCGCATCCGCCAGAACGTACGATTTTTCACTTTTCCGGTTTTCCTGGAAAATGCTGGAACTTAACGGGATACTGTTTTTAAATTATTGCATTGTCATCGGTCCTTGATACGTGTGCAAAGTTTCAAAGAAATTAAATAGCTGGAAGTTGGTAAAAATTAGGCTCAAAGATTCCGTTACATAGCCAGCCAGATTGATAGATAGTTACAACCCAAGTTAATAAAAGCGTGTTAAAAAAGGGGGAACAATTTTGGTTGTTTTTCTTTATTGTTTTGTGTTGTAGAGTTTTTTTATAACACAATTATAGAAATGCATTTAAAAAAGCAAGGTTTTAGGTATTTTTACTTCTAGAAGCTTTTCGATTTTGTGCTCGGCAGCCGTTCGGTTTACACGAACAGTTCCGAAGTTAAAATAAGACCAAAATAAGGCACGACCTAAAACCGACATAAATAAAGCCAGGCACTATACTTATTAAGGGAGTCCTTATCCCACCATGCATCTGCGCAAGCTCAGATGTCAAAATAAGGCAAATATTATTAGTGCCTGGCCTTATTTTACTGTGCAATATTTCTCTATTGAGATTGAGCAAAAAGTAACTGTAACGTCGTTACTTTTAAAAAGTCTCTGACATTCGTTTTTTTACCGTAACGCGTTACATTAGAAGTAACGCTTAACGTGGATATAAAAATAAATTTAGTAAGGTAACGTTGACAGTTCTGTATGTCTTTAATGGTTATTTTTTACTTATAAATTAAATATAAACCCATAATTCCTAGCAAACTCGCTTAATCGGTAGCTCAACGTATTACAAGTCGCATGGGTTGGCGTATGACAACTTTTTCTCTTCATTTTTCTACCCTCATCGGTTTATAACCAAAAGATCTAGAAATCTATATATTTAAATCGCCAAGTCATATTTTTCAGCAAGTTCTGCACTAATTTACATGATCTTGATCCTTCAGTTACTGGAACTTCTCAATACTATTTTTTATACTTTTTGTTCAGGGGCGGTCATAGGGGGTGGCATGCCCCCCTCCTCCCGCTTGGATGCGACATCTTTTCTATTTTATTGGGTCTAATGGCAAATATAGGCATTTATTGAGGGTCCCCCAAGGTTGGTCCGAGGGGTGAGGCTGATGATGGAATTGAAGTGTGAGGACCTGAGGACCTTTTCAAATACGTAGGAAGGAGGTTTTGTGTAATTTTATTTTATAAAAAGAATGAAAGGTGAAAACAATAAAAACAATAAAAAGAGGTTAGGGGACCTTTTTTTTGCTTTTCAAAAAATTTGAACCTCCTTAAAAAATTTTTGTTTTTGCCACCTACACACACACTTCTCCTCGGCCCATGGCTCCCCTGTCAGAAAGTCGATATGACTATACCCTGGTTTTGTTGCCTATTTTTTCTATAAAAACAATGTCACCCAATTTTTTCCACAGGATGGTGAATGCGCAATATTTTACTGCCTCGAGACCCTTCGAAATTTAACGGGTTCAATCAAGGTTAGTTTATATTTATAAGGTTGCGACATATCCTCAACTTTTAGACGGTTCGAGTTCGGGAACGCAAAGAAGGGCACTTCACGGAGAAAAGTTGGCAAGACTGGGTAAAATCAAAAATTATGATCAATCCAGTGGCGTCTAGAATTTGCGCATTTCATTTTGCATTGATTTGGAAGTGATATTTGTTGAAAGATGTAATTCCAAATGTTTTTTATTTAAAGTAAAAGAATTTACAACTTAATAACAATTAAAAACTGTTGTGTAAACGGTTGTTCTACTAATACAATTAACTGTACATCTCCGGCACTGAACAACATGGCCGAAAAATGGAAGATGTGACGTCATCACACGTCAAAGCAATATGGCCGAATGTCGCGACCCTATATAGACCGATTTGGGTTCAATCTAGTTTGATTACAAGATCGTTTAACTAGGTAAGGTTGCCTCGTAAGCCTTGCAACATGGCGGACCATACGTCATATATGTATTTTGCTCATTATTTAATGAAGTTTTTAACAGTGTAGTTTGTGTTTTTTGTCAATATTAAAGAAATACTTTTAAATACTGTTAATTCCAGTTGTTCCGTAATTTCTTTATTTCATATTAATAAATTATTTAACAATGATTATTCTAGCTGATTTTTAAATTGTATATCGCGCTCTTTCGCCCTCATAGTATTATCCGTCTAGACATCCTTGTTGGCGCCAAGGAACCAGCAGTGCGGTACATATGTGACGTAATGAGGCAACCTTACCTAGTCAAACGATCTTGGTTTGATTATACCTAACCGCTTATCCCCACCTTAATTGTAAAACCACCGAACTCCATTTTTAATAAAACATGCATTGCCATCTTTAGCTTAAAAATAAATAATTAATAGTTTAAAAAACTAAAAAACACGCTTTTATATGCAACCGAACTAAAAATTAGAAAATAATTTTTCATTAAAAAAATATTGTCATTTCATAGTAAAAAGCGTGGGGTGCATTTTACTATTTTTTCATAACTTTTCCATCATAGATATTTGCAAATATAATAATTATAACATTTAATATATTTATCACCCCACGCTTTTTACTATGAAATGACAATATTTTTTTTAATGAAAAATTATTTTCTAATTTTTAGTTCGGTTGCATATAAAAGCGTGTTTTTTTAGTTTTTTAAACTATTAATTATTTTTCATTTTTTAGTTTCTGCTACTCTTGACAAAATGGTGAAAAATTTTTTAATGAACAAGAGTGGCAAATTTTAAAATTTTTCCAACAGATTGCAACTCACTAAAAAATTTCTTCTTCATTAAGTAGCAAAGTTTGAAATTTTGCCAACAGATGGCAATCCAGGCAATGTTTGGACCGTTGCCAATATATTGCAACCCACTAAAAATTTCTTCTTCATTTAATAGCAAAGTTTGAAATGTTGCCAACAGGTGGCAACCTAGGTGTTGTTTTTATATTTTTATAATATAAAGGAAAATTTTTTTTCCTGGCGATCCAAAAAAGAATGTTAATTTTTATTAATTGCACATTATGTATTATGTATACATTACACATAATGTAATTTTTATTATTTAATCCTTGAACTAATGGTGCAACTAACCCTATATTTTTATTGTTTATAAAAATTGAACACCCATGGTGCAACTAACCAAATTGTGTAAAAACTAAAAAATTTCTTCTTCATTTAATAGCAAAGTTTGAAATGTTGCCAACAGATGGCATCCTAGGTGTTGTTTTTATAATATAATGGAATTTTTTTTCCTGGCGATTCAAAAAAAGATAACGGGATACTGTTTTTAAATTATTGCATCTTCATCGGTCCTTGACACGTGTGCAAAGTTTCAAAGAAATCGAATAGCTGGAAGTTGGTTAAAATTAGGCTCAAAGATTCCGTTACATAGATAGATAGATAGATAGTTACAACCCAAGTTAATAAAAAGCGTGTTAAAAAAGACTAAAGATGGCATCGAAATCCCATTACGTTATGCATGTTTTATTAAAAATGGAGTCAGGTGGTATTACAATTAGGGTGACGTTATGTTGAATTATTGTAAACGCAATGGCAATAACATTTTCATAAAGATATTTGAGGATTTTATGATGAGGTATGTTATACGTACAAGGGCTATTTTTAGAAAATGTATGAGTGAATGTTAAATCCAGCATACCTGTCCATTCCCATTAAGCTAGAAGTTCTTTCATTTTTGACAACTATATGCGGCATCCAAATTTGGTCCTTCAAGGTCTGCTGTCCCAAGATGGGTCCTCTGTTGGGCGATATGTCGTTGAAAACAAGTCTGTCATCTTTAAAGTGTATTTGCACTAGAAGATGACTCATGAATTGCTGAAAATTATACAGTAATTAGAACAGACCGGAGTATACAGGGTTGGTAAAAAAATACGGGACGGTGGATTATCTCAGCAACCGCTAAATATAAATGAAACAAATTTTGTGCAAAAAATTAAGTTATTACAAAAACGGCTAGGTATATGGTCAATTATCTAAAAACGATCCAAGCAATATTCGTCAAAATTAGTACAGTGGTGAAACTGGACCTTCTAAATTTACGAATAGCATTTTTGCGACAGATTCTTAAAAAAGGTCAAGAAAATGGCACATCAAAATAATTCCTCACGTAATATACAAAATAGAAATCGCCCTTTTTTTGTCAGTTAAGAGGTACAGACAGTTTAGTAAGACCTATGAGGCAGATATTTTATTAACTTTTACGGGGGAGTGTCTTACCGTATTATCTACGCTTTCAATGTGTTTGACATCAACTTGAAAATCCACTCTTAAGGCAGAATCACTGGGAGATCTTGCAAGGTGATCATATCTGCATGTAGCTGTAAGTTTTGCCATGAATTCTTCCTGAGTAAGATCATCCATGGAGGGTTTTAATGGCTGGCTGCAATCATCGTCGTTGATAGCTCTTTTTCACGAATAGCTATTGGTCTGTAAAAAAATAGCGTCAAAGTAAAATGGGAATGGGGTTGCGATTTTCCTATATCGACAAGAACACTTTGTTTAATTTTAGAACTTGTTTCGAAAAAATACTTTTTCTACGGCGGCGTGTCAAGCCAAGTAGCCACTTTTGACCCCTCCATAACCCAAAATTGATTTAACATTAACACATGAAACTACGTGTTTATTTATATCCATAAGGACAACTAGATGCCCAAATTTCATGAAGCTGGCTCAAACGGTTATAAAGATATGAAGGTCCAAAAGTCGCCAATTTTCCACTGACTGACCACTATAAATTAATAATGAATACCTAGTAAGTAACTAGGCAGGTACTTGGCACTTATTTAGATCTCCATTTTTTGGACGAAGCCCACAGCCAAGCATAATTTTAGTATTGAAATTGGCTCACCTTTTTTACATTTATGTTTTTGGTGATTTTAATATGAATGTCTGCAATCTAACAGTATAGGCGACATCAACCAAATGAAAAGAACAAATTGCCAAAAATTTCGCCATTACTTCTTTTAGTGATTAGCTACTACATGATGGTATTTTTAGATTTTATACCCGACGTTTCGTTTTCAAGAAACCATTATCAACTTTTATATGGCTCGGAAAAAAGTACCCCTGTATCTAATCCCATTTTTTATTACAAATTCAACGATGTATCACATGTCATATATTAATTTGTAGTTAAAAGAAAAATTGCATTTTTTCTATTTTTTTAAGTTATTTTTAAGTAGGCCTTGCAAACAAATGCTTGGACGTTAATACCTGTTACCGTATCTGTAACATAATTTAATATCATTATAAAATAGTATTTGTCCTTATTACCATGTTTGTCGAGTTGTTGTTTTTAGAGCAATTGTTCTTATTGTTACTGTTGTCTCTATTATTGTTTATTGGTGACTAGCTAATATCTTATTGTATTATTACGGTCGAATATGCAGGATGGCCATTATGGCAATGAAGAAAAGTTTGACATGCTACATTTTGTGCTGCAAAAATAAATGAAGGTATCATTTCTGCAGTTAATAAATTATGGTAAATACATGGACACATGTAAAATTTAACAGTTTACGGGTTATTGAAAATAGTATGGTAATAATGATTTTGGATTACTCAAACTTTAAAAATACATTTTTACTTTTCGGGTAATTTTTAGCGAAACTAGGTACACATAATTTTAAATTTTAAATTCATAGGTACATAGTCACGAAGAGAATAATTGCCTCTTAAAAAAAGAGGACATTTTTTGTTGCAAAATAACAGCTGTGTTAAAATTAGAATCTATGTATTATTATGAAAGTGTAGATATGTAAAACATGTATACAATGTAAATTCGAAAAGTTTTTATACGGTCGTAGAAAAATATCGTATGCAACACATGCATAAGTTTCTTATTTTTACTCATGCCATTGCCGCACTCGCCTGACTGCTCGTACTGCCAAACTCCTATTCGTTAATAACATATCATTTTATGCACTTGTTACATAAATTACTATTTAACAAACAAGAGCGATTAATAACTATTATCCAACACTTACATATAATATCTACATAATTGATCAGATTTTGAGGATATAAAGTGTACTATAAGTCACTAGTGAGCTAAAGTACCCTTTAGCTCACTAGTAAATTATAGACTTTAGCTCACTAGTGACTTATACTAATTCTTTATTACTTCCAACATTTCACAATTAAAAAAATAACATAAAACAACTAATATATTATACTACAATTTATTCGTGTTTATATTAACAGTAATTGTTATATTAGATTTATCTTGGACAACGTTACATTGTGCGGAGTGTTCTTCAGGAAGTCTTTCAGCACTAGTACTTGCCTTGGTGCGCTCTTCACCCTGTATTCGTCTTGCAATCTCAAACTTGTTAGAGATGCAATCTTCTAAATATCCTTCTGCCACGGTAGAAGACTTCCACCCGCCATGGCGTTTAAGGTTGGTGATATCGGCCCCAGCGTTGACTAGAAGTGTCGCTGAAGAACGCCGCATGCTATGACCACTATATAAGATTTCATCAGGTAGTTGCAAATAATGAGCAACTACTCTCGGAATTTTCGAAATTTTATTTATTCCCACGCATTGCCTAGTGCATTTGCCTTTTGAAAGTTGACAAAAATCTTTTGTGAGGCGTGTTCTCTGGCCTTAGGGACACATATTTTCTAAATAATTCAAGCACATTTACCAAAAATCCTTCTTTTAAAATTGTAAAGCTTCTCGATTTGTTCGTCTTGGTATCAGGTATAGAAACATATATGTACTGGCCTTTATCTACTATATCTTCAATACTTAAGCGAGTTAGTTCGTCACAACGGCATGCAGCAGCGATTCCCAATATCAATGCAACCTATAAAAATCCGAACAGATAAATATTTAATACCAGAAACTAAAGTAAATTCATACCTTTGACATTAAGTGCTCGTCGTCAGGTGCCTCAGCCAAAAATTTTTCGATGTATTGCCTCTCCAGAATTTTTGCCTTTTTCGGTTTGAAATTTCTTGAATTGCTCTTCAAATAAGCAACAACTTTTCCATACCTCCCTATATCCACGTTCTTATATACTTTTAAGGTCGTTTTTATCATTGAATACTTGGTCCACATTGATGAGGGAGCAACTTTTTCGATAAAAACAGAAAGTAAGCCATAATAACATCTTCATTTATAGTACCAACTCCTCGCCTTTTCCTCCATGCTTCAAAATCTTCAAATTCTTTATTGTACGTTAGTTTTGACTTCTCTGGAATTAAACTGCATGTCGCTACCGCAGCTTCTTCCAAAATTTCCGCAGGAACTTCACAATTTTCCATTTCGCAAAGCATTTTTATGTTTGTCTACAAAGTTGTTTACTAAACAAACCCGTAGTTACCAACAAAATGCATTACAACCAAACAAGCTTGCTTTCCAAAAAATACAAAATTTTGTTGCTGGTGTTGACAATGACAAGTAACAAATAATGGATGACGTTTTCAAATTATTTTCGATATTAAAAACGATTTATACGAAAGTGTTGGATAAAATTTTGTATTAGACACGTGAGTTATTACATATAAGTCACTTAAGAAAATTACCTCTCTCGCCCTTCGGGCCTCGAGAGTTAAACTTTTTCTTGCGTGACTTATATGTAATATAACTCACTTATCTAATAAATAACTATTAACTATTAACTATTCTATAAAATAAAAAGTTAACATATTTTTGTCAGTTAATACACAAATAATTATTAAAATCATCAAATCAATTCTACATGTGAAATGCCAGTTACCTTTATTGACGTAAGAAATCAGTATAAATCTAGGTGACAATGAAAATATTTAACACCTCACATGTCTATATTATATCAACACAATGTTTAATAATGCTATAAGTGACATAAATCAACGAATTACATTATTTGTCGTCGATAAAATCTTTTATTAAGACCAAAAAAGGAAATATTGAAAGAAATCGTTTCGACGAATCTTAAATAGATTAAAAATAGTATATGACTCTTTTAATCCTGTTACTTTTCATATTTCGAGAAAAAAATATACATATAGGGTGTTCATTTAAAAACTTTCCACTCAAGTTATCTTCGAAACGAGACAGATTTGAGAAAATCGCCGAAACACGTCATGATATTTATTGAGGGGGAACGTTTTTTACAAAAAATTGGACGGCGCCCCTTTAACCCCTTAACCACCAGGGCCACCACCCCAAAATTCTTAAATGAGAAGGCGGGACGAGTGATACATCATTTTAAAGCTCCTGACAAGTACTTTATAACCCTAGAATATGAAGTCAATATCTTCACCTATTACAAAATGGCGGTACTTAAGAATTACCTAAATACCTGATTTGGATGGCCATATTTCCGAAATTAATAAAGTTAGATGTACCTAATGTGGTGTTTTCTTAAAGCTCTTTTAAAGGTATTTTTAATGGTGATACTGGTAGTAATATACAGGGTAGAAGAAAAAGTACATATTTTTTTATTTAAGAACCCTGTATATTTTTTTGGTTGTAGGGTTTTGTTTTACACAGTTAAAGAAATACATTTAAGAAAGCAAGGTTTTAAGTATGTTTACTTCTAAAAACTTTTCGATTTTGTGCTCGGCAGCCGCTTGGTTTACACGAACAGATCCGGAAGTTAAACTAAGACCAAAATAAGGCACGACCTAAAACCGACATAAATAAAGCCGGGCACTATTCTTATTAAGGGAGTCCTATCCTACCATGAACAGCGCAGCTCAGATGTCAATAAGGCCGGCATTATTAGTGCCTGGCCTTATTTTACTCTGCAATAGAGAAAGGCCAGGCACTAATAATACCGGGCTTATTTTGACATCTGAGCTTGCGCAGATGCATGGTAGGATAAGGACTCCTTAATAAGAATAGTGCCTGGCTTTATTTATGTTGGTTTTAGGTCGTGCCTTATTTTGGTCTTATTTTAACTTCGGAACTGTTCGTGTAAGTTTTTAGAAGTAAAAATACTTAAAACCTTGCTTTTTAAATGTAATTCTGTAATTGTGTAAAACAAAACCCTACAACACAAAACAATAAAGAAAAACAACAAAAAAATGTTCTCTTTTTTTTTAGGCACTATTTAAATAAGGCCGATATGAATAATACCCGAGCCTAATAAGGCAACTTGCAATAATTCTCTATTGTGGTAAATTTGTCCGACAAAAAAAGTGACGCGTTTGCCCAGTCCGACACCCGAAACATTAACATTGACAGGTTGGGTTAAGGCGCCACTTCCATATATGGCGGTAAGAATATTCGTGGTAGACTCGTTCAAAGGAACAACCCTAAAAAGGGTTTTAAAGAGTTCTTATAATGAAGTCTATTTTATGTCTGGTCCAGGCACTATTAGGCAAACTACCGAAGATTGTACGGTATTGCTGAGGTAATAATTGGTTTTAAATGACAGAAATTGGTGATAACTTGACATAAATCATGTAAGTATTATAACATGCAACACATATTGGGGAATGGCGTCCTCCTTAACTCCTCACCATTCTTGATGCCATTCAAAGAAAAGCTGTATGTCTTATTAATAATCCGTTGCTTACAGAAAGGCTTCCTTTTCCTGCTCATCGTCGGACTGTAGGGGATCTATCCCCTTTTTCTAGGTACTTTTACGACGTTTGCTCTGAGGCATTGTCCAGTACAATTCTTTCACTTGCAGCTCCAAACAGAAAAACTCGTGGCTACACGTATACGCTTTCCTTTACTGCCCAAATGGACAGGATCCGAACTTTTCACTTTTTTCGTTCTTTTTTTCCCAGAGTTTTTATATTGTTGAACCTGCTGTCCGCGGAATTTGGCTATTGTTGAATATAAAAATAAATAAATGCATATCTGCAATTTAAAGTTAAAATGGTGGCATTAAAATTGAATTTCAAACTGATAAGAAATGTAGTTCACTGTCGTTTTTTACCATATTTTTAGGTTTTATTTGATTTCCGTTGTTACGGCGATTCTGGATTACATACGACATGAATTTGAATTATAACATACAAGTTTTTAATTTAATAAGGCACACACAAACTATTTTTAAAAGTAAAGTAAAAGATTTGCCCTTTTAAACACTTTTTACAATTGAGTTTTAAAAACAAAAAAAATATCAACCACCACGTAAAAGCAACATTACCATACAGAGAAATGCGTATTATTTTTTACATGCAAAAACCTTAGAAAAATTTACTCAGAAGTCAATGAAAAATACTAGAAGTGACGAAAATATAGAATAGTATCCATAATATGGAATACCGGAAATTCTCTTCAACGGAAACTCACACACGTATTAGAGGGGTTTGTCTCTTTTAACACGCTTTTATTAGCTTGGGTTGTATCTATCTATCTATCTATCTATGTAACGGAATCTTTGAGCCTAATTTTTATCAACTCCCAGCGATTCAATTTCTTTGAAACTTTGCACACGTATCAAGGACCGATGACAATGCAATAATTTAAAAACAGTATCCCGTTATCCTGATTAGGACCGCCAGGATAAATAAATTCCTTAACAGATCCTCTGTGTCCTAATACTACTCCTGACAAATGGCGAAGGAATTTTTAGTGAATAAACTGGAGCATTTATTTTTAAAAAACTAATTGATATATCGAACTAAAAAATGAAAAATAAATAATAGTTTAAAAAAACTAAAAAGACACGCTTTTATATGCAACCGAACTAAAAATTAGAAAATAATTTTTCATTACAAAGAGTTTGTCACTTCAGAATAAAAGCGTGGGGTGCTTAATATATTAAATGTTATAATTATTTCATTTGTAAATATCTATGAGGGAAAAGTTATGAAAAAATAGTAAAATGCACCCTACGCTTTTATTCTGAAGTGACAAACTCTTTGTAATGAAAAATTATTTTCTAATTTTTAGTTCGGTTGCATATAAAAGCGTGTTTTTAGTTTTTTAAACTATTATTTATTTTATACTCATTCGCAAGTAGAAGAGGTAACATGCTAGTAGTGCAAGGCTTTTTCGTTGCTGTAGTAACGTTTTGTTTTATCGCTTCCTCATAACTTTTTAAGGTATTTTAAAATACGTATTTTTTCTACAAAACGTACACGAAATACTGTTTTTATAACTTTTAGAGATAGTTCAGATATTCTGTTGTATGGTTTTAACGGTATTTGATTTTATTACTTTCCTAAATAAAAAAATTAAAAAGAGTTTAAAGTCGTCGGAAAATCCAAAGTATGGACAGATCATAGTAGTACCCAAATAAGGAATATTCCATAATTGGTTACGTTGATTATTTAAAAAGCTTCCTGATAGAGCAGCAAAAAATCAGAAGACAAGAATCAAGTCAAAAAGGGCTGTCTCGTCTCATAATGAACCTTCGCTTACAGAGAGCTTCTTTCTCTCGCTCATCGTTGGCCTGTGGAAAATTTATCGCTTTTTTATAGGTACTTCCATGGCTTCTACTCTGAGAACTTGTCCAGTATAATTTCTTCACTTACGGCGGTTCCTAATAGAGACACTCGCCGCGCCACACGTATGCATCCCAATACTGTCTAACTGGACAGGCCCCAAACTGCCTACTTTATTCGTTCTTTATCCCTAGTGTATTCTAGATAGTGGAATCTGCTGCCGGCGGGGTATTTCCTTCCCCCTCGTATTAAAGTCCCGAATCAACCTCGCTTAAGACACCCACAGCATTGGTTTGGGCTCTGGGCACATAATTGCACTGGATCCAGAGTCTGACGCCTGGATCTGTGATTTTTTCGAATTATTTTGTTGCTTTCTATGTTATATCAAAGTTTCCAAAGAGTTTCTTGCTAAATAAGTTTAACTTTTAATGGTGTGCTTATAGTATCCCATATTTGGGTACCTATTCCATATTTAGCTATAGAAGGAACAGTTTAAAAATGTAAATTCGGTGCTCTTTGATAAGAAAAAAAAATACACAAAAAGTTTAAAGCAAATAAATCGGCATGCTTGTTTTCGCGGCCGCCTTTGCTATATTTCTTTATGATATGCCGGTTGATGCAGCTGGTCATCGCACTATGGGATAGAAATTAATTTTTTGGTCAAAATTCTGAAACTTACCAATCTAACTTAAAATGAGGTGCTTTTTACTGGAAAAATATTTTTTTTTTTAATTGACTGGAAAATTGAATTTTCCATCCAATTTTTAAGCGGAAAATGCTATTTTACAGGACTAATTTACTTTCCGGTCCCTAGCTTTACTTCCGGTCCCTGATATCGAACAATCCGTTAGTCATGACAAAAATTGTCAGAGTTCAATTGTTACTATTTGACAGTTCAAGATATTGTAAAGTAAAGAGCATCATTTTGCCAAAATGGAGTCGGACATGGAAATCAGAGAATAATTGAAGCACGTTCTTATTGTCGTTTGTATAACACTTTACACAGTTTTTCCGGTCAACTAAAAATAGCTATTTAGCGTTACTAGACCGGAAAATGGTATTTTACGGGTCGACGAAAACATTTACAGGGCGAGCCGTAGGCGAGTCCTGTAGTTTTGAGGAGACCCGTAAAATTATTTCCGGTCGAGTATCGTACATAATTTTTTTTAATTGACCGGAAAAAAACTGTGTAAATTTTTAGTGTTATATTTAAACGACAATAAGGCAAGGCTGCTTCAATTATTTCATCTGGATTTTCCATGTCTGACTCCATTTTGGCAAAATGATGTCTTTCTTTACAATATCTTAAACTGTCAAATAGTAACAATTGAACTCTGACAATTTTTGTCAGTTTGGTCTCCTCAAGACTACAGGACTCGCCTACGGCCTCGCCCTGTAAATGTTTTTCGTCGACCCGTAAAATACCATTTTCCGGTCTACTAACGTAAATAGCTATTAAATTATTACAAATGCTTTTTGGAAACCTAAAACATATTACCTATATGTTATTATAAATTTACGCCCCCTTAACATTATTATTTTTTATTGTACAAAATAAACTAAAATGTCAGCTTGTTTGGTTAATTCCTGTAAAGGGATAAAAGGTCATTGGTTAATTCGGTAGTATTCTAATTAGTAATCCGATGATTATTATCTCATAATATGATATACAGGGTACGACAATAGGTATGATTTTTTAAATGGAATACCCTGAATATTATATCACCACCAAAAAAATCTTTTAAAATGCTTTTAAAAAATACTACATTTGATTGTCTATCTCAATTAGTTTCGGGAAATATGACCATCCAAATCTGAAAAATAATTTTAAATTATTCTTAGAAGCGTAATAGAGATACATCTTCCCAACTTTTTTTATTTTTAACGTATAAAATAAATAAAAACACTGTTTTGTTGGGTAGATTCTGTAGAATTCATATCTTTCATCAGAATGCTTTTATCTTTAAGGATATACAGTGTAGGACAAAACATATTAAATTTTAAAATGGAAAACCTTGTAAATTATAAAAATGTCTTGTATCTGTTCTTACACTCAGAAGTAGCAAAAGTAGGAAGGCAATTGTAAGTACAAAAACTGATAAAGAAAAAGGTAAAAAATCTTTGACAAAAGTAGCGAGACTTCGCGAGACTGCATCGGAAACACAACAATAGCTCTTATTATTTAAACTCTTTTACTTTTTTAGTAAACAAGGCTAATAATAAACTAAGTAGATTAAAATGTTGTATATTTATGTTTACTAAAAATACATTTTCAAGTTTCTTATTACCCCAATAGAAGTCGTCATATCCTTTTATAATTTTGCGTACATGTAGTTTGGAGTATCTACTTTGAAATACACAGCATGAGCCATTAAAATTTCAAAGTTGACTTTTGGCCAAAATAATGGATTTCTATCCCATAGTGTATCGGCGCCTCGCTGTAAAGGATAGCGGCGCCTTTGTATAAAATAGTCCGATTGCAGGCGGCCTTTTTATGTTTTTTGTATTATTTTCAAAGGGTTTTTAAAAAAATCATTATTAAAATTGATCAATGAAACTTAAAGTTTTTAGAAAATAAAGGACAAATATATGATTGGTAATAATTACTACAAAAGTTTTTTATCTAAAATGTTTATGCGAATTATATGTAAAAACAAAATGGTATACTTTTGGTCACTTTCCTCTACGTGTAACTCGTGGTAAAAGCATATTTCCGGACTCTTAGCCAAAGCCTCGACCATCGTCTGGAAATATATCAGCTTTTCCAACACGTTACATACTATTTTTAATATCACCACCCTGTATCTTTAACGTTAAGACACTTAGGATAAATGTTTATTTGAACTTTCCTTCCTTAAACTGCTTAAGGGTTTCCACTCTAATAATCATCATATTTTTCCAATACAACCTTTATACTGACGTTGCCTCATTTCGAGGCACACCACTACTTACCTTGTACCAGATCTCACACCTCGAAAAAACAACAAAAATTCCGGAAAACACGTAAAAACGAAACATGATTACCGAAAAATCAAACAACGTACTGGTGCCTAATCGAGTTTTTAGAATTGAGATAAAACTCAAACACTTAAAAAAATTAAGTCGCCGATAGCAGCTACTAAGCACCGCATTATCACATAATTAAATCACTGATTCGGGAGAGGTGTTAAGAGATAAAATAAAGACCATACTTAATTGATGCAAATAAAAACATGGATTATGGGTGTTTGTTAGCACATACTATGTACCTAGGTACCTACATACCGGGTGTCTTCGAATCTATATAGACTCAGCAATAATCTTATAGAATATTCGACATGGTCAAAATAACTAACAGTTTAAAAACCAAAAACACGCTTTTATGCAAATCGAACTAAAATTCAAAAAATAATTTATCATTAAAAAAATATTTTCACTTCATAGTAAAAAGCGTGGGTGCATTTTACTATTTTTCATAACTTTTCCATCATAGATATTGGCAAATATAATAATTATAACATTTAATATATTGCTAACCCCACGCTTTTTACTATGAAGTGAAAATATTTTTTTAATGAAAAATTATTTTTTAATTTTTAGTTCGGTTGCATATAAAAGCGTGTTTTTTAGTTTTTAAACTATTAATTATTTTTCATTTTTTAGTTCGTTATATCAATTAATTTTTTAAAAATAAATGCTCCAGTTTATTCACTAAAAAAATTTTTCGCCATTTTGTCAAGATTAGCAAAAGTTTTTCAGATACTTTCTGAAAATACCCTAATATAAAATTTGAGTAAAATCAATTCAGATCGAACTCTTGAAATGGCCGGTGGTTGGTACCACTGGGACGTACAGGTGACAGATGACACTTGGTGGAAAATAACCAGCCCCTTTTTTATTAGTTCTAGTGCCCTGTATATCAAATTTGGTCAAATAGGGTTGCTCCAACTTTCGAACACTAATTACCCAATTCTGCATAAATAAGACAAATATTTTTAAAATATTACCTTTTAAACCAAAAGAAATTTACCATAAACGTTTTTTCTAAATATGAGTTTATTCTTAGCCTACTTCACCTTATGATATTTTAATGTAGTTTGCTAATCTCCATTTCCAGTCTTTGTCCATCTAACAGATGAAGGTTATACGCTCCCGGAACGAATGAGTTCAGTTTAGCAGAATTGAGCCTCTGGTCCCCAACCCGTCGGCAAATGTTGTCAAGTTCGATTATTCAATTGTCCAATTCTGGCGCATCCGCCAGAACGTACGATTTTTCACTTTTCCTATTTCCAGAAAATGCTGGAACTTAACGGGATACTGTTTTTAAATTTTTCTACTTTTAGCTCGGTTGCATATAAAAGCGTTAGTTTTCTTTAGTTTTTTTTTAAACTATTAATTATTTCTCTCGTCAAGAATAGCAAAGTTTTTCAGATAGACTTTCTGAAAATAACCTAATATGAAATTCTGAGTGTGAATCGATTCAGATGCGAACTTTGAAATGGCCGGTGCGGCTGGCACCACTGGGACGTACAGGTGACAGATGACAAAGAAAATTAACCCAGTTTTCTAGGACAGATGACACTTCTGGTTGTATCAAGCAGTGGTTATAATAATATAATTTTTTTTTCCAAAGCAGGATAACGGGATACTGTTTGCAGATTATTGCATTGTCATGGGTCCTTAATACGTGTGCAAAGTTTCAGAAGAAATCAAATAGCTGGAAGTTGGTTAAAATTAGGCTCAAAGATTCCGTTACATAGCCAGCCAGATTGATAGATTGATAGTTACAACCCAAGTTAATAAAAGCGTGCTAATAAGATTTGGTAAGGGTAAATGGTAAGAAAAGCGCATATTTTTTTACTTTTAGTTACTTCCGGTTTAACCGGAAGTGACTCAAATTTTAAATTTTTTTAAATAAAACACCCTGTTTATTTTAAAAATGTTTGGCTTCCTTGAGACAATTTTAAATAGTAACTCTTTACCATCAAGATTAGTTTATATTTATAAGGCTGCGACATATCCTCAACTTTTAGGGGCGGTTCGAGGTCGGAGACGCAAGGAAGGCACTCCTCGAGAAAAGTTGGCAAGACTGGGTAAAAATCAAAAGCTGATGATCAATCCAGTGGCGTCTAGAATTTGCGCATTTCATTTTGCATTGTTTTGGTAGTGATATTTGTTGAAAGGGATGTAATTCCAAATGTTTTTTATTTAAAGTAAAAGAATTTACAACTTAATAATAATTAAAAACTGTTGTGTAAACGGTTGTTCTACTAATACAATAAACTGTATATCTCCGGCACTGACCAACATGGCCGAAAAATGGGAGATGTGACGTCATAACACGTCAAAGCAATATGGCCGAATGTCGTGACCTTATATAGACCGACCTTTGCTTTACCATTTTTAAAAGTTTCTCCGCCTACTTAATTTCTTGAGAGCCATTTGTAGTATTGCATCTAGGACCAGTGCCGTATTAACCATTAGGCTGACTAGGCTACAGCCTACGGCGCCAGACAGGGAGTAATAGGCGCTAGACAGGGATATTTTTAAAAGTTTAGGTCGGATGGGGGTTTTTGGTGACTAATTTCTTAATTAAATTAAATAAGGTGCTTTGGAATAAAATAGGCGCGAAAGGGAGAGAATGACCTTTTTTTTTGGTCATCAAATTTTATTTCGGGTGGTGAAAAGTAAGGCGCCTGGTACTCAAATTAGATAGGCGCTGCGAAAGAAAGGACCTTTTTTTTGCTGGAAAATAGGCGCTCCGGGAATTTTAGCCTAGGGCGCCTCAAACAGTTAATACGGCCCTGTCTAGGTGGTCATAGTTTTTTATTTATGACTTAGTTTTTAATATCATCACAAATACATTGGTATCGTTAGATTCAAAAAATCCTTTATTCGAAAGGTTTTTGTCTAAAAAGGGTTGCTGTTTGAAAAATAAAAGTTTGACATGAAAATGCCAATTTGCCAAATTGTTTCATTATATATTTTATATTAGTCACCAAAACTCTGAGACTGTATTTTTTTAACATCACCTAGGCTCACTAGATCAATTTGCGTCCAATCATGGCCGCCTACTTCCGGTTAAACCGGAGGTGACTGCGAAGTAAAAAATATGTAAAAATTCTCCTTATTCCATACCGTTTACCTATATCAGATCTTGTTTTGATATGGCTAATATTCTAGGAGTTATGGCTTGTCTAAGAAATTCGTCCACACCCACACCTGGTCGAAATTGGTAGGGAATATATCGAAAACTATAAGAGATAGAAAGATGGTCAAATGGGGAAAGCTGTGGACCATTCAACTGTTAATCTAATGCAGTTTTAATGAGTGCTGTATCTTGTTTGGTTTTAAGGATATTTAAAAAAGATTGAATAACATGCATTTTTGAAAGTGTTGTAGGTTTTTTTCAAATAATTTTTGAAATTTGCATAAACAAAACATTTCTTTGTTCAGATTTTAATTTTAACTTTTCAGTTTTAAGACACTATTATGAACTTTTGTTTTTCTTATGGCAACCACTTTGTTTTTTGGTATATTTTTAAAGAACATTTTTTTATGATGCATAACACTTTAGAGGATTTTTAAACTTTTTGGTTAAAAGTCGTAAAAAATACACTTTTGCCCGAGTTGGCCATAACTGCGGATGCCATTAGCTGTAGAAACAATTGACATTTGATTACTAATAATGACCCATGATTCAAGCACAAATTATCAGAATATACAGATGCGAAAGTGCGGCAAATAACGCTTACTTGTTTCTATGACCTTGAGAAAGAATAAATGGAACATCTGCACCAATGTATGGATCGTAATATTTTAAATTTGTAAAGGTTAAACCGCACCAAGGCGCTAAGGAGAGATAGACTTTTATAGTAACTAATTATGCAGCTTTTTTATGTGTGGAAAACGGAACAAAAGAATAATACACAAATTGGGAATTTACAAACTAAAAATTTTACCCATTGTTTGAACGGTAAAATATTGTTAGTAGATGTCACGTTTGGATCAACCTGAAATAAAATGTCTATACCTGGTTGCACAAAACATTTTTAAAAACGATTAAACTAATGGGGGTTTAGAATGTTTAACAAAAAGCCATTTAAAAAAAAACCTTGCCTAAAAACTGCTTATTAAATTAATTAATGGTATTCCGTTTTTTAGGTTAATTGTGTATTAAAAAGTTTTGTGTAACTTGGGATTGAAACAGAATAATTGAAAGCCGAGTAACACAAGTTTCTAAATAAACCCTGACGCAATCTTTTAAAGCAATGCAGATGTTGCCTTAGTAATACCCAAACCTAATTGATTTTTTTTTAATACTGAAAAACACCTTATTTTTTAAATTTGAAATATAGCCTTTTAAACGGCAGTGCGGCTATAAATAAAAAATATTTTCTCTGTTTGGGCACATACTGATTAATATCAATAATTTTAGTAACATATCTAAGTAATTTGTAAAAGCTTTGTATTTATGTTAAATAGTCTTAAAATAATAGTGGTCCTTTGGAAATCTAAAAGTGATCCGCTCCCGGTGATGGAGGAACAGAATAAATATACACATTTATATCCCATATTAAACGGTAAAAAAATTTAACATACACATTTACATATACTAACACTTTAATAATAAAAAACATAAAAGTTCACAATCAACTAAACACAATTAACTAACTTATGCTCACGTTCTATATCAACAAAAGTATGGGACTAACTGACACCTAGATGAGCATTAGGTCACGTACTAAATCGTGGGTGTATATCCACCACGCAGTGGGAGGGACGATAGTGGTGAGAGATTTCAACGAACACGCTTCGTTTCGCATCTGGGTATTCTGATAATTTGTGATTCAAGAGTTAATGCAAGCTTATTTCTAACTTTTATAAAGTTATGTACCTCAACAACGATGGATATTTACTTTGTGTGCATTTGCACATTCAAATATTTAATATTATTATTAAGTTGTAAACTTTCTACCAAAATAGGTATATGTGCTGAAAAAACATTTTTTAAAAATTTTATTACCCATAACATATAACATAACATACAAAATCTAAATTCATCGTGTCTGTAAATTGGCACGCACGCCATTCAAAAACTAAATTTTTACATTATAATCTGTGAAAACATATACTTATTACACATTTTTTAACGTTTGTATTTTAATTTTTGTTACTTTTTTTAATACCTTTTGTTTGGCTTTTTTAAAACTTCCATATGCAAGTAGTTTAGTAATAAGAATACAAACCCATATAACATTTTTTGCCGGCGTTGTACATTTAATTTACTGGCATTGCCAACACTCTTTAATGGCAAGGCATTGGCAAATAGGTATCAAAGAGACGCGAAAGTGGGCAATTGGCCGTTATTGGGCCACGTGTTGCAGATAATGTGATGGCATCCGTCATTAATAAGTTATTGGCAAAAAACGCGTTTAAGATGATGGCATCCATCATTAATAAGTTATTGGTAAAAAGATAACAAAAATACACGAAAGTGGGCAAATGCAGATACTCCAAAGCAGCAAGCTGACGTATTATTGAAGAAAATTGGCGCATATACTTTTTTTTAAAAGCTAAAATAATGCGATATTTTATTTGAAAATTAAAATAGGAAAACACTCTTACTGCATGCAATTTCCTTGCAATGCAAAGTACCATCTCTCGGAACACTGTCCAACTTGGAGATGCAGATTTTTACACTAGCCGAAGATATTTCATTCAAAGCTAAGAGAGATCACCTACCGCAGACCGCTCTCGAATTATTTTTGTCTAATGGGTACGGTTTAGACGATAAAAAGGGAAGATATTGCAGATACGTTGTAGTTTATTGTCCATTACGCCATCTATCGGTATGTCAAAAAACTATTAAATATATATAATATTTTTTATTAACACGTCTTTAAAACTTTTAATAAAGTTTTAAACAAAATGTTTACAGCTCCTAACAGTCTACTTGAATATCTTGCCTTCTCGACTAGCCATCACACAACAAACACTTATTAGGTAATGAATACATTTAATTATGTCTATTAAAATACTCTTTTCTTTAAAAAGAAACTAAAAAGCTAGAAAACCACGTAGAAAACAAATGCACAAAGCGGTCACCTTCGGTCGAAATTAACGTAGCTAATTTTACCATCATTTTATTTTTATTCGCTCCAAAATACATAATAAACATTTTGTTTGATCTAATTTTTATTTGCATGATTTTTAACAACAAAATGTTATAAAAGGCCATTTCCTTTAAATTATGTAAAAAACATAAAATAATGTTGTTTAGCTGCCATTATTTATAAATAAAACAGATCAAAAAATTGCTTTAATGTTAGTTAAATACCAATGTTAATAATATGGTTTAAAAAGTATGAATATGCGTTGAAGGTTTGCCTTCAAAAATCCAATATTTATTTGCCTGCAACAAAAACGCGTGCTTTATTTAATCAGGATTGGTATGCCGCCATTTTTGTATGCTTGCCGGCAATTCGCCTGCATGTAAAATTTATTGGCAATTAAGTGTTTATTTAGGGTTGACTTTTTAATGCGTATAAGATGTAATAACATTTTAACCGCCAAAAGTTTAGTTTTAAGAAAAACGAAAAAAACAATTTTTATATTTTTCTTTCAACTAAAAAAAAATGGGTTGCTTACCTATGGGTATTTTAATGTATTTAGAATACAAAACATCTTATTATGAACCATTAATGAGAAGTTCTGAAGGTAAGAAAAAAAAACATAAACCAACGTTTTAAATACATGTCTCTTACAACGTTTTTACACGGAAACAAGTCTCTTACGACCTTGTTATACGTGTAATGGGTTAAAGGTCTTTTATTGTGACGTGGTTAGAGAAAGGACAGTAGGGTTTTAAACAACTTTTAGGCTTTTTAAAAAATGAACATGATTTAAGGGTATTTATTTTGTGAGGTCTAATTGCCAAACTGGTGTGGTTAATCGCTGTTTGGGGGGAGGCTAAGCCTCCCACAGCCCTCCCTTTTATCGAGCTCCTGCTTTTGACTTTACAAGGATATTGGCCCACTTTAATGAAATAAATGGGAGTTTTTTGCGGGGGCACATATGTAGAACGTTGTTACGCGGATATAAAGTCGTGTGTAACCGCTTTGACATCCCCACAAGGACAAAATTGTGAGGGATTTGCGTAAAATGGTGGGGGCTTATGCGTATGGGTATAAAAATAATTTATCCTCAAAGACAATTTTAGTTTCATTATAGACACCCAAAACAATGCTAAATTTTTGGTCATCAGCTCGGACGCTCACTTTGTGGAATTTATGAAGCAGGTATCCATCGAGTACACACTTAAACAGTACGTATAATTTACCGCTTCATAAATTCAGCTAAGCCAGCGTCCAAACTCATGCCAAAAATTTAGCATTGTTCTGGTTAGTCTATAGTGACACTACAATTGTCTTTGATATTATGGAAATTCAACTTTAGACCAGACTGTCCGTTAGAACGTTGTTCCGGCATGCCCTTTAATTATTTTATTTAAAAATTTGCAATAAAACACAAAGGTCGCCATAATAAATACAAAAATTGATGACGGTATCCTCAAACCAAAGCGCTGAAATTAAAATGTGACCAAAAAATGCTTTACTCTTAAAAATGTTTCTTAATAATGTTTTTACAGATCTCAAAAATTATTTGAATTAAAAAACCGCACCGCTTTTTCAAAATGCACATTTTAATTAATTTTTTAATAACTTATAAACCAAACAAGATACAGCCGTAGATTTATGGTTACATCGCCCAAAACTTTCCCCATGTAACCATCTTTCTCGCTCCTATCGTTTTTAATATCCCAATATATTTCTTACAAAATTTGGACACACTGTATAACTCACTATAGTTATAAACCTTTAGTTTGGAATAGATTGTTCAGTTCTAGTATATTTACTCTATGATCATAAGTTTCGGATATTTTATCGGCCGATACATACAGGGTGATACCGAATCTAATTTAAAAAGATTAGGGACATGTTCTACATGCAAAAAATAATAATAAAAAATAGAAATCTTGTTTGTTTTGTTGATACTTCCACGGTTTGTGCTTCGAGAAATTGTCTAGCTTGTAGGTACGATACAATCCACATGAACAGGCTCCGAGCTTTCCACTTTGTTTTTTCTCCCTAGAGATTTTACATTGTGGAACCTGCTGCCTGCAGAGGTCTTCCTTTCCCCTTGAATATGCAAGGATAGGAAGAGGTTAAAGATAAAATAAATACTTTGTTTTAATACATACGAATTTTTACAGAGATTGGTAATTATTATTATTACACATGAGAATTCCTTTTAAACAGTAAAAATGGGTCACTTTAAAATTATTCATGCAAATTCCAAAAACAGTTATTATTAATACTTTTGTTTACATCTGTGATTAGGAAAGTTTCTTTCGAAATAATAAAAAGCCGGTAATTGCAAGAGAATATTTTGTTGTTTATTTTTATTCCCGGAAAATAATTATTATCTAGAACTGTTGGAATGTTTAATCGTATTTGTTTTTATTTTTATTTTTCACGCGACTAAAGAACAGCATTTGAGGTATTTTTGGTTCCTTACATTTCATATACCCTGGTACACAGACTATTATTATTTTTTTACCAGTGGCGTTTGAACAAGATTTGTATTGAATTATTTTTTAAGAAAAAATAGTACGCTACTGCTTCTTTTTCAAATTTACATTTTTTTTTGAAATACCCATTCTATTTTTATGCGATATCAGATTTTAGCGATTTTTCCATACATCAAAATGGATATTTTTAAGCGAAAACCTTTCGTTATATGGAAAAATATCAGGAGACCAAACTTTCCCTAAAGTAAATAAGTATTTCAAAAATAATATTAATTCAAAGAAAAGCAGTGGCGTTCTACTTTTTCTTAAAAAAATACAAATCTTGTTTCTACGCTACTGATGGTATTTTTTTAGAAATATCTGGAGTGGTAGTAAGTTATGATAAAAAGACATTTTTTCTTAAATCTTTTAGTTTTTAATGAGATATAACCACAGTGCACTTACGATTTTTTAGAGACTATTTTTCTTGGATAGGTAATTACATCAACTACATTTTCGTGCAAAAATCGAATATCTACTTCCTGAGATATCTAATTTTGTCCAAAATTATCCTTAACACCCTATAGTGTGCCGTTTTAGATAAACTGATAAAAACCAACCAAAATAAGTTGCTTAATCTGTCTGCTGACTTGGAGTATGTACGAACTTGGCCTGTTTATTTATTTGTTATTTGATACTATTTGGGTCAAATTTAGTAATTGGAATTTGCCCCCTTTTCTGACGACCAATCGCTCTGAAATTTCGTATACACTCTTAATTTTGATGACAATACAATATAATACATTCTTTATGATTGTTAATCCAAGATGGCCGCCGATACAAAATGGCGGATGACATATCTGTACCTTTAGAAGCAGATGGGCTGAAGTCCATTTTTAGAGAGATGTGTTTTGTTATTTAATTTATTATTTTTTTATTATCACCTAATTTTAAAGGACATAACTTTACTTCGAAATTTTAAGGTTTGCAGATTTTTGCTCTCCTTTAAATTTTAAGAAGTGGACTTTGAGGTACAACAACAATAATAAAACACATTTCTTAAAAAATGGACTTCAGCCCAACTGCTTCTAAGCTACAGATATTACATCACTATAACCTCAATATAGCTATCAAATAAAAATGCTTGATTGGTAGAATAAAGCTTACTATAAAAAAATTAAAATCCAAGGTGGCCGACACGACAAAATGGCGGATTACATATGTATTTTTTCACAACTACCCTAATACGGGTATCAAATGAAAGAGCTTGATTCGTAGAATAGAGTTTACCATGAAGAAATTAAAATCCAAGTTAGCCGCGACAAAATGACGGATTACATATTTTTTCCACAACTAGCTTAATATGAGTATCAAATGAAAGGGATTGATTGGTAGAATGGAGCTCACTATTAAAAAAATAAAATCCAAGATGGTAGTCGTCATAAAATGGTAAATTACATATTTTTCAGAACTACTTCAATATAGAATCGTTGATTAGTTCTGGTTAGTTATAGTAATGCATTAAATGAACTTAATAGAATGAGAAGTATCAACTAACAACAAAACTAAAAACTGGTCCTAACTACCAGATCGCACCAATCTTCTTATCAATCTGGGATATTGATTAGGCAACTAAGAAAATCGTTGTGCACTTAAGATTTCTATCATAATATTTACCCTGGATACGTTACGCCCGACGGTTTCATTATTTGTCTGTTCAATACCCCAAATTAATGAGAAGTATGGTGCGATCTGGTAGCTAGGACTTTCCGAATTATTTTTGAGCTTTTAGTGCAATACTACAAAGTAACAGAGTTGGGTCGAATACTGAAAATCGGTATTCGAATACAAATACGCATACTTTCTTTTTCCAGTATGCGTATTCGTATTCGAATACCGAATATTTGAATACATGGAGGAAAAAAGTATTCGAATACTCGGAATTAACAACCGGAATCGGTATTCGAATACTGAAAAAAAGATTCGAATACTAGAAAAAGAAAAAACCGAAGTTTGAAGAGCAAAAAAAAGTCCTCATCTCATTTTCCCTTTGTCCCTTTTGGTATTCTACTCCTGATAATTTTGGTATTCGAATACTACTTACACATTCCGGTATTCGAATAGTCGGAACGCCGGTATTCGAATACTCAAAAAAGTATTCGTCAAATACTTCAAAAGTATTCGAATACAGAATCTCAAATACTAATCAAAAAGTATTCGGCCGAATACCGAATACCAAAGACACAAATGTATTCGAATACTATTCGAATACCGGCAAAATGTATTCTGAATACTATTCAGAATACTAAGTATTCGAATACGACCCTACTCTGCAAAGTAAGTACACATACTTACACAGATCTGATTTCTTACTCTTTGTTTGACCTCCGGACAGTGCGGACGTGCGTAAAGGACTACAAAGTTCTTCCCGGAGTGGCGGCTAGAGGTGCCGTACGAACGTTTTTTACCTTCGGGGATCAAGGAAAGATTCACGCTAAATTGACGGCATCTTTCTTCTGGATCTAAGCGCTGTGAGCGAAGATTCCTATTAGCTGATGGTATCCTGTTTGGTGGTGAACACGAGGTATTTCTCAAATGGCGGGAAATAGATGGGCGTTCCATGGGAACTATCAGTAGTGAAAGTGAAGGTTATACGTAACACCAGTAGCAGATCTTGGTTTGATAGCCGATAATTTATGCATTGCATCGATTGTTAAATTATTTGTTTTCTTTTTGGAATTTCTGGGAGCTACGAGCTCGATTATCCAGATTTTCTGCCGACGAAGCCCTGGAAAGCATAGTCCGGAAGGGGAGAGTGGTGGATTGGACCTGAAGGGACCAAAACCGAGAAAAAAATAGAATAGACTAAAATAGATCTAATTTCTCTCTTTGATATTCGCAGATACGGGTACGGATACATGTCTCCGATATATCCTAGTTATTACTATTTAACATAAACAAAATTATAATTATATTTTCTATTTATCTAAATTTAAAGTAATTCATTTCTTATTGTCGGCATCCGACAACAAAAATCCGTAAATATGTTTTTCAAGTGACACTTAACTTAAACCTTTGTTGTCAACAATGCAATTAGGAACAAAATATGAAATATTCCATTTGTCATTTACTTGGTGTCGCAGATAAGTGGATGCGGTACATCTCTAAGTTTTAATTAAGACATTTGTGAGTATTTGATTAATGTTTACCGCTTATCCTGATCCATACTAATATTATAAAGAGGTAAAGTTTGTAAGTTTGTTTGTTTGTAGCCGCTTATCTTCGGAAATACTGAACCAATCATAAAAATTCTTTCACAATCAGAAAGCTACACTATTCAGGAGTGTTATAGGCTATATTTTACTATGAATAAACAAAAAGTTCAGATATTAACGCCCAACGAAGTGGGCACAGGTCAGCTATCTTAGATAAATTATAACTTTTTAATATTCCTTTATAGATTTTTTGTAGGAGAGTAACAGAAAAAGAGCTAGTGCGCGATCTGCGCATGCGCACTCTCAGCATAAGGCTTGTTCGGAGTAGTTGCGTTCTGAAACCCCATGCAACAGTGAAGCTTTAAATAAAATGATTAGATTACGAAATAGTTCGTGAAACATTTCAATATCACATGTCCGCAGAAAACTAATTGATATATCGAACTAAAAAATGAAAAATAAATAATAGTTTTAAAAAACTAAAAAACACGCTTTTATATGCAACCGAACTAAAAATAAGAAAATAATTTTTCATTACAAAGAGTTTGTATTACAGTAATAAAAGGTCAAACAATGAATCATAATTATATACCTCAAAATAGAATTATAATAAAATTTAAGATAATAACAGAATAATCCACTTCAGAATAAAAGCGTGGGGTGCTTAATATATTAAATGTTATAATTATTTCATTTGTAAATATCTATGAGGGAAAAGTTATGAAAAAATAGTAAAATGCACCCCACGCTTTTTAATCTGAAGTGAATTATTCTGTTATTATCTTAAATTTTATTATAATTCTATTTTGAGGTATATAATTATGATTCATTGTTTGACCTTTTATTACTGTAATACAAACTCTTTGTAATGAAAAATGATTTTCTAATTTTTAGTTCGGTTGCATATAAAAGCGTGTTTTTTAGCCTTTTTAAACTATTATTTATTTCTTCTTATCATCTAAGCTTTGCAACTCAATAGGTCTTTATGACGCTCTAGTAAATCCCCAATTAGCATCGTTGGCTCCCCCAGTATAATAGGTATGTTTGTAATTCAGTTTATTTTAGACACATATTTACTTAATTGTATTTAAAATAATTAATAGTTTAAAAAACTAAAAAACACGCTTTTATATGCAACCGAACTAAAAATTAGAAAATAATTTTTCATTAAAAAAATATTGTCATTTCATAGTAAAAAGCGTGGGGTGCATTTTACTATTTTTTCATAACTTTTCCATCATAGATATTTGCAAATATAATAATTATAACATTTAATATATTTATCACCCCACGCTTTTTACTATGAAATGACAATATTTTTTTTAATGAAAAATTATTTTCTAATTTTTAGTTCGGTTGCATATAAAAGCGTGTTTTTTTAGTTTTTTTCAACTATTAATTATTTTTCATTTTTTAGTTTCTGCTACTCTTGACAAAATGGCGAAAATTTTTTTAATGAACAAGAGTGGCAAATTTTAAAATTTTTTCCAACAGATTGCAACTCACTAAAAATTTCTTCTTCATTAAGTAGCAAAGTTTGAAATTTTGCCAACAGATGGCAATCCAGGCAATGTTTGGACCGTTGCCAATATATTGCAACCCACTAAAAAATTTCTTCTTCATTTAATAGCAAAGTTTGAAATGTTGCCAACAGATGGCAACCTAGGTGTTGTTTTTATAATATAATGGATTTTTTTCCTGGCGATCCAAAAAAAGATAACGGGATACTGTTTGCAGATTATTGCATTGTCATGTTTCCTTAATACGTGTGCAAAGTTTCAAAGAAATCGAATAGCTGGAAGTTGGTTAAAATTAGGCTCAAAGATTCCGTTACATAGCCAGATAGTTACAACCCAAGTTAATAAAAAAGCGTGTTAACGGCATTTATTAACTGTTATTGTTCATAAAAATTGAACACCAATGGTGCAACTAACCCTATATTTTTATTGTTCATAAAAATTGAACACCAATGGTGCAACTAACCAAATTGTGTAAAAACTAAAAAATTTCTTCTTCATTTAATGGCAAAGTTTGAAATGTTGCCAACAGATGGCATCCTAGGTGTTGTTTTTATAATATAATGGAATTTTTTTCCTGGCGATTCAAAAAAGATAACGGGATACTGTTTTTAAATTATTGCATCTTCATCGGTCCTTGACACGTGTGCAAAGTTTCAAAGAAATCGAATAGCTGGAAGTTGGTTAAAATTAGGCTCTAAAGATTCCGTTACATAGATAGATAGATAGTTACAACCCAAGTTAATAAAAGCGTGTTAAAAAAACAGCAATGCGACAATTAGGGCCGGTTTTTATGTTAAGTAAGTAAATATATTCCTAAAGTAAACTAAATAGCTGACTAAACTATTAATAGTTCTTGTAATAAAAAGCTATTAATTACATGTTATATGGAATACTAATAAAATATATTTTAAACCACAAAAATCTTTAACATAGTAGATTTTACATTGAGCATATATTAGCGGGCAACGTAAATTATAAAACAAATTTGCAAAATAAAAATTGTATTGAGGTTACACGGTCTGATAACACATATTAAACGTAGGCGGTTATTTGTTTTTAATGCCCCAAAAACAATATCAAATATTAGCAATACACATAATTAAGAATAACGTACGTACCTATTACCGAAGGTGAGAACGCAAATTTTGTTTACAATACCCGGTGTCCCTCAAGTGGTTATTCGCATCTATAATTTTTAATATGGCCTTAGAAAATCTAAAATTTGTACTAAGGTTTGTACAGGGTGGTCCAATCATTTTATGGAAAAGTCCCATATAACATTTTTTGCCGGCGTTGTACATTTAATTTACTGGCATTGCCAACACTCTTTAATGGCAAGGCATTGGCAAAAGGTATCAAAAAGACGCGACAGTGGGCAATTGGCCGTTATTAGGCCACGTGTTGCAGATAAAGTGATGGCATCCGTCATTAATAAGTTATTGGCAAAAATGCGTTTAAGATGATGGCATCCATCATTAATAAGTTATTGGCAAAAAGATAACAAAAAGACACGAAAGTGGGCAAATGCAGATATTCCCAAGCAGCAAACTGACGTCTTATTGACGAAAATTGTCGCATATACTTTTTTAAAAGCTAAAATGATGTGATATTTTATTTGAAAATTAAAATAGGAAAAACTCCTTACTGCATGCAATTTCCTTGCAATGCAAAGTACCATCTCTCGGAACACTGTCCAACTTGGAGATGCAGATTTTTACACTGGCCGAAGATATTTCTTTCAAAGCTAAGTGAGATCACCTACCGCAGACCGCTCTCGTATTATTTTTGTCTAATGGGTACGGTTTAGACGATAAAAAGCGAATATATTGCAGAAACGTAGTGTCGTAGTAGTTTATTGTCCATTACGCCATCTATCGATATGTCAAAAAACTATTAAATATATATATAATATTTTTATTAACACGTCTTTAAAACTTTTAATAAAGTTTTAAACAAAATGTTTACAGCTCCTAACAGTCTACTTGAATATCTTGCCTTCTCGACTAGCCATCACCAATTAATCACACAACACACACTTATTAGGTAATGAACACATTTAATTATGTCTATTAAAAAACTCTTTTCTTTCAAAAGAAACTAAAAAGCTAGAAAACCACGTAGAAAACAAATGCACAAAGCGGTCACCTTCGGTCGAACTTAACGTAGCTAATTTTACCATCATTTTATTTTTATTCGCTCCAAAATACATAATAAACATTTTGTTTGACCTAATTTTTATTTGCATGATTTTTAACAATAAAATGTTATGAAAAGGCCATTTCCTTTAAATTATGTAAAAAACATAAAATAATGTTGTTTAGCTGCCATTATAAATAAAACAGATCAAGAAAATTGCTTTAATGTTAGTTAAATACCAATGTTAATAATATGGTTTAAAAAGTATGAATATGCGTTGAAGGTTTGTCTTCAAAAATCCAATATTTATTTGCCTGCAACAAAAACGCGTGCTTTATTTAATCAGGATTGGTATGCCGCCATTTTTGTATGCTTGCCGGCAATTCGCCTGCATGTAAAATTTATTGACAATTAAGTGTTTATTTAGGGTTGACTTTTTAATGCGTATAAGATGTTGGCATAATATTGCCACCAATTGCCAATGCTTTACCATCAATGCCAATATGAAAAATGTACATTGCCGGCAAATAGTGTTTGCTGGGGTCATGGTTTCTGTATGTTTTACCACAGAAAATATATAGTTATTTTGTATGTGGTTTTACACAAAAACTGTTTAAAATAAAGACAATGGATGTCCAAAAATATTATTGAAAATGATATATAGGTAACTTTTAAAAAATACCAGGATTTTCCGCGAAAGCCGCATCTTGATTTGTTCTTAAGTTATTACCTATTAATCAGAGAGTCAAAATACATTTAGACGTCTTGTAATTTAAAAAGCTTTAAATGCTCATAGTAACTTCCCCGGTTTCACCTGTTCAGTTAGCAGTGGTGGCTGGTACTAAAAGAAGGGCACAAGGGAACGTGCCCACCCACCCGTCAAATAAACAAAAAAGAACGATTTTGTTGAAAATAATTTATTTCTATTCTATTTCTATTTTTTTTTCTTGTTTTTGGTCCCTTCAGGTCCAATCCACCACTCTCCCCTTCCGGACTATGCTTTCCAGGGCTTCGTCGGCGGAAAATCTGGATAATCGAGCTCGTAGCTCCCAGAAATTCCAAAAGAAAACAAATAATTCAACAATCGATGCAATGCATAAATTGTCGGCTGTCAAACCAAGATCTGCTACTGGTGTTACGTATAACCTTTACTTTCACTACTGACAGTTCCCATGGCACGCCCATCTATTTCCCGCCATTTGAGAAATACCTCGTGTTCACCACCAAACAGGATACCATCAGCTTATAGGAATCTGCGCTCACAGCGCTTAGATCCAGAAGAAAGATGCCGTCAATTTAGCGTGAATCTTTCCTTGATCCCCTAAGGTAAAAAAACGTTCGTACGACACCTCTAGCCGCCACTCCGGGAAGAACTTTGTAGTCCTCTACGCACGTCCGCACTGTCCGGAGGTCAAACAAAGAGTGTTCTAAAAATAATTTAATGTCAGATGTTTACTATAATCCTATTAAAACACCTTTAAATACTCTGCTTAAAACTTACTTCTAAATTACTCCAACGCAACGCATAAATATCAAAACTTTCTTCCCAAGCCGGGGCATAAACGAAACAAATGAAGTTAGGTACTTGTACTAGACCGCGAGAATTGTGCCCGCTTTGTCTTATTTGTTTTGATCCGCGACCTACGTCTGCTTTACTAATAAACGCGAAAATAGTATGGGCACAAAAACGTGTTTCCAGGTAGATGTCAAAGCTTAAAAGGTAGTGTCGAGTCCGGTAGAGTTTTAGTAGCAATATTTTAATATTTATTGTTGATTATGATTATACGGATTGAATAAATCGTTGATTATACGTTTAATTTTTAGAAGTATAACTATACTTGTTAAAATTATGAGCGTGTTGTGCGTATGTTGAGAGTTATGTGATGTGATATGTGATAATTAGCAAGGTTAGTTTATATTTATAAGGTTGCGACATATCCTCAACTTTTAGGCGGTTCGAGGTCGGGGACGCAAGGAAGGGCACTTCTCGGAGAAAAGTTGGCAAGACTGGGTAAAAATAATAGCTAAAGATCAATCCAGTGGCGTCTAGAATATGCGCATTTCATTTTGCATTGTTTTGGAAGTGATATTTGTTGAAAGATGTAATTCCAAATGTTTTTATTTAAAGTAAAAGAATTTACAACTTATTAATAATTAAAAACTGTTGTGGAAACGGTTGTTCTAATAATACAATAAACTGTATATCTCCGGCAGTGAACAACATGGCCGAAAAATGGGAGATGTGACGTCATAACACGTCAAAGCAATATGGCCGAATGTCGTGACCTTATATAGATCGACTTTGGATTCACCCTAATTCTTTATTCTCATTGGCTAGATGAGGGAACAAAAAAACAGAATACCTTTTCGGTCTGGTCAAAGTACATGGAGAGTCCATTTATTTCTTGTTTTTCGAGCTGATGGATTCTCTTCCCTTTATGTTACATACATAAATCAAGTTAAAATGCATTTTTTTATATCTTTTGACATCCCACGAAGGCCTTTGCCTAAACATCAGAGTACCGTGGGTGTCGGGCTATTGGATGTTTAACCCATCGTTCTCCCTGCTCCGTCAACGTTGTCCAAGCAAGTCGTTATTTTAAAATAACTACTACCTAAATATGTCTTCCCGCTAGGAATCGAACCGGCGACTTTTGGCTTCGCAGATCAAAGCTGTGTCCACTGCGTCACAGGGGAGGCAATTCGCCAAGGAAGTCTTTAGGATTAATTTACTAATCTTCTGTTCATTAATTATAAGAAATAAAACCAAATAAATGCTGGAGTCCCTCAGGGCTCAGTTCTGGCACCAACATTGTTTCTTCTTCACATCAACGACCTTCTCTCGTCCACAACTAATTCCATTCATAGTTTCGCCGACGATAGTACCCTTCACTCCAGTTTTCAGGTTCCTAAACCCATCACTAAACCTGACTTGGAAAATAAACGCAGAGCGATGCAGATATCTCTTTCTCAGGATCTTAATTTAATATTGGATTGGGGCGCCAAAATCTCGTCCAATTTAATGCATCCAAAACACAGTCATGTTCCTTGTCGCGAAAAGAGTCATCAAATACTCATCCTCTACTTATGAGCGGCCAAGTTCTACAGAGCAAAGACACCTTCAATCTCGTGGGCGTCACATTTGAAAGTAACCTTAACTGGCATAAACACATTGTATCTATAGCCACGGCAGCTTCAAAAAAGCTTGGATTTCTCTTTCGAGCTAAAAAGTATTTTTCCGCTTCTAATTTATACACTTTATATGTTTCCCAAATCCGACCTCCCTTGGAATATTGTTCTCATGTCTGGGGCATGGCGTCCCCAACAACCCTGAGCATTCTTGATTCTATTCAAAGAAGAGCTGTTCGTCTCATTAATGATCCTTCACTTACAGAAAGGTTTCCTCTCTTGCCCATCGTCGGGCTGTGGGCGATTTATCGCTTTTTTATAGGTACTTCCATGGCTTCTGCTCTGAGGAATTGACCAGTATAGTTCCTCCACTCGCGGTTCCCAACAGAGAAACTCGTGGTTCCGCGCGTATGCATCCCTATACGGTACAACTGGACAGGCCCCGAACTTCTCACTTTGTTCGTTCTTTTATCCCTAGAGTTTCTAGATTGTGGAACCTGCTGCCCGCGGAGGTCTTTCCTTCCCCCCAAATCTTCAAGTATTTAAGTCCCGTGTCAACAAACTCCCTCTTACCTCGCTTAAGACACCCACGGTACGTTAGTATTTAGGCTTTTAGCCTTCGTGGTTTGTCAAAGATAAAAAAAAAAAAAAAAAACCTTGTAGATCCTTATAAGCATTTTAATATATTAACCAACCTAAATCAAAGTAAATTATTTCAAAATACAATATTTTAGGATGAGACATAAATAAACACAAAGTACATTTAGAGATAATTTACCAAATTCATAAATAAAATTACAGTCTAATCTTTTTCATTTAAATTGTTTTTACTCTTAAAGCAACTATTTAATTTTACGCAATAACCTTTTTTATTTATTTATTTGTTTGATATTTTTGCTTTTATTTGATCGGGATGTTGAGGGAAGAGATATTTAATTTCCAAAATTCAAACCAACCATTATAACCAGCAGCTGCTGGTGATAACCAGTTTGGTGGTTCAACCGGAACCCCATAGGTAAAAACTAATGTTTAAAATTTTATTTAGGCTTTTACTATAAGTTACCTAAGTATTCAATTTTTTTGTGATAATAGGTTAAATAGTTAAACAAATAACGGCTTAAAGTGATTTTATAGACTGTAATAATCAACAATTAAATAAAATGTATTAGTATATTTATCAATGGTGCAGGTTGACCCACTTAAATAGCCATCACCAACTGCAGCTGATTATAACTGGTTTACGTATGATACACTGTTCATTGTTCATGTTCTGTCCACCTTAATTTAGTTTATTGCATTTATGCAAGGCGTATGGAAATTACAATAAATAATTGAACAGCATATCTCTGAGTTAGTATATATATATATATATATATATATATATATATATATATATATATATATATATATATATATATATATATATATATATAGGCTTTTTACCTACCACCTTTAACCTCTCTCGATGCCATGGCTGGTTGTTTTTGAATTTCTTGGTGAGATGGCACCGGTTGTCTGTATTTGTTGGTTCTGGGAGACAAAAAGGATATTTATAGTCAGTCGAGGCATCATCAAGGTCTACGACCTGAAGCGGCTATGACAAGTCTTAACGTAAGACGAAACACGTGTCGCCGTCAGTCGAGCAAGAAACGAATTAACATCGAACGCATGAAGAAAAATAAAGGGAATAAACTTTTTAAATGGAACACCCTGTATATTATGTCACCATTGAAAATGTTTTTAAATAGCTTTACAAAAATGTAATATTTGATATCCACCTCTAATAGTTTTCACTCTCAAAATATGTGACCACTTAAATCTAAAGAAAGTAGTAGCTACCTCATCTCCACATATGCCTACTGACGGCACTAAGCGGAGACTGTAGATGTAATGGAATTATCTCTAAGATGAAATTGCCGAAACTATTAAAGATAAATATATTAAATGTGATATTTTTATGAAGCTTTTAAAAGACCCTTTTAATGGTGACATAATATACAGGGTAATTTCAAAAAAGTGTTCCTTTCTTTTTTTTTTTGGGTTTTGATGTTCATTTGTTTAATGCTCAAAGGTATAAGATGGGAAAAGTATATGAAACTTGGATACAGGACATTTTTGTTTATTCTTCTTGGTTACAGTTAAAAGTGGGTGGCAGAATATGTATAAATGCAAACCAGACTGCTAATGATGAAAATATATCTGTAGGCAGAGACAGCAATGAGGCAGGTAACTGGTTCTTACAATTTGTCCATTGTATTTATCTCTTTCTGGTTTAACGCAAGTTCCAATAAATATGTCTTTGTCTTTCATCATGGCAGGCTATCGTAGATGGAGCAATCATCGCTTTGCCCTGGTTGCCAAGTTGTTTACAATTTCTGCATGTAAACTTTAATGTCCTTTTTTGGCTCACATCTAATTAAGAGAAAGAAAATATACCATGAATCGAATATTTTTAACTTGACAAACGTTGCCGCAGGCAGTCACGCCGAAATGTTATTCGATATTTGTGTTTGATATTTTTCAATGGCCGATTTGTTTGGACAGTTTGTTTTACATTTTCTGTGATTTATTGTGTGTTTCGTGGTTTTTTACCTTTAATTGGACTTTGAATATTGACTTTTATTAGTGATCACAGTGTATATATTAAATTTGTGCTTTCAACAGATAATTTAAGGTAATATTGACATGGTTATCTGTAAGAAAAATCTTTATAAAAACCAAATAAATGACATTTTTAATTAGGTGTGTGTAATTATTGAACTAAACCCCAATATTTTATATTAATAGGAAACAAAAACAAGTACCTAACATTAAGGGCAAAAATAGCACAGCTATATAATTTGAATTTGGCGGGCAAACGATAAAGTCGACTCACGCGCCATCTGCGTTTACCTTCCTTGAAGACAGACAAGGAAGGCCCAGCAGCTATCTCTCTCTCGGATAATTTATTTACATTTAGTTGCTCGTCTCATTCTTGTCTCTGCTGTAGGGTAATTTGTTTAAAATAAGTTAATTTAAACATTTTGTTGTGCGTTGTTCTTACTGTTTTATTTTTTGAAGATGTGTTCCAAAGCATTTTCAAAGTTAAAGGTTGTAACTTAATAATAATGCTGTTGAAACTTTTGTAATGGAAGATTAACTTTGAAACATTGTATTTGGATATGTTTCGGTTTTTATATCAGGGCTATTTTTAAGTTGCTATTTTCCTTTTAACACAGTATGGAATACAAGAAAATAAGAACAGTTTTCAAATAAAATTATGTTTGAAAATGCTTCGTTTTCAATATATAAAGTGTTAAAGTTTCAAGAAGGACTCTTTGTTTGACCTCCGGACAGTGCGGACGTGCGTAGAGGACTACAAAGTTCTTTCCGGAGTGGCGGCTAGAGGTGTCGTACGAACGTTTTTTACCTTCGGGGATCAAGGAAAGATTCACGCTAAATTGACGGCATCTTTCTTCTGGATCTAAGCGCTGTGAGCAAAGATTCCTATAAGCTGATGGTATCCTGTTTGGTGGTGAACACGAGGTATTTCTCAAATGGCGGGAAATAGATGGGCGTGCCATGGGAACTGTCAGTAGTGAAAGTGAAAGTTGTTCCTGACACCAGTAGCAGATCTTGGTTTGACAGCCGACAATTTATGCATTGCATCGATGGTTGAATTGTTTGTTTTCTTTTTGGAATTTCTGGGAGCTACGAGCTCGGTTATCCAGATTTTCCGCCGACTAAGCCCTGAAAGCATAGTCCGGAAGGGGAGAGTGGTGGATTGGACCTGAAGGGATCAAAACCAAGAAAAAAAAATAGAAATAGAAAGCTTCAAGAAAAAAATATCTTCTTCTTATAACTTTCCTACCACTCCAGTATATGTCCACAAAATTTGGTCCACTTATTTTAACCATTACAATTCATTTTTAGCTGTAAACGTTTTTTTTTAAATTTTACCAGTGGCGTTCAGAAGAATTCGTTTTTTACTTTATTAAAAATTATAACTGTATTTTTATTAAGAATATTTTTTTATATTATTTAAATTGTAATAATGTAGCTTTTTGACATTTTTTAATACAAATTAAACAAAAATGAATTTTACATACAAAACACCATATCAGTTTTTAGCGATTTTGCTGTGCATCAAAATGGCTTTTATTTTTTAAACGAAAACCGTTCGTTGTACGAAAAAATATCAAGAAACAAATAACTCTCAAAGTAAATAATTATTCTAAAAATAATATTAATTCAAAGAAAAAGCTGCGGCATACTATTTTATTCTTGAAAAATATTTAATATAAATCTTGTTCGAACGTCACTGGTTAAATTAAAAAAAAACACTTTTACAGCAAAAATGTAATGGTTAAAAAAGTGTACCAAATTTTGTGGACATATGTATCTGAAGTGGTTGAAAGTTATAATAAAAAGGTATTTTTTCTTAAATCTTTAACACCCTGTATTTTGGAAACAAAGGACAGTTTTATTTAAAAAATGTTCTTATTTTCTTGCTTGCTATACTGTATTAAAAGGAATATATCAACTTAAAAATTACCCTGTATTTTAAAATTTGGGATGATTGCTTTGAAGAAAACAAATGAACGATACTTTTACCATTTTAATATTTTCACAAAATATTATTTACAATTTAATAAATTAAAGACTATATAAATTACAAGATTAAGAGATTCAGGAATAAAAACTTACCACGAATTTATACCACCTTGTATATAAACATAAACAATTACACAGGTACACTTTTATATAATAGACAGGATGTTGTTTTTGAATAAGTGTGTATTTTAAGAATTACTCAGTTGCCAATAAGGCGCTGTTATTTCGGATACACCTAAATACCTCAAAAAAACAATATTTAATCAATGTAATCTTAAAAAAATCCTTCTTAATTCTAAGTAAACCTATTAAAATCTAATTGCAATTCATTTCCACTTGATAAATTAATGAAATAGATAAAAAAATTATCACATAATTATTTGACGATAGAAACATATTTAAAAGCATCTAATTAAAACACACTATTTTGCTTTAATTTAATTTTTATTGTCACTTGTCACAGATGTATCTTTTTACGCTCTTTAGACATTTTAGGTCAGGCCACACATACCCGCACCAGGCCGCACCGAGCTCGGATTCACAATGATAGAGGAAAGTGGGGCAGATTAATACGGAGAAATTCAAGAGCACTTTTTATGCCCTCAAAAACATAAAAGCTTTTCTGTCAAGCTGACTCTATTGTTTTATATATTTATATCTCTTTGTTTAAATTAAACACATTTCCCCAAGGTTAGTTTATATTTATAAGGTTGCGACATATCCTCAACTTTTAGGCGATTCGAGGTCGGGGACGCAAGGAAGGGCACTCCACGGAGAAAAGTTGGCAAGACTGGGTAAAATCAAAGCTAATGATCAATGCAGTGGCGTCTAGAATTTGTGCATTTCATTTTGCATTGTTTTGGTAGTGATATTTGTTAAAAGATGTTATTCCAAATGTTTTTTATTTAAAGTAAAAGAATTTACAACTTAATAATAAATAAAAACTGTTGTGTAAACGGTTATTCTACTAATACAATAAACTGTATATCTCCGGCACTGAACAACATGGCCGAAAAATGGGAGATGTGACGTCATAACACGTCAAAGCAATATGGCCGAATGTCGTGCCCTTATATAGACCGACTTTGTATTTTCCTACTTATCTAGGTTCCTTTTTATCCAAACTTGAGTGTAGTATAGGTAAAACTATGATACCTTATTTATGAAGGTTTATTTTATGATCAGGTGTAATTTAAAGCGTAGTATAACAGAGTCATAGGTATTACTGCAGTTTTATTAAATACAAAGCTTTTTGCACCTCATCCCCCTAGATTTTACCAGCGAGACGCACGGCTGTAAGTTCGTTGCGGTTCTGTGTGGTTGACCTTTAAGCGTACCTGGCGTCAAGTCCTTCATAACTTTTTTAATTTTTTACTCTATAAAATGAATAAAAAGATAAGTATGTTAAATTATAATTGAGGATCAAAATGCAAAAACTGATAAATCTGCTTTTGATGATTTTTGAGACATACATTAATTCTTATTGGCATATACAGACAGGTCTACTGTAGTAGAAACATAGGAAATACTTAGGCGAATTGACTTATGTACATTCACCTGACTTGAGCAAACGTAAACACAACTTGCAAAAACGATGCGATAATATGGAATGTATTCAAAGATTTAATTTTGAATTAAAATATTATTTTTATAAGTATCGAAGTGGACAGTAGTAAATTAATCAGTTCCCTGCCTATGTTTCTAGTAGCGTGGACCTGTCTGTAGATGAAAATACATTTCATAGTAATCGTTAAATACATAATGTTAACACTTAAGAGGAACAAATTTTCTGTTGATTTTGATGTAAGAATAAACATAAATTTTGTCTCGCTTTGCCTATTTAAGATTTAAAGTGGTACGACGTATATATGTGACAGTTTCATACGTGACAGTTTCATACGTTCAATTGACTTTCAGTGTGTTGAACGTGGAACTGTTTTTAAAGCTTTTAAAAAATATTTTAATGGTGATAGGGAGCTACAATATACAAAGTAATAAAACTATAGGTCCTAACTTGCATATATACTTAAAGAGATAATAAAAATATGATAACTGATTTATAAACTACAGAATTAACCTAACAAACTGATATTTAGATTTATTTTTACGATAAAAATAGCGTAAACTTTAAGGGTTACACCTCCCTTTATTAATATTTGTTCCTGCGTAAGTGGTAGAGATAAAATCAGGGGACAATTGGAGGGGGCATATTGCAATAGATACCCTTAAAGTATATTTAGCTAAAGATTTTCGTATTTATTTTCGTTATGGAGACAGAATGTGTATGTATAACTAAAATAAAATGAAAAAATAAATAACAAACCACATTAATCAGATAAAAACACTTCATTTCCACTTGTATCATTAGAAAACAAAAACATCTGTTTTATAGTAAATTACCTGGTATACAGTGATGATATTAAAAGTTCTTCGCCCCCCTAATATCTTTTGAATGGGACAAGATATCGAGATTGGGTAAAAGGGTATTAATAACTACTTTTGGCATAAAACTGATTCCGGCCACGTGGTCTAGTGTCAGGGGGCACTGGCAACTTTTTTTCAAATGTCAAGGGGGTCAGATAGCATCTCATTGTAAAGGCCTTTTAATTCTCTATTCATCGCTGTTTTATTTTTAAAAATCGGCACATTCGTTTTACAGTTACATGTGTTTGTAGTTTAGCTTCAATTTGTACATACAGTGCGGTTTTCAAAAGTTCTCTCTTTCATAACTTTTGAATAGGATAGATTGAGATATCGGAGTCGAATAAAACTTGGGTAAAAGGGTGTCACTTGGTGTAACTACTTTTTGGCATAAAAATTATTCCGGCACGTGGCCTACTGTCAAGGGGAAAAGCAATTTTTTTCGAATAGAAAGGGGAGTCATGTAGCACCTCGTTTTAAAGCCCTTCTAAATATTTACTTAACGCCACTTTATTTTTAAAATCGGATCAGCCGTTCTAGACTTACAAGCCAATCAGAGTTGGGCCGTATTCGAATACTCAGTATTCTGAATAGTATTCAGAATACATTTTGCCGGTATTCGAATATTTCACATTTTTGTGTTTGGTATTCGGTTTTCTATAGAATACTATTTTGCTCAATATTCGGGATTCTGTATTCGAATACTTTAGAAGTATTCGACGAATATTTTTTGAGTATTCGAATACCGGCGTTCCGAGTATTCGAATACCGAAGTAGTAGCCCAATACTGAAATTGTCAGGATTTGAATAAGAAAAGTAACAAAAGGGAAGCAAAATAGGGAAAAAAGATAAGGACCTTTTTTTCTTCTCTTTAATTTTGTCATTGATTTTGTTTTGTAGTATTCGAATCTTTTCTTTTCCAGTATTCGAATACCGATTCCGGGTATTCATTTTTTTTTATCTTTATGACATCTCACGAAGGCTTATGCCTAAATGCCAGAGTACCGTGGGTGTCGGGTTATTAGATGTTTAACCCATCGTTCCCCCTGTTCCGTCAACGTTGTCCAAGCACTGAAACATGCAGTTCTGCATTTCACAGCACCTTTTAGACAACGCGGTAGTGCCACCACGGACGTTATTTTTAAATAACTACTACCTAGAAATGGCAGAATACTACACAGTGGTTTGCCATTGCCAACTGTGAGGTGACGAGCTATTAAAAATCCGATGTCCGACTCCGAGATTCGAACCCGGATCGCTGCGGTAAGAGGCTGACACGCTAGCCACTACACCACTGCTCGCCACGAATGGCATGCGAATACTTGTTTTATTCAAATACTTTCTTTTTCCGGTATTCGTATTCGTATTCGAATACCGATTTTCAGTATTCTGCCCAACTCTGAAGCCAATGCCATTAAAACCGCATTGGGTTTACACTATTTAAGTCAAATTTCAAACGGTTCTAAGTCTGGAACGGCTAAATCGTTTTTCAAAAACGAAGTATCGTTGAGTAAAGAATCAAATGACTTTTAAAACGAGGTGCTACATAACCTCCCTTTCCATTTGGAAAAAAAGTTGCTAGTGCCCCCTTGGTACTAGGTCACGTGACAGAAATTATTTTTATGCTAAAAAGTAGTTCAAGTGACATACATTTGCCCAAAATTTACTCGACCTCAATATCGTTGTTCCATTCAAAAGGTAAAGGAAGGGGGACTTTTAAAATCCCCATTGTATATTTGTATCTTACTGAACTCTTTACACTGCATGCAATTGTAGTAATGCTAGACTTTTTTCGCAACAACGAACATGATTGTGTAATTAAACCAGACAAGATTTTTAGGTCCGATCCAAAATAAATTGATTTTAAAAGGGACACCCGGTGTGACTTTTTACAGGGCATACACAAAAGACCAATACAACAAATTAAATATGATAAAGCAGGCCGGGAAAACAATTCTGGCTTTCTTATCGATCCAGTTAGACACCTCTTGGGGAGTCATGGTCGTCCAGGTTTGGGAAGCGATGGAGCCGTTTCCATTCTCTGGAACGGGAATGGTCGTCACGCTGTCTTCTATGTTGATGAGTTCATCTTGACTGTTGGGCGTTCGAATGGTGGGGATGGACTGCAACGAAGACGGAAATGCCTGAAAATAAGATTATTTAATAAGTTTTCTTTCTTCCTCAATAGAAAAAAAAAGTTTTATTTATATATTTGAATTTCTTTTCATACTTTAAATTAGTGATTTGTTTCAATGCCTACTTCAACAAACATATATCAATGTATGCAATGTAACAGTAAACGCGACATCGACTGAACCAAATGGTCAAGTTACCTTTAATTTCGTTATTATTTTTTTCTGTTCATGTGTCACTAGTTTTAAAATTTAACAGTTTGCAAATAAATTTATTAGAAATTATTGAAAATTAATGGTTGTAATGAATTTGGATGACTAAGAAATTAAAAGGAATTTATACTGTTTTAGTATTATTTTTACAAAAAGTAAGTATAGAAGGAACAGTTTAAAAATGTAAATTCGGTACTCTTTGATAAGAGAAAAAATCACAAAAAAGTTTAAAGCAAATAAATCGGCATGCTTGTCTTCGCGGCTGCCTTTGCTATATTTCTTTTATGATATACCGGTTGATGCACCTGGTCATCGCACTATGGGATAGAAATTAATTTTTTTGGTCAAAATTCTGAAACTTACCAATCTAACTTAAAATGAGGTGCTTTTTACTGGAAAATTATTGAAAAAAAAATATTAAAAATTATTACAAATGCTTTCTGGAAACCTAAAACTTATTATATGTTATTATAAATTTACTCCCCCTAAACATTATTATTTTTTATTGTACAAAATAAACTAAAATATCAGCTTGTTTAATTAATTCGATAGTATTCTAATCAGTAATCCGATGATTATTATCTCACATGATATACAGGGTACGACAATAGGTATGATTTTTTAAATGGAATATCCTGAGTATTAAAATGCTTTAAAAAATACTACATTTGATGTGTCTATCTCAATTAGTTTCGGAAATATGACCATCTAAATCTGAAAAATAATTTTAAATTATTCTTAGAAGCGTAATAGAGATACATCTTCCCAACTTTCTTTATTTTTTAATGTATAAAATAAATAAAAACCCTGTTTTGTTGAGAGTAGATTCTGTAGAATCCATATCTTTCATCAGATCTTTTAGGATATACAGTGTAGGACAAAACATATTAATTTTTAAAATGGAAAACCTTGTAAATTATAAAAAATCTTGTATCTGTCCTTACACTCAATTATTGTAAGTACAAAAACTGATAAAGAAAAAGGTAAAAAATCTTTGATAAAAGTAGCGAGACTTCGCGAGACTGCTTCGGAAACACAACAATAGCTCTTATTATTTAAACTCTTTTACTTTTTTAACACGCTTTTATTAACTTGGGTTGTAACTATCTATCAATCTGGCTATGTAACGGAATCTTTGAGCCTAATTTTAACCAACTTCCAGCTATTCGATTTCTTTGAAACTTTGCACACGTATTAAGGACCCATGACAATGCAATAATCTGCAAACAGTATCCCTTTATCTTTTTTTTAATCGCCAGGAAAAAAATTCCATTATATTATAAAAACAACACCTAGGATGCCATCTGTTGGCAACATTTCAAACTTTGCTATTAAATGAAGAAGAAATTTTTTAGTTTTTACACAATTGGGTTAGTTGCACCATTGGTGTTCAATTTTTATGAACAATAAAAATTAATAAGTTCTTTTACACAATTGGGTTAGTTGCACCATTGGTGTTCAATTTTTATGAACAATAACAGTTAATAAATGCCGTTAACACGCTTTTATTAACTTGGGTTGTAACTATCTGGCTATGTAACGGAATCTTTGAGCCTAATTTTAACCAACTTCCAGCTATTCGATTTCTTTGAAACTTTGCACACGTATTAAGGAAACATGACAATGCAATAATCTGCAAACAGTATCCCGTTATCTTTTTTGGATCGCCAGGAAAAAAATTCCATTATATTATAAAAACAACACCTAGGTTGCCATCTGTTGGCAACATTTCAAACTTTGCTATTAAATGAAGAAGAAATTTTTAGTGGGTTGCAATATATTGGCAACGGTCCAAACATTGCCTGGATTGCCATCTGTTGGCAAAATTTCAAACTTTGCTACTTAATGAAGAAGAAATTTTTTAGTGAGTTGCAATCTGTTGGAAAAATTTTAAAATTTGCCACTCTTGTTCATTAAAAAAATTTTCGCCATTTTGTCAAGAGTAGCAGAAACTAAAAATGAAAAATAATTAATAGTTTAAAAACTAAAAAACACGCTTTTATATGCAACCGAACTAAAAATTAGAAAATAATTTTTCATTAAAAAAATATTGTCATTTCATAGTAAAAAGCGTGGGGTGCATTTTACTATTTTTTCATAACTTTTCCATCATAGATATTTGCAAATATAATAATTATAACATTTAATATATTTATCACCCCACGCTTTTTACTATGAAATGACAATATTTTTTTAATGAAAAATTATTTTCTAATTTTTAGTTCGGTTGCATATAAAAGCGTGTTTTTTAGTTTTTTTAAACTATTTACTTATTTAGTAAACAAGTCTAATAATAAACTAAGTAGATTAAATTTGCATATTTATGTTTACTTAAATACATTTTCAAGTTTCTTATTACCCCAATAGAAGTCGTCATATCCTTTTATAATTTTGCGTACATGTAGTTTGGAATATCTACTTTGAAATACACAGCATGAGCCATTAAAATTTCAAAGTTGCTTTTTGGCCAAAATAATGGATTTCTATCCCATAGTGTATTGGCGCGTCGCTGTAAAGGATAGCGGCGCCTTTGTAGAAAATAGTCCGATTGCAGGCGGCCTTTTTTATGTTGTTTTGTATTATTTTCAAAGGGTACCGAATTTGCCCTTTTAAAATGTTCTTACTATACATAAAATTTTCTAAAATTAAATCACGGCATAGTTATGAAGAGGATAATTGTCTCTTAAAAATAAGGAGGCTATGATTTTTTGTTACAATATAATGGCTGTGCTGCAAAAATTAAAATTAATAAGTTTAGATAAATAAAACATGTATTAAATGGTATTTTGGGAAATTTTTATACGGTCGTGGAAAAATATTGTTTGTAACACATGCATAGTGTCGTTTTACCCATGGATTGCGCACTCGCCTAACGGCTCGTGCTGTCAAACTTCCCATTCGTAAAAAAGTATCACTTTATGCACTTGTTACATAAATTACTATTTATTGGGTTAATTCTTTAGTTTTCGATTTAGTTATCAGAGTTTTATTATCTCTTAAGAATATGCAGGGTAAGACAATATGTATGTTTTTTTTTGTAATGGGACACCATTAGTAAGGTCGACCAAAAAGCTTTACAAAAATACATACTTGGATGATATCGATTTTAAATAAATTATTCGAAACATTTTACTTCTACATTATCAACTTCTGACATTTCGAATAAATTCTAATATACAGGGTGGCCCACTATATTCGACACGGTCTGTAGCTGGATAACCATGAGGTTTTTAAAAAAGTAAATACTGGAACATATACAGGTCGGATAAGACCACAGTATAAAATTATTTTATATTTATTTTAGTCTATACAGGGTGTCTCAAAAAAGACGTATCAAAGTTATATTTTTTAACAGGAACACCCTATATTTTATGACGGTTTTAGATTCTACTTTAAAAAATAAATCAAGTTTGTTTATAGTACTAAGTGTCTAATTTTATTCGTTTTTGTGATTTTTTTGAAAAATGCAGAGGTAAAATTAAATTGATTTTACTTTAACACTTTAAACTTTTAAATGTGTAACATGATTAAAAAAGTCTGCCATATCATACGTAGGTCAAATCAAGATCAAATATTGTACAGGGTGATCAAAAATAATTTCAATTTTTCAGAAAATCAAATAGCCATATCTCTCATATTTTAAATGGAACACCCTGTATTTTTTACGTCACATGATGACAAATAAAATACTCTTTCAAATGGTGTATAGGTGCCATACCTATCTTTGTGCTTTTTAGTAAAATCTGTTTTTACAAATTTTTAGTCCAAATGTTTATTTAAATTAAAGTTGGCTGTGACATAGCAGCCATTAATATTTTTTATGAAAATAACAACGACCATTTATTGATTACTAGTGTTTTAGTCAGTTTAAAAAAATTTCACATCCTACTTACATTTAAATAGACATTTGGAATAAAAATATGTTAAAACGGAATTTACTTAAAAAGTATAAAAGATAGGTACACCATTTGAAAGAGTATTTGGTTTGTAATCATGTGGTGTAAAAATACAGGGTGTTCCAATTAAAATAAGAGAGATATTGCTATTTGACTTTCTAAAAATTGAAATTATTTTTTGATCACCCTGTATAATCTATGATCCCGATATGACCTACATATGATAAGGCAGACTTTTCCTAATCTTGTTACAAATTTTAAAGTTTATGGAGTTTATATTGTTAAAATAAAATTAATTTAATTGCACCCCTGCAGTTTGAAAAAAATCAAATATCACAATAACGAATAAAATTAGACACTTGGTACTATTAAGAAACTTAAATTATTTTTTTATGTAGAATCTAAAACCGCCATATAATATAGTGTGTTCCATTTAAAAAAATATAACTTTGATACGTCACACTTTTTGAGACATCCTGTATAGAGTAAAATAATTTTATACTGTGGCCTTATCCGACCTGTATATGTTTCAGTATTTACTTTTTAAAAACCCCATGGTTATCCAGCTACAGACCGTGTCGAATAAGGTGGGCCACCCTGTATGTGGTTTCACCGTGTACTATCGGACACTCTGTATAATAGACTAAGAAATATAACTTTTTACGTACATGCACTGTCAAATAATTATTCTGGCTTATCTGCTTTTCATTGTCTTGATTCTCATTCAAACTCGTGCAAGATCTTGTTTTATAGAGACTATTCACTGAGCCTGCTCTTCTGAGTTGTCTTCTTGCCAGACTGGGAGTAACAGCGCCTTTGAGAATGTATTTGCTGCTGGGTTTTTTCACTTCAACTTGTTTTCTAGAAAATAAAACCTTAATGAATTTACAGTATTTTCACAAAGTGTTAGTTATTTATTTTAATAGCTCATTGAAATCCTAAAAAGTAGTCCATTTACCAAAAATCGTTTATACAGGGTGTCCAGTAACTCAACCGACAAACTTTAAGTCCTAAACGTTCTATTTTTATTTTTAACTACTGGGTATAATTTTTTTTATATTGTTTTTTTATAATAACTTTTATACCCATTCAGATATTTAAAAAATGGAGATGGACCCTTTGCATTAGAAAATAATTATTGGCAAACAAGAAATAATTTTTACCTGTGTCGTCCATAAGGGGTTGAAGGTAAATTTTTTAAGAAAAAATGGTACGCGAATGTATTTTTCTAATATAATTTTTTTTTAAATTTACGTTTAATTTAGTACAAATTAATCTCGCGTAAATAAATAGAAACAATTTCTCGGCATGGTCAAACTTCTATCTAATTTAAGAATAATTGCCGAAGGTTATTTTTATATTAGGAATACAAGCTGACCATGCCGAAAAATGGTTTCTATTTATTTCCGCGAAAACCGTAAATTAAACAAAAAAAGTCAAGAGATCAAATTTGTTCTAAACTAAACAGGATCATGAATTTCATATCATTGCTGGACCGCATTGGAGACACTGGTAGATGCCCAGCAACCACCATTTGCCGGCAATATATATTTTTCATATTGGCATTGCTGGTAAAGCATTGGCAATTGGTGGCAATATTATGCCAACATCTAATACGCATTAAAAAGTTAACCGTAAATAAACACTCAATTGCCAATAAATTTGACATGCAGGCGAATTGCCGGCAAGCATACAAAAATGGCGGCATACCAATCCTGATTAAATAAAGCATGCCTTTTTGTTGCAGGCAAATAAATATTGGCTTTTTGAAGGCAAACTTTCAACGCATATTTATACTTTTCAAACCATATTATTAACATTGGTATTTAACTAACATTCGAGCAATTTTTTGATCTGTTTTATTTATAATGGCGGCTAAACAACATTATTTTATGTTTTTTTACATAATTTAAAGAAAATGGCCTTTTCCTAACATTTTATTGATGCAAATCATGCAAATAAAAATTAAGTCAAACAAAATGTTTATTATGTATTTTTGAGAGAATAAAAATAAAATGATGGTAAAATTAGCTAGGTTAATTTCGTCGATTTCGACCGAAGGTGATAAATTCAAATTTCCCGCTTAGCCGAAATACAAGATTTGACAATTTGACAGATGAGGCAACCTTGCTTTTGTTTGGCCGCTTTGTGCAATAGTTTTCTACGTGGTTTTCTAACTTTTTAGTTTCTTTTTTAAAGAAAAGAGTTTTTAGTAGACATAATTAAGTGTATTCATTACCTAATTAGTGTGTGTTGTGTAATTAATTGGTGATGGCTAGTCAAGAAGGCGGGTTATTCAAGTAGACTGTTAGGAGCTGTAAACATTTCGTTTAATACCTTTTAAATTTGTAGTTACCTAAAAAATTATATGAAATCAGGGAGTTGCCTTATTAAAAGTTTTAAAGACGTGTTAATAAAAAAATGATATATATTTATTAGTTTTTTTTTTTGACATTTAACTTCTTTAAAATATTTTTCCCTATGTTTTGGATCTGAAAATTGAGTGTAAGTGTCCCTTAAATACTTACTATTTTAAAGTGTTTTCTTTTGATTTACTATCTTTTTTAAATTTTATTACATACTTTTTATTTTTTTGGTTTATTGTTACGGTATAAAAATTTAAATTATGTAATTTTTTTATTGATAAAGTTTTCCTGCCTTTTTTCTAATTTTTTCGATTACAAAATTCTAAATATGTTATTTAATTTTTGGGACATTCAACTTATAAAACTTGCAATACTTATTTAATGATAAATCCCATCATTCTAAACGCATTTTTTGGCATAACTTATTAATGATGGAAGCCATCATCCTAAACGCATTTTTTCATCATAAATTATTAATGACGGATGCCATCACTTTATCTGCAACACGTGGCCTAATAACGGCCAATTGCCCACTTTCGCGTCTTTTTGATACCTTTTTGCCAATGCCTTGCCATTAAAGAGTGTTGGCAATGCCAGTAAATTAAATGTACAACGCCGGCAAAAAATGTTATATGGGTGATATGTTTAATATTTACAGTAATTTAAATTGTTAACTTACCTTCGCCTCCAAATTACATTAACAAATGCAAACTCAGCCATCGAGCAAAATATGAAAAAGGTGCAGCCCAAAAACCATATTTCACTTGCCTTTATATAGCTAACTTTGGGTAAGTTCTTGGTAAGTCCCCGTTCAATGTTATAAATGACAGCATAGTCGATGTACCTGGTAATTATAGATTAATTATTTAAACAAACAAGTTAAAACATTTATTAAAGAAACTAAAAACACGTTTAATTTTTTAAGTGCGTGAAACATTGATAACAAATATAATAGATATTTCAAATAGCTTTAAGAAAATACCACTTTTGACTCTCACTCATATAGTTTTGGAAATATGGCCAATAAATCAAAAAAATAAAAGATATTAATAGTGAATTATTGCAAGTGGCCTTATTAAACTCGGGTATTATTAATACCGGCCTTATTTAAATAGTGCTTGTACCCATAATTTAGAGTTGTTGTTGTTGTTTCTTTGTTTGTGACGTAGGTCCTCGAAGGTCCAATTGCCAGTACGTCCCTCTGTGAGAGGGGTTGTATTCTGGGTGGGAGTCTCCAGTAAGTCGGGCCTGTGCCCCTGGTGGTTCCCGAGCTTTTCACTTTTAATTGTTAATACTTATTGTTTTTCTTCGATGCAATGCATAAATTGCGACTATCTAGCCAGCGGCTGCTACTGGTATCGCGCATAACCGTCACTTTCATTCCTGACGTATTTCCGCAGGCGTGCGCACCTCCTCGACCATACGAGGACACCATGTGTTCAACACCAAAACGCAAAAACTTCAGGCTTTAGGAATCTTCACTCACAGCGCTTAGCCCCAGAAGAAAGAAGCCCCAATTTAGCGTGAATCTTTCTCGATCCCCAAGGGTACAGCCACGCTCGTACGATGCCTTCAATCGCCTACCCGGGAGGTCTATGTAGACCTCTACGTAAACATGAACCGCACTACTCGAAGATCACGGAAAGAGTGATAATTTAGAGTTATTTCAAATCATGTTGACAGTACCATTAACCTAAAAAGAAGGGGAAAACATTTTAGTTGTTTTTCTTTATTGTTTTATGTTGTAGGGTTTAGTTTAACACAATTACAGAATTACATTTGAAAAAGCAAGGTTTTGAATATTTTTTCTTCTAAAAACTTCTCGATTTTGTGTTCGGAAGCCGTTCGGTTTACACGAACAGTTAAAATAAGACCAAAATAAGGCACTACCTAAAACCGACATAAATAAAGCCAGGCACTATACTTATTAAGGGAGTCCTTATCCTACCATGCATCTGCGCAAGCTCAGATGTCGAAATAAGGCCGGTATTATTAGTGCCTGGCCTTATTTCACTGTGCAATAATTCTCGAATGTCTATTTTATCTTCCACACTAAATTTAGTGCTTATAGCTTGAAGCTGTAAAAATACTGAAAATTTAATATAATTTTCAGATTCGGATGGTCATATTTCCAAAACTATAAGAAATAGACATATCAAATGTGGTATTTTCTTAAAGCTCTTTAAAATATCTATTTAATGGTAATGCAATATACAGGGTGTTTTACTTCAAAAATGCAAAATTCCCGAGGATGGCCATATTTCCGAAACTATTAAAAATGTATAACACAAGAAGACTTTTTCTTAATGGTCTTTGATGGATCTTTTGAATAGTGATATAATATACAGGGTGTTCCATTTAAAAAAGTATATTTTTTGCAATAAATCGAAAACCCGATGTTTAATTGTTTTTTTGTTGGCAACACGTTAATTCACCTAAAAAAATGCTAATACTTTGCTAATTTAACCGACTACGGATCTCTAATAATAAAGAACTTAGCAATAGTGCCTACTTAAAAGTGATCACCCTGTATATCAGTTTTTATGTTAAAAAAATAATTAAAAACCTACAGAATGCATTGTCTACCTTACCTAAGACAGCTCTTGGAGCACTGGCATCTGCTTGTAACCAAAAGTCACCCACGAAGTAACCACCAACAACATGGATGGTAAAAAGTAATCCATGATGTAGTAACCGACTTCTCTACGAAGTTTAAACTTAAATGTTAGTGCGCTGTAGTTTCCAACTGCAAAAAAACATTTTTATTATTATTATTTGTCAGAAGTATTTCTTTAGATGCCGCCTGAGACGCCACTGGACTTAATAAATATGGTAATTTTCTAGAACCCTGCGGCAACTCCGATTTTGACAAAATTTGGTATACGGGGTTTTTTGGGGCGCTGATCACGAATCTGAAAGAATTTTTTGGCGGAAACGTTTCGTTTTTGAGATATTCATCATCAGACTCGAAATTTAAATTAGTCCTATTTTTACAATATTTCCCCTTCTTCTTGCACACAATTCTTAATTTAAAGCAAAAGTGGCACATAATATTTGATTTTCACCTTTTAAAACCCCGTTTTTAACACGCTTTTATTAGCTTGAGTTGTATCTATCTATCTATCTATCTATGTAACGGAATCTTTGAGCCTAATTTTTACCAACTCCCAGCGATTCAATTTCTTTGAAACTTTGCACACGTATCAAGGACCAATGACAATGGAATAATTTAAAAACAGTATTCTGTTATCCTGATTAGGACCGCCAGGATAAATAAATTCCTTTACAGATCCTCTGTGAAAGAGTAAGCGAGCTAGAGCTAGGCGAGTGATCTGCGCAAGCGTGGGGTGCTTAATATATTAAATGTTATAATTATTCTATTTGCAAATATCTATGAGGAAAAGTTATGAAAAAATAGTAAATGCACCCCACGCTTTTTATTCTGAAGTGACAAACTCTTTGTAATGAAAAATTATTTTCTAATTTTTAGTTCGGTTGCATATATAAAGCGTGTTTTTAGTTTTTTAAACTATTATTTATTTACGTATTTTACATTATTCTTGCATTAAATTGCATAGCTGTACTTTGAATCATTTCACATCCCAGTGTGCCATGAAGCCCGTATGTGTATGTATGGTTGCCGCATTATCAAAGAAAAGCCACGCAATTTAATGCAAAAATAATGTAAAAAAACGTAGAAAAACGAGGTTTTAAAAGGTGAAAATCAAATATTTTGTGACACTTTAGTTTTAAATCAAGAATTGTGTGCAAAAAGATGGGGAAATAGGTATAGTGAAAATAAGCTTAGTTCAAATTTGAAATTTCATGATGAATATCTCGAGAACGAAACGTTTCCGCCAAAAAATTCTTTCAGATTCGTGATCAGCGCCCCAAAAAACCACCGTATATCAAATTTCGTTAAAATCGGAGTTGTCGCAGGTTTCTAGAAAATTACCATAAATATATTTAGGTTAGAGGTAAATTAACCCCTTAATGCTATAAATACCAACGCAAAATTTTATTAAAATCTAAAAAAAGGTTTTTGGTGTTTATAATTTTTTAAAACTTTCAAAAATTTACAGGGTGATGATGTGCACGGCTGATGCCTACCAGGTGATGATTTTCGTACTTAGCATGAAATGACTCATACTCGTCACTATACAAATTTCCAACCTTACAGGTCTAACGTTACTCAAAGGGTTCACTAGGTCTCTGTACTAAAGGAATGTGTGGTGGCATGTTCTTTAGACCTTTTATAAACAATTTTTTTAAGTATTATTACTTAAGTTACGGTTTTCATGAAACACTCATTTTGACATGATGTTTAGTGGTTGACAAAAAAATCTAACCCTTTATATTTTCTTTGAAGTAAATTTCCAAAATGTAATTTTATCAAACTTGTGTTTTAGTGAGCTTGCACTTATACTAAAAAACCTTTTTTTTTTTGTTTATCCAAATAAGTCTAATTAATTATTTCCAACTGATATATAGATTTTTCAAATGAGTTAAATATTCTTTTATGCCTCCAAAAAAACCGAGCAGAATGGCTCTTCCGAAAATGGAAGACCAAATGGATGCTGCCTGGAAGGATTATTCTCTTGATGGTAAGTTTTCTCTTTTTAAAGAATAGATAATAAGAATACAAGAAATAATAATATGTTTTCGCATTTTAGCTCCTAAATTACCAAATCCCATCGAGCATCATACTCAAGGTTAGTTACATTATCTGCATTACCTTCTTTATATATTATTTTTTTTTACGTATCGTAACCCTTTGACGGTTACAGAAATAGTTTAAAATAATTAAAATCATAATATGTCCGTATTTCTTTACTTTTTACCGTTAATGAGTACATTGACATACCGCGGATATCTCAAAAACCACAAATAATTGACGCATAGCATAGCGTTTTAGTATTTTATTTTCATACTGTCCAGTAATCCACTTTTACCCTAAACCAAATTGTAGACGAATATACGGCGCCCCGGTACCGTAATCGTGTTGCCTAGAAAACGCCGTCACGTATCATTATTAATGTCCACGTGATTATTGTTGTTATGCCTTGATTAATGTCATCTTTGATGCCAAAATGAAATTAAATCTTTAAACAGTCATGATATTGCTTTAGTTTTCATCTGATATTAGATATATTGAATTTCT